>CM040243.1:173504056-173886665 GCA_022545495.1 Chrysanthemum lavandulifolium
AAATTAGTTGAAAAAATCAAAAATGATAAAACCCTAAACCCTAAAACAATAAAACATAAGTTGAAGAAGAAAATAAACAAACATAGATATCATACCTTAAAATGATGGGATCGAAATGGGGTGAAGATTGTTACCGGATTTGAGAACTTTTTTTCTTTTTTTCTTTTTTTTTAAGGGAGATGATTATCGGGTTTTTCTTGCATTGGCCCATTGGGCTCTTCTTTCAAATGTCAAAATCTGTTTGAAAACACATTTATGTTATGGGCTTCTCACTACAATGTACAATCTAAGAAAATGATGAGATTAAATTAAGTTGGAGTTTTTTCATCGTTTTATTTCACTTTTGTAAATTTTTAGCTATGAGTATATATGAAAAGATTATTTGTGTCAAACTTTTTTATAGAACTGAAAGCTATAACACATCCAATTCTTGTTTAGTTGCCTCTGTGACACATAACTTTTTTAATGTAAGATTTATAAGTATTGATTTAGTTATATTCCACGTGGTACGCTAATGTTAAAATGCCATTGCGCCTATGGTATAGAGCCATCACAACCTGTTGTTATAGGTACCTGCGCCATCCATGTTATCAGAATTTATTTTATTTTATTTTATTTTATTGCATGCGTTTTTGTTTGTTATTTTGTAGGTATCAATGCACTTATAGCTCAATGTTCTAAGATAACACAAGGGAGAACCTTTTTTGATGTTTTCTTTGAAAACTTTCTTGCATACCTAAAATACTATTGCGACAAATATTCAAATGCATAAATATGGACCAAAAGCACGCTAAGTCGAAAACCCAGAGTGTATAAGACTAAACCATAATAAGTTTGAACCATAGAGTGTTGACAATTGTTTCATAAAGACTCAACTCCCCACATATGTGCATTAAAGACATATTCGTAGGAGTAAAGGGGAAACACTGTCGAAATTCTCACAAATAGTAAATCAATTATACGCATGCATATGCTAAATGAGACAAAACATTCAAAAAGCAGTGTCGAACAGGGGACTTTCCGAAATTAATTTCTAATAAATTAATTCGGACGGGTTTCCTATGGAATGATTAACTTCAAACGGAGACTTTACGAAATTAATCACTAAAATCCTAAAACATTTCATATAACAAATACCAAATGCATAACCCGCAAATAACCAATACCATACTAACATAACCCATGAATAACTACCATGTCGCATGAATAACTAACATGTCTTCATAACCAATACTATACTAATCTGTAATATATTGGTTATTGTATCACACAAATCAACACAAGTAAGGTTCGAATTAATGCAAGAATTTAGAGAGAAAGTAGAAGTTGGGAGGCTTTAGAGTGAAATAAGAATGTTAGATTGAAAGCTCGACCTACACCGGCGGTGTGGGGTATTTATAGTTCTTACATAATACGCCTCTGTCGGTCATGGATCGTATACATGGGTAAAGACCCGTCCGTCCTCCACGGACATTTTAACTTAACTAAATAACTAATAAATATAACTAAGTCTACGAGCTAACACATGCTAGACTAAACTCGAGGTGACCGACTCTTCTATATGGATTTTCCAAATCCTAACAATCTCCCCCTAAGGGAGGGTACCCCATAATTACAATTTGCATCCTAGCATACAATTATGAAGTTCAATTCCGAGCTCATAGACTTTGATTCTTTAAATTCCGCAATCTTTGTGCTTTAGTAGTGATTCTTCAAAGTCCGTATATTTTGTACTTTCAATGGAGGTCTTTGAATGTTCCATGAATTGGTGATCTTTGAGCTTTCTTTGAGATCATCAGCCACAGTAAATCTCTGAATCATCCTTTGTTGTATCGCCTCCATGTGATATTTGTGACTTCTGGACCGACATGCTCACACTTTGTTGGATCATGATATTTTACATCAGAGTTGCGGAAGCATTGCTTGAGGTCTTTAGATTATCATGATTTCTTTGATTAAGAGCTTGAGGTGTGAGCATGCGGTTATGGATTGACTTCTCAATATTGTTCAGCTGCAACCGTCAGATGTTCCTGCAAACAACAGTTAGCAATAAAACACACGAAAGTGTCTTTGTTCACTTTTGTTGAATAGGGTTACAAGAACCATGGTTCCCGTTGATCGAGATAAATACCGCTTGTGATCGTGTAGAATTCTAAGAATCTCCTTGACGGGGTTTCGCAGCTTGATCTAGCCGTTCTCAAACCGGAGCATCTCAAAGTAGACAACACGGAGTGAGTGAACCAATAATTGAGATTCATCGATTGATGAAAAATTGATTTGAAAAACAATCGCGTATTGCTGAAGAGATAGAGTTTTGCAATACGACGAAAGTTTTATGAGAAAAATCAAGTTTCAATCATAAATACTTTTGTTTGAATAATTAACGCATCAATGATGCGCTAGAGAAAGAATTGTAGAGCACATCGAAAGGTTTTGCAAAAGTATCCGTCAATCCATTTCCTGGACCAAGATCGATTCAAGAGTGAATCGCCTCATTGTTTCTATCCAGTTTGTCACAAGTTTGATCTTTTGAAAGATCTTACATGTCACCCACCAAGAGCTTGTTTGATGTTGGCTCTAGAAGGATTTCCATCTTCATTGTGAATATTTTACATATCACTCGGATGTTCTGGCAATACCACAAGGATAATGCGTAGGACTCTCAATATATATTCTTACTTTCCACATTGCGTGAAACAGCAAGTCTTCATGAATTGTGTGTCCTAATAAGATTTATTGATGATCTCTTGGCTCTAGACTCAATTGTGCATTTTGGTTTCCTAAGCGGAGACAAGGAAGAGGGTATCCTTTTTCAATATCAACCATCTCCAAGAGAAAGTCGATAGATTATGTCGGTTCCCCGTGAGAATGAAACAAGTTCTTTTAAGAGAACTTGAGTAGCTTGGGAAGTTTAGTGCAGTGTGTCACTGGATCCATGACGTCTTGTCTTCAATACCGACGTTACCTTAGTAACCGCCAGTAGCATATGTATTGAACCTGGTTTCTGCCATAAGGTTGAATTATTGGAGGGCTATTTCTTTTCACCCTTTCACTTTCATTTCTTTTTCATTCTTCAACCCCTTCAGTGCTTACCGAGATTTCATTACTAGAACCTTGTTGGGTTAGTTCCAGTCCTAGCTCTATCTCAGTCGGCACTCTTCCCTTATTCTCACTTTTCTGCTTTTTTTTATCATACCTAAGGACTTCTACAGTATCTAGTGGATTGTCCCTAGGTAGATCCCTCTGGTTCTGGCGGGATAATGGGAACCAATACCTAACCTTACCACCCTTATAACTCCAATGCATAAAGTAAAATGGTCGGTCTTGTGGTACTGTTCTTTCCTCCTTGAAACCAAATGAAAAACATTTTGAAAAGCCAATCAATGTACTTGTGTTATAAAATAAAAGCATTTTGTACCTCAATTATTTTTGATCATTTGTAAATGCCCCCCTCAACATGTGCATTGGTTTATGAAATCATTTAGCACATGGAGGAAGGAGGTCTTTGAAGTACTTCCACGATTTCCATCAGTAACCATTCGTTCCCCCTCAATATGTGCATCGATATACGAAAAAATTTAGAACATATTAGAGAGATCATACACTTTGAGTCAAAATGATCACCATTTTATCAGATCTCATATTTAATTCACATTCTCTCCCCCGATCAAAAATTTCAAACCTTTTGAGATTTTGAATCCCAATTGATTTAAATACTTTAGAAATTTTGGGGAAAGATGTGGTCTGGTTTTAATACTTACTGATAAGGAACATAACAACGCTCCCCCTTAATTTATGAGGTAGTTTGTTAGTGTCAGGTATGATAATTTTGAAAGATCTTTAAGTAAAAGAAAATTTTCATTTTGAAAGATCATTTAATTTTAGAAAGATCATACCCTGACATTTACTCAAAGAATTTATTTACCACTTATTTTGTACAAATGGACTCGTTTGATGATACCAATTGTTTTGAAAATGTGAAATAATTTGAAATCACTCTCCCCCTCAATCGATGACCCAGGTCATAGATTGAGTGATAAGTATTTTGACAAGATGGAGTCCGGATGATTTTCAAAAAATTTCGTCCGATTCATTTTCAAACAATGTTACCACCACGAGAGATACAAATATGGTATCATCTACTACTTGTCCTGCACAAAGAAACGTTAGGTGGTGAAAATGCGTGTTGTTTCATTGTTCTTTGTTAAAGTGGAAGAAACATCTGCGATGCGATGAGACCTCTGAAGTTGTATATATCATGCAGACTATTCACAGAGATCCGAAGTATTAGGTTCCTTTTCTTCTTTTGTCGACCTGAGATATAGTTGCCCTTTCCTATCAGCACCCAATCATAAACTGGCAAACTCTGATCATCCAATTTTGTGGGAGCAGGAGCGGGAACATTCTCATAAACCACGTTATCTGCATACGTTAGTCAACACAGATAGACATACATACAGATATATGGTGGTCGACATAACCCAAACAGTAATCGACTAATAAAAGTCAATCCAACATCGAAAATCATTCAATCAGATCATATAAGGGCATGGGGATTATATGTGAACATCAAACTTGAATCATCTAATTTTAACAATCATATCCTAGCAATTCAAAGTTGGCAAAAAACCTTTTTCCGTTAAGTATATGATGATTAAATAAGCTCGTTAGATGATATAAATTTGATAACACTCTCCCCCTCAATTAATGACCTATTTTAATGAAAATTTTAAAAGAGCTGAAGTCATTGATTGAGTGTCAAATTTTATGAAAACTCCAAGTCTCTCTGGGATGATTGATTATGCTCTCTGGGATGTCGTTGAAAAAGGAGACACTCTTCCTAAGAAGGGTGAGGATGGTCTAGAGATAGCTATTGTTAGTGAAATTGATAAAGCAAAGGAAGATGGAGATCAAAGCTCACGTTATTCTCTCATGGGAATACCCAATGACTATGCTTTGGACTTTGAACAATATGAGTCGCTAAAGATTTATTGGATGCTCTTGAAATAAGGTTTCTTGGCAATGAAGCTACTAAGAAGTCAAGGATGAATATGCTCAAGCATCAATTTGAAACCTTCAACGCTCTTAGTGGAGAAAAGATTGATGGCACATACAATAGACTTCAAAACTTATCGACCAACCAAGTCGAGAGATTATAAGGTTCTTCAAGAAGATATTAATTTAAAGTTCATTAGGAGTTTATCATCGATTGGGCTATTCATACAATTGTGTGGAGAAATAAATTGGACTTTGATAAGATGACTCGGACAATCTCTTCAACAACTTGAAGGTTTATGAGTCCGAGAATAACTTTGATAATGCATCTTCGTTAATCAAAATATTGCTTTTGTATCCACTAATCACAAGAGCCCACAAGATGTATCCATCGCGCCTATGGTATAACCACGCTATTGCAAACAATACCACCTTAGTGATAATGTCGGTGATGGTGCAATTTGTGCTTTTCGATTTAACTACCGGTATTCATGTTGAATCAAGATCCGGATCAAATTGATCCCGATGATCTTGAAGAGATTAATCTTCAATGGCAAATGGCAATGTTGACTCTCCAAGCAAGGAAGTTTCGAGGAGGACCGGAAGACAAGTTAAGTATGATGGTCAAAGGAGAGCGGGTTCGACAAAAGCAAGATGGAGTGCTTTAGCGCAAGAAGAAAGGGCATTTTGCTAGGGAATGTCGAGCTCTAAAAGAATTGAAGGCATAAAGACTTGGAAGAGCTGCGCTTCTTGACTTTGGTTGCTCGGGATGGGATTGGTGATTATGATTGGGTGATCAGTTGAAGAAGGTCCCAATGCGACTTTTCTTGCTAGTGAAGCTTCAAAGAGCATAACTTTGCTCTCATGGCCTATGCTTCATCTTCCGGTTCAAATTCAAGGTATCTAATGATTCTACTTGTTCCTTTAAATCATGTCATGATAACTTAGAATCTCAAAAGCTATCAACGAGAGTATGAGGAAAGAAGTAGAAAGACCGACTATGGACAACTTAGGTTATAGAGTTGGTCTAGAGTGTGGAAGAGAAGCTTAAATATTGTATTAAATGTGAGTTTGAGTATGTAGATAAGATCAATATATTAGGTGGTGAAATTGATCTTAAGAATAGAGATTAAAATGCTTAAAGAGAAACTTGAACTGGCGAGAGTGTAAAACAAAAGGCCCTAGAAGAAAAGAAAAACATGTTGTTAGGGTATCTAAAACACAATTTGCTTCGATCCGGTTCATAAATCAAGAGAGTCATTTAATGAAAAAGGGTTCGGGATAGGATACAATAATATGCCACCACCCACTCTTATGCAACATGCACCACCGCTAAAGAACTGTCATTTAGTAGTGAATTCGGTTTTAACAAACTGTAGAAGGAATAAGTAAGACCGAAACACCTAAGATAAGTTACGATAAGTCATCCGATGCTCCCATAATTGAAGATTGGGAATCGGATTACGAGGAAGATAATCTTGAATCAACTAAGTGCGAAGAGATATAAAAAGTTAAGTAAGTTGATTCTCAACAAGTCAACCTTGTACCTAGATTTGGAGCTCAAATAGCTAAGAGAGTAGTTGAGTACAAGGAAGTGCCTAGGGAACAAATGAAAAGATACATACCTAGGGGTAACCAGAGAAACTTTAATGGCCCAATTTCTAACGAGTTGGGAGATGAGTTTCAATGTGTTAAAAGGCTTGTTTGTATGTGGTAGTTTTGAACACTTACGGAGAAATTGTAATAAAAGCAGACCACAAGTTTGGAATCATTGGAGGAGGGTAAATCATCAAAACTTTTCAAAGAATACAAACCTCATCCAAACAAAAACATGATTCAAGAGCGGTGTTGATGAGGAATGGGAATACAAAATCTATAGTCATTCTTGCACCTAAATGGGTTCTAACCATTGCTAAGCAAAATGTAAACACGGCTAAGCGTAATCAAACCATCATTAAGCAAAATATCACCACCGATTCAAAAGAAGTTTTAAAAATTCCAAAGGTGATAAGCGACACGATGGTTGGAAATCATTTTATCTTTGTTAAGGCCTCGACTAGTTGGCAATGGAAGCCTAAGACCAAGGTTTTACCACATGTCAACTGTGCATCAATGGACCTAAAGAAATTTGAATATTTTGATGCAGAGGCGGACCCAATCGATGTTGGCTTGGGTCCACAAAGAACTAATTTGTTTAATTTCATGTGCGGGGCAATCTACAAATTTAGCTAAAAGATAAAGGAGTTTTGATAGTGGTTGCTCGGGCACATGACTTGGGATGGAGCAACTCGGAAGATTTTGAAGCTTTTGATGGAGGATATGTGGCATTTGGCAATGATCCAAAGGAGGAAAGATACATGGAAGAGGCACAATCGAACAGGAATTTAGACTTTGAAAAGTCTATTTGGTCTGAGGACTTAAGTATAATCTATTGATGTTTCTCAAATGTGTGATAAGAAAAAGCGGGTTCTTTTGGGAAGCGGGTGTGTGGTGTTGTCTCCGAGTTTAAGATGCGATGAGAAGTTTATACAACTTAGGGTACCTAGGAAGGAAAATATATATTGTTTTGATCTTAAAGATGTTCTTCCAAATAGGTCCTTAACATGTTTGTTTGCTAAGGCATCGTAGATGAGTCAAAATTGTGGCATAGAAGGCTAGGTCATCTCAATTACAAAACAATCAATAAAGCGGTAAAAGGAAACTTAGTGAGAGGTTACCTTCAAAGGTTTTGGAGTGTAAGGAAGCGTGTGTGCTGTCAAAAGGTAAACAACATAGAGCTTCTTGTAAGACCAAATCAGAAACACCATCACACAACCACTATTTATGCTTCATATGGACTTATTTGGACCTACCTTTGTTAGAAGTTTGAACCATAAGCGATCTTGCCTAGCTATCATGATGATTATAGTAAATTTTCTTGGGTATACTTTTTGGTCGCTAAGAGTGAGTCTAGTGAGATCCTCAAGAGTTTCATTACTAAGATAGAAAATCTAGTAAATCATAAGGTCAAGGTAATCGGATGTGATAATGGGCCGAGTTTAAGAATGATGTGATGAATCGGTTTGTGTAGCTAAGGGTATAGAAAGACAATTTTGTGTTGCTAGAACACCACAAGAATGGTGTGGTGAAAGGAAAAATAGGACACTAATTGAGGTGCTAGGACAATGTTGTCGAAATCTAAGTTACTAACTACCTTTTGGGTTGAAGTTGTAGGAGCGCATGTTATGTGCGAGCAGTAAGGTAGTGAAGCCTCATAACAAGACCCCCATGAGTTGTTACATGATAGGAAGCCAATGATTGCATTCCTAAAACCTTTTGGGTGTCCTGTTAGTATCTTGAATACCATAGATTACCTAGGCAAGTTTCAAGAAAAAGCAGATGATGGATACTTTTTAGGCTACTCTTCCAATAGTAAAGCCTTTAGAGTATACAATAGGAGCACTAGAATTGTTGAAGAGAATCTACATGTTCAATTCAGTGAAAAGATTCCTAGTGTTAAGACCAAAGGACCAAATTGGCTGTTTAACATTGATATGCTAACCAAATCTATGAATTATGAGCCTATCATTACAGGAACTTCCACTAATGTTCATGCAGGAACACAAAAGGATTCTGAGGCAGAGATACCTTCCAAGGAAGCTGATTCTCCAAAGGAGTTCTATTTGGTTGAAAAGTGGAAAGCTGGTTCTGTTCCTTCCATCATTCACAAGCAAGGTCCCACTGATGATGATGTTCTGAATAATGGAGGCAATGTTAATCATCATCAAGATAAGGATGAGTTGTTGAAAGATAACTCAATGGTGGTAGAAGAAATTGAAAAGAAGAAAAGGCATTCTGCAAGCACTGCTAAGCCTACTGAAAGCACTGCTAAGCCTACTAAAACCACTGATAAGCCATCTTCTACCACTGATAGGTCAAGTGAAACCCCGGATACAAGTACTGGTGATAGTACTTTCTTCGGACCACATCCAAAGCCATTATTTGGAGATGAGGAGTATCCACATGATCCTAATATGCCTGCTTTGATTGAAATTGATACTCCTACTGATGATGAAGACATGGATGATTTCTTTAATGCTGATTTGTCAAACTTGGAAACAGTCATTCATGAGAGTCCTATCACCACTACAAGGATTCATAAAATTCATCCCAAGGAACAAATACTTTGAAACTTGAATACTCCAGTTCAAACAAGAAGCAGGGTTAAGAACACTGAACCCTTTCCTGAACATGGGTTCTTTGCAAGATCACTTCACAAAAAAGCAGTCATAAAGATCATAAAATTGCATGTTTGCTTGTTTTCTGTCTCAAAAGGAGCCCAAGAGAGTAGAAGAAGCTTTATCACGAAGAAGGCGGGTAGAATCAATGCAAGAGGAGCTTCTACGGTTTAAGCTTCAAGAGGTTTGGACATTGGTTGATCTTCCAAATGGAAAAAGGGCAATTGGGACTAAATGGGTGTTCGAAACAAGAGGATGAAAGAGGTATTGTTGTGAGGAACAAGTCAAGGTTGGTTGCTCAAGGATACACACAAGCGAAGGTTTGGATTATGATGAAGTGTTTGCTCAGATTGCAAGAATAGAGGCTATCAGTTATTTTTGGTTTATGCTTCATTCAAGAATTTTGTTGTGTATCGGATGGATGTTAAAAGTGCATTTTGTATGGCACAATTGATGAAGAGGTTTATGTCATCAACCTCCGATTTTGAAGATCCCGATCATCGACAAGGTTTATAGGGTGAGAAAGGCTATGTATGGGTTGCATTAAGCTCTAGGGCATGGTATGAGTGCTGTCTACTTATTTGATGGACAATGGGTTTAAAGAGGGTGATTGATAAAACTTTGTTCATTAGAAAGCACAAAGATGATATTTTATTGGTTCGGGTTTATGTAGATGACATCATCTTTGGCTCTACAAACAAAGAGCTATGCAGAGATTTTGAGAAACTTATGCATGATAAGTTTCGATGAGTTCTATGGAGAACTCACTTTCTTTTGGGGCTCTGAGTTCAACAAAGAACGATGGTATTTTCATTAGTCAAGACAAGTATGTAGCGAGATGTTTTGAAGAAGTTTGGGTTTCAAGATGTAAAGAGTGCAAGTACACCTATGGAGACTCGAAACCTCGCTACTGGATGATGGAAGTCCCAAAGTTGATTTGAAGTTGTACAGGTCCATGATTGGATCTTTGATGTATCTCCATCATCTAGGCTAGATATTATGTTCTCGGTATGTGTGTGCAAGATTTCAAGTCACACCTAATATCTCACACATGAATCTTTGTTAAGAGGATCTTTAGATATCTTAAAGGTCATCCTAAATTGGGCCTTTGGTACTCTAAGGATTCCCTTTTGATTTGGTGGCCTACACAATAGTGACTATCTTGGTGCTAGTTTGGATAGGAAGTCTACTCTTGGAGGATGTCGGTTTTGGGAAGCGGACTAATTTCTTGGCGGTGTAAAAGCAAACTATTGTGGCTAATTCTACAACTGAAGCGAATATGTGGGCTGCTGCTAGTTCTTGTGGTCAAGTTCTTTGGATTCGAATCAATTCTTGGATTTTGGGTACAATTTATGCATACTAAGATTTACATTGATAATAACGATACAATTTGCATTATTAAAAATCATGTTTTACATTCTAGAACTAAACATATTGAGATAAGGCATCATTTCATTAGAGATTGTAATGAGAAAAGGTGATTCAAATGGTAAAAATCCATCTTGATTTCAATGTTCTTGATCTTCTCACCAAAGCTTTTGATGTGGGAGGTTTAGTACCTTGTTGTTAGTATTGGAATGATTAATCTCTAAACTCTCAAATTGTTTTGTACCGGTTTGTATAAGTATTAGACTGTTATTATGTAATCTTAGTTTTGCTATTCTTGTTTCTAACCAACGATAGTTTTGTTCAATCCACGGCTTGTTGTTACGTGTTTCCACTAACCATTTTGCGATATAAAAGAAAGTTCATTATAGAAGCTAAAGAAGTCTGCGAAGTTAAATTGTTCATTCATTCATCAAAGCAGTTTACAACTTCGACACAATGAAACTTCAAGTGCAAATTAAAGACTACTTCTATACATGATTTCCTACTACTATCCTCAGTTGTTGGATATGCATGACAAGCTAAGGATCAAAATGGGAAGGATGGATTGATGCAAACGAAGATGATGAAGATGAATACAGTAGATGAAGCACAAAGGACATAGTCAGATCACACATTCATCTGCTGGTTTCACCAAAAAGCATCACTCAATTTTTCTTTTTCCCTTCCCCTTTACGATGTGTGAAGAAGCACCACAACTTGGTGCAGGAAGACCAAGAACCACCTCTCTGTCCTTTGGGAGTGGTGGATTTCTTGCTCGTGGTATTGGTTGGGGTTGGGATGATGAAGGTTGGGGGTTTGAAGTTCTCTTCTTTGAGGAGTCATCAGAGTCCTCAGATGCCTCACTTGGATTCACCACACTATCATCTTCAGATGATGGAAGAAATGGGGATTTTCTTGGTCTTGGTTCTTGTGGAGGAAGATACAGCCGCCATGGATTAGTATCTTCACTCGATGATGATGAGGAGGAGGAGGATGTAAGATCAACAACTTCTGGTTTATTCCAACTGGGGTTCCACATGGTGATTGAGATTGATTGTGGATTTTGGAGAAATTAGGGTTTTGGTTTTAATTGATGTGTGTGTTATGTGAGATATAGGTTCTTTTTATAAGCAGAGTTATGGGTTATGAAAGTAAATGAGGGGCAGGTTAAATGTGGTTGAGGATTTAATGAGATTCTTGGGCGTTGGACTAATATTTATCTTAGAAGTTGACCATATTGACTTACTTGTTCTAAACCACGGATAGGTCATTTGGAAGCACTTCTAGCTCTCTCTAACCACTGACAACAATGACCTTCTTCTCTGTGTTTGTTTTGTGTTTTTGTCTTGCAGGTATGAAGGATTTGTGTACATAGGAGTTGGTGTGTTAGGTGCTTGTGTTTGTTAAAAAAAAAAAAAAAAAAAAAAAAAATTGTGTAATCCTTCATATTTTGTGAGATCTCTTATTATGACACAGTTTCATTGCTATAACTCTTGGACGTTTGGTTGAAGTGCTACTATGTATCCACGGATGGTATGAGTCTAAATGCGGATAATTTGTTTTGAATCCGTGGATAGCATTTTGATTCTTGTTGGATACTACGGTGATTGGTAACTTTCGCAAAAGTATATTATTTCCCAAATCACGATGGATCATTTATTTGATCTTCACACCACTTTCACTTGACGCGCAACATTAACCCTAATCACTCTCCTTTGCATACTTCACAAAACCTACATCATCTACATCCTTAATCACAATGGCGGAAAATTATTCCACTACACATAACCTTGTTGCTATTCTAACCAAGAACACTCGATCTGAAGGGTTTCATCAAATGATTGATTTTCTTGTTCACAGTCCTATTCACTATGCCTTAACTGTCACACCAACCATTCTTAAAGCCTACATACATCAGTTATGGAGGAATGCTACGCTTGAAGAGGTTGATGGAGTCAAGTGTTTAGCACTATTGTGGATGAGCATGCTATTTCATTCTTGAGGAGATCATTAGGGATGTTTTAAAGTTTGATGATCTTGATGGTATTGATAATCTTTCCGATCTTTGAGATTGTAGTGGTTTAGACAGTTAGGATATACACACGGGGGTGATAAGGTACAATTTTTAAGAGTTTGTTTTCACCACAATGGAAGTTTCTTATTCATACCTTGTTGATGTGTATGAGTAATAAGACCACTGGGTTTAATGACTTTCCTTCCAAAATTGCTATTACTTTGTTATTTGTTTGTCGATGGAAGAAAGTTCGGTTGGTCTAGGATGGTTTATGAGGGGTTAGTACAAAACATTAGGAAGAAGGGTAAATACTATTTGTATCCTAGGTTTGTTCAACTTATTGTAGAAAGCCAAATTGATGAACTTGTTGAGCATTCTAGAGTATGAAGTACATCATATGCTTCCTAAGGTTTTGCACATATGAGGAATCGAAGCCAAATGTGCGGATCGAGATGTTCCTTTGTTTCCTCGTATGCTTATTTTGCCTCTCGATTACGAGTTTGATGAAGGTCTTGAATCATAACCTATAGTCACCGAACCCACCGCTAGTACCTCCGAACCCACCGATAGTACACCTCAAACCACCGTTAGTGAAACTCAACCTACTTCTAGTCAAACCCAAACCATCAAGTTACACCAATTATGCGGACTAGGAGACAAAAGGGCACTAAGCTTCCTCGGGCTAGTGTTAGTGGTGTTGTTCATGAGGTCATCACATGGGGTGGAGGTGACATGATTGGAAGGGCTTCCACATGATTCATGCTTAGATCTTTGGTCGGGATAGTGGAAAAATAAATAAGACCCAACCATTGGCAACTCCTAATGTGGAGAGTTCCTTGGAACTTAACACGGTGGAGGAATCCTAGCCACTGGCTGCTACGGTGCATAGATGATCGAGGCAAGGTCGATGCTATGTTTACTATATCCAAGGATTCACCTCTCGAGCGGTTAACACAGCTCGAAGTGATGAGGATAGTTTGGAACATGAACATGAATTGCGGATCCTAAGATGGTACATGATGACTTTTCAATGAACCACCTCTCGGACCGATTAACCCGTCGAAGTGGGAGGATATTCTTGAACGTTTTAATGAATTGACGGTTAAATGTGCTAAAATGGAGCTACAATTTCAGGTCTGAGGAGTTGGTGTGTTTCGAGGTAAGGATATTAGGAGATTGAAGCACAGTGTTGGTTTTGGAGAAAGTAAGAAGACACAGGGTTCTTTGTTTTGAAAGCTATGAGAAGAAAGAAAAGAAGGTGGACTCCTCTCCAGCTCTGAATGTGGAAGATGTATCCAAACAAGGGAGGAGTGAAGGCATGAATTCAGGGGAGGCTGGTGATGTATCTGTTGATGTACCTATGGATGAAGATGTTGATAGTGGAGATAATGAATTTTTGGTATCTGATAAAGATGGGAATGAGGCAGTTCTTGAAAATTTGAAGAATGTTGTAGAAGATGTAGTGAAGGACACAAACACTGATAGTATGTCTGAAACCATGGTTAGTACTCTTGTAACCAATGCTGCAGTTTCAGACATGGCAATTATACCCACTACTATCATATCCACTGCTATAATAACCACTTCCACTGTTGTCACAACTCTCTCTGTATCACCACCTAAAACTAAAGAAGTTGAGAAAGAAGCTGCAAGTACATTGATAAATCTAAGTAAAACCTCATCTATTTCTACACCCATCATTGCACTGTTTTATCATTCCATCTCTGCAACTAAACCCAAAACAAAAGTTTAGTTATTGGTGAATCTTTGAAGAAGAAAGTGGTTCAATCGATATTGGAAAAGGAAAAGGGTTGCGATGCAGGTGAAGTTTAAAAATAAAGCGAACAAGAAGCTTATGATGCGAGTATGCAAAAGGTATTATAGCTGATGAACAAGCAGCTTTAAAGAAAAGGAAGCAAGATGAAGAAGAAGCTAGTCAGAGATGGTTAGCTACATGGTATGGATCACAAAATTATCTTCAAGCTTCTGAATTAATAAGTGATGAGTATACTGCACCAGAATGGGCTTTGTTGGATGATGAGGAAAAGAAGCAAGTTATAAGAAAGAAACCTCCTTCAATTGCACAGATGAGGAATGTATTGATGAAGATTATTAAGAATTCGGCATACATGTTTCTGATAATCTTAGTAGGTGTTCATTTGAAAGAATTTTTGAGATTTATGAGAGATGTATGAGAATTAATAATGATGATTACTGTCCATGAATTCTAAAAGGAGGAAGAGTGGATTAAAAGGATGATGAATGGATTAAAAGTAAAGAAAGAAAATCGAGGTTCGGAGACATCGATTCTAAAAGATTGAAATTAGTTGCGAGATGGTAATCAAATTATTTCTTATGAGTTTGAGCTTAATGGAAGTGAAGGAGTTTGGAAAATTCAAAGACTCAACAATGAAGTTTATGAGTATAATAAATTTTCACGGATGCTTGATATTTTGATAGAGATGATTTGATGAATCTTTGGATACTTTACAAGAATAAGTTTGGTGAAGTACATCCAAATGATTATCATGAGAGGCGGTTTATCATCATTTGAAGATTTTATTTGAGCCTACTCATGATGAACACGAATGGAAAGGACTCTACAATGGTCAAGTTACAAGATGGTTTGTATATCAAACTTGTGGAGTTCATGTTTTAACTGTTTGGAGAAGTTATTCATATGCTAGTAGAAGGTGACTATCCTCGGTTGAATAAGTATCCAGTTATTGCTCGATGTTGAAGCACGGTATTATCAAGATGTTGTTACCCTATGATGGTCAAGCTTACAATTTGTTCTTTGAAGTATGAGAATATTCTTAAATCGGTAAGTGTTTGGCTACATCCTCCAATTCGGATGTTTTGAGCTTAAAGGAAACTTGAGAATTACATTGGAATGTATCAAGTTTAGGGAGGATTGTTGGGTTTTAGGTTCCTTGAATCAAGAATTATTCTAAGTCTTTGGAACCACGGACGAAATTGATATAACCACGACGTAAGATTGTAACCACGGATGATGACAAACCGCGGCTAGTAGTATTGTGTAACCACGATATTGATATGTAACCACCGCTAGTCTTGTATAGTCGGTTTAGTTTATTGTATTAGATAAATATGGAAAGATATTTATCTTGTAGGTTACGTATTGTATAATGTAAAGGACTCTTTAGCCTATAAAAGGAGGTCCTAGGTTAGATTAGATATCGTATGTTTTATATCTAAGGTCGATACACTTCAAGGTTGCGAAACCCTAATCTTGTAAGAGTATTCGTATTAATAAATAATATTGAGGTGTTGAATGTTTCATTGTTCTTCTTAAGATTAAGTGTTAAATTCCGCGTAATACTTAATAAGCTTTTATTCTAAGTCAGTTTCTATATTAGATCGTTTGCTCAACTGGGATCAACATTTTTTTTTTACTTTCATACGTTTTCGTCTGTTTTTATACGTTTTCGACTGTTTTCAGACATTTTGATATCTTGTGATATGAATATCACTTGTGATTTTCATGTTACAAACATTAGTTGAAAATCACTTGTGATATTCAGAAACGTATGAAAAACGTCTGAGAAAGGCTGAAAATATTTAAAAACCGACGAAAACGTGTGAAAATGGACGAATATGTATGAAAACGGACGAAAACGTATGAAAGCATAAAACCCGTATGAAAACGGATGAAAACGTATGAAAACTGACGAAAACGAACGAAAACAGACGAAAACGTATGAAAACTTGCGGCGTGCAGCGGACTTAAAACGATGCAAATGACGGCGTGAAAGCGAAAAAATGTGAATGAAGGGAAAAACGTGAATGAAATATAGAGACAAAAAAATTTGAATGAATAAGAAAGACAAAAAGACAAGAAAAATGTAAGAAAAATACATGAACTTAGGTTGACATATTAAGTTTTAGGTTAATATTCACCATTAAATCAAACTAGATGGATGGTGAGAATTGTCCCTTAGTAATCATCAAAATAAAAGTATGCAAAATAGCTATTTGTTATATACTTTTATTTGTTTTATAATAAAAACAAAATTTTTAAAATAGAAAAAAATTCAAAAAAAGAAGGTACCAATATTTTATTTCTCTCTGGTATAAGTAGATTAATCATCGATTAGGTGCTACTGGGTCATCGACATTTTCGATTTGTGTAAATCTTTCAAACTAATCGATCAACCATGGTCAACGGCGGTTAACGATGGTCAAATTTGCCGAAAACATGAAAATCTTACCAGAAATACCCTAAACTTGCCGTAAATTAGTTTTAATCACTTATAGTCACTGTTTATATCTATTACAAGATGTTTTCGAGGAAAATTTTGCCAAAAATGCCAACATTTTAGTAAATCTCAAACTCGCAAAAACGCCAATCGATTAATCATTGATTCATTATTTTGAAACCCGAACAAACGTAATCACTTATTGTCATTGTTTATATCTATTATAAGATGTTTTAAGGAAAATTTTTAGGGATCACCTAAACTAACCGAAAATACCTAAAACTGCTAAAACGCTAATCCAATTAATCACTGATCACCGATTAATCCTGCCTAAACCGATTATAATAAGCTATAAAAGAGTCGACCGCCTCAATACATATTCGCGATTTTTACGCCCTCAGATTAATTCAAATCAGTTAATTTAAGAAGCACGTCTTGCTTTATTCAAAGGAAAAAGGGTGGAGTCTTCCAAGTCAATATGGTCTTTGTTTATGATTGAACTGAAAAAGACAAAGTGTTTCCTATATTTCCAAATAAGCAGAGACGACTATTGTCAGGATGAGAAGACCAAACACCTGAACCATTTCTCCAAAATCCAGGTTTTGGATCTGAGTTTGCATTATACTTTTAAGCTGTTTTGTCTATACATATACTTTTTATTTATTTACTGAATATGTGTCTGCAGAGGAAACTGTAAGCTACAAAGTCAACGCATAAATGGCTTCCTTGTTAGGATTTCAGGTGATTCATCATATCCATTTCATACCTTTTTTTTTTTTTTTTTTTTTTTTGGCTTCTTGCTCTGTTCTTAGTTTAGCATCTGATGCTTGCTTTAAAGTTGAGTTTAGCTTAGCCGAGCTGAGCTGAGCTGAGTTGCTGCAACGTTAGATGACATTCTGCTTGACTATGGGAATGGTTAGGAGAAGAAGTGATAATAATGTACTTGATGAATTTATGTTTCCTTACGAGGTTTGCAAAATTATTTAACGTAGGTACAATTTTTTTTATCAAAAAAAATGAGAGAATGTCAAATTGTAGTCAATTTGTTTTGACAAGTTAAGGACCCAATTTATTTTCTTTTTTCTTTTGCATAATTGTTCAATTTTGACACCAATGAATTAGAAAGTAGTATACTTAACATTGGAAAATTTTGTATTCTATGTTACTTTTCTTGGAATACAATGAAAGTAAACTGGGGGTCATAGTTAAAGGTGCTGATTTTTTGAGAAGAAATTTAGACATAGTAAACTTGAGGGCTCCCAGGAAATTCAAGTCCTTAGCGACTGATACCTTGTATCATCAACTGATCACCATTGATGCATTTGCTCAATTATCCATTAAAAATAGCATTGTTGTAGAAACCAGCCTAGGCGGCCATATGCCTAGGCTACTTGAGGTGTATAGGCCATATTAGTCGTCCAGGTCAAAATCGGTGGGAAATTGGTTAATTGAAGGTATCTGCTCCTACTTGCGTTCTTTTTACTCTTGTTCACTTGATTTATGTTTTCCTGTTTAAATTATATTGTTAGATATTGATTTTGAAACCGATTACACATTCGATTTGTTCAGAATAGATTTTTTCATAACCGAATGGTATAAACATCACAAATTGATTTAAGATAACAATTTTTGCAATAACAGTGGCATTTTTACTATGCATTGGTGAAAATCGTTTTGAGAAAACTGTGTGATAGTTGAATTATTTGAACTTATTACAATTGTAAATTTGGGCAATTGAAACAACCCTATTGTCTACAACAACCATGGAAAGAAGGTTATACTTCGATCAGTTTTTGTCTGTGTGTTTGGTTTTGTGTTAGTAGCCTCCTTACCCACTTCTACGCCCGTTATGATTACAAATTGCAAAAATTCTTTGAAAACTAGAGTCAAGTATAACTGTATTAATATCAAGCATATTGTTTTTCTTAGATTTGTAATAATGATTTACAACTTGTACAACTGTTTCCACCAAAAAGAATCAAATAACTGTAAGAAAGGTTTGTGCATGATAATCTGAATTAGTACCAAACAGTACTTCTAACACACTCGATGCAATAATGTACGAAAGTGTAATTTTTTTATGATTTTCATTTGAGCTTCCAATATACTTTTACTATTTACAAGATGGTCTTGTTTTAGAAGAAATTTTTCTCTATAAATATCTATATGTATAATATCGACAGTTTAAGAAATTATATCTCAGATAATATATAGCCCTTTTAGTTCATACTAGCAGGGTACCCTCGCGATGCGGTGGCGGGTACCCTGTGACTATATTTTCTGACAAAGTAATGTTATGCGGCCATACTTTTATTAAACAATTAATTTACAAATAACAATAAGTTTAGTTAAGACAATGGAAATAATTTTATCTCGTGTTAACTGAAGCTACCACAAACAAAATCTTGATTCTTTCCTTCAGCACAATCACCCTTCGTCAATTTTGGAGCTGACCGAACCAAACCCTCATGCTGCAATGACGGCGACTCGGCCGGCGCAGCGGCGACCGAACCGGTCGACCGACCACTGCGTGCAGCGTAATGGCTTTATTTTTAAGTGCTTGGTTTACTAGCTTGATTAGATTGTACATTGTGGTTAAATGGTTGTATATTTTGGTGAATGAACGAATTAAATAATGTATTAATTGTATGTGTTGAATAATGTTTTTTTAGTTGTATTTGTGCTTCAACTAGTTTGTACATTGTGTTTTATTAATTATACATGTTATCAAATGTGTGTTTTAAATATGACATTAATTATAAATGTTGACCAGTCAATATGTGTAAGTGTTTATGCATAAATTAATTGTACATATAGCTTAAGTAGTTGTATTCACTTAAGATTTATATATGGAAGTCGTAAAAAATTGGAAGAGAGAGGGTGCTAAATGCTTTATAAGTAGTATAGATAAGTGCACAATATCTCTATATTGGAATAGTTAAAATCTGAATGAAAAACATTCAATGCAAAAATTTGTTTTTTGCTTTTTGTGCAACAAGTTTGACACACTTTTTGACTACTAATACTGAAGTGCATCACATTAATAATCTATTTTTCTTCATGAATATATAAGCTGATTCTTGTCCTTTTGGAATCACAGCACTAATATGGGCAGATTTATTAGCTGCATTTGCAATGTATGTGATGATGACCTACTTAACAAATGTCTGGAGTCTAAGTACTACACATGCTGCTGGAATCATTAACATTTGGAATGGAATTACATCAGCTTTGGCCATTGTGTGTGCCTTTCTTGTTGACTCCTTCATGGGCGACTTTTATATGCTTGTGTTCTCTAGCATTGCCTACAGTATCGTAAGTGATTCAATTTTTAATCTCTAAACTTCTTGTGTTCCCATAAAGATCTAAAATTTTATATGCATAATGAATGCCAGGGATTAGGTTTATTGACCATGTCAACGCCACCTGTATTTGGTCCATGTAGTGACTACAAGAAGCAATGTATTGGGCACTCACAAAAAGTCTTGTTTTATACTGCCTTACCATTGATTGCAGTCGGGATGGCTGGTCATGTAGTCTCGTTATCAACCTTTTTGGATCTACAAATGAAAACTGAAAACGAAAAAGAAAATAGAAAGAAAAATGAAATGGAAAAGGAAAAGAAAGCTGGAGCCAAAACTGAAGATGAAACTAAAATATTTATGCAAATACCAGGTTTGATTATGGTGGTTGTTGTAGTACTAGTTGGAGGTATTGGACTTCCATATATAAAGCCATGGTCACTCCGGTTTGGGATTCCGGCCATATGCGCAGTTGCGGCAACCCTTCTGTTCTTTACTGGATATAAAGAGTATGAACGTGTACAGCCAAATGGCAGTCCGTTAACAACCACTTGGAGAGTTTTTGTGGTTGCTGCTCGTAACATTTCTCAACCAACTCCTAATCCTGACCAGCTCAACAATGACACAGATTTTCATTCCACCAGCACCCTCAGGTCATTTAATTCTCTCAAACTCTTTCATTCTGGCAGAACCCCAAAACATATATGAACGGGTTCAGCGAGTTGGAAAACTGGTCAAAATGGGCATGTGGTTTGTTCAAATTACAGATTTCCTCCATCGCCAATACTAATTATGTCCCTAGAAAGATCGTTTGTTTTCACATTTAGTTCCACACATAAAAATAGACTTTTAGTGTCTTTCAACCTACTTGACACCTTCACCTTTAAGCTAGTTTCTAGTGTTTTTATTACAATTTGACCACTATAAGATAAACCAAAGCCCAACTAGAACCATTATTGTCTTACACAATCAATATGAAATGCAGGTGCTTAGACAAGGCTGCTATTAAATTACCAGAAAACAACCACCAAATAGATGGAAGGTATGCAGTGTCGCGAGGTAGAAGACACAAAGATTGGTATCCGTATGCTCGATGTGGTTAACCTTCATTGTGATTGGAATCGTGCTTTCTATTGGAAATACTTACTTTTTGGAGCAAGCTAATCATATGGACCGTAAACTTGGAAAAATAAAGGTCCCAATTCCAATATTCCTTTTGTTCTATTCTGCCACAAGTAATATAACTGCGTACTTCTACTCCCTCTTAACCACATGTATACCCAGAAAATATGCCCCGCCAGTTGGGATTGCCTCTGGTATGGTATTGTCCGTATTATGTTGCATTACGGCAGCAAAAGTGGAAACCCGAAGACTACATCGGATTAGAGATCATGGATTGTTAGACAAGCCCGATGAGATGATCCCAATGAGTATATTTGCGCTCCTTCCACAATTTATGCTTCTTGCAGCTGTCGATGGGATTGCTAACAATAGCATCAACAGTTTCTTTAAACACCAAGCGCCTAAATCTGTGCGCAAATATTTGACTTATTTCACAAAGGGTGTGTTAGGATTAGGAACTGCAGCTAGTGTTTTGTCGGTTTATATTGTGGGGAAGGTAAGCGAGAGAAACCAAAAGCCGAATTGGTTTCAGTATACATTGAATAGGAGCCGTTTGGATCGGTATTATTGGGTGTTGTCTGCGCTAAGTGCGGCTAATCTTGTTATGTACGTCATTGTGGCATTGTTCTATAAATATAAGGACGAAGTGGAAGATGATGAGGACGATGAAGTAGAAGGAGGAGAAATGATGGAAGGTTTCAAGAGGAATAATGTTAAGTTGCGGTCGAGTGTTATTTATTTTGAGTCTATTGATTACCACATTTCTGCTTGATGCTAGTATTTGTGAAATTGTTTTTCGGTTATTGGTGCTATTTGAGGTGTATATAAAATATTTTCGATATGTGTAACCTCTTGGATAGAGTTGATTTCACATAATGAATTTATGTATCCATCATGTGAAGTGTTTCAATGTTGCTGATTCCTGTGAATCTGCATCATGTAATTGTCTATTATATAAGGTCAACGTCATAAGTCACAATGTATTTTCACCACAATGCTATGTACTTATGTATGTTTCTTTTATACAAATTTAGTCAATGGGGTTTGGATTGATGTTCTCCTTTTCACCTGGCTGGTTCTGTTTTTTGGATTAGCATTCGTTTTAAGAAGCAGCCATGCCAACTTCTTCGAAAATTTCTCTTACCCAGTTCGAGTATGTGACTCTGACGGTGGAGATCAGTTGAAATCATGATTACCAAAAAAAAAAAAGAAAGCTTTTATCTAGCAACTTTTGTGACAGTGAAAATTCAAAACCTTGGGTTACTATACTTACTAATTTCGAAATAAAATGTTGCTTTTATAAAAAGAAAAATAATAAGAAAAAGAAAAGACTCGAGGCTACAAGTCAATATGGTCTTTGTTTATGATTTTATTAATTGATTGAATTCATAGACATGGTGTATGAACAGAACATTGTATTTTTAATAGGTGTCCCATATTTATAAAATTAGCAGAGATTAAGAGGAAGAAGAACTTAAATCAATATTCTTCATTCCAGGTTTAGTCTCCAAATTTTTTAAAAATTTGTTATGTTAATTATTATTCTTCACAGTTTAAAAATTGAAAGGGTAACTGAGGTGGTGTTTGTTTGTGAATTAATTGACTTAATATAAAAAAAACTGAATTCATTAAGTCTTATTAAAACTGTTTGTTTGTGACTTAATAGAGAAATATGACTGAAAATATTAAGTAATAAAGCTGAAGGTGTTTGCGTTAAGTCATCTCTTAATTAGAAATGACTTAATAAAAAATTTTAACAAACAAGCCCTGAGAACTTCATAATTAACGCATGAATGTATTCGTTTGTTCGGATTTTAGGTCATCCCTTGCTCTCTGTTTTGCATTAAGTTGATTTTACAGCATCGTGTTTCCAATCTGTTCACAAGAGTAATATGACAACTGATAATTTATCTGTTTAGAGGGTTAAAAATAAGTATTTGTAACCATATTTACCCAAAACACAAGTTTTAGTGCATAAGTACAATGCTTTTAAAGCATGTATTGGGGAAATATGGAATTATGGTGTTTAAGTTGGGATATATGGAATTGCTCCTTCTAGAAATGGGGAAATCATACCTACATTACAATGTAGACAATTCCCTACATTTCTTTTGAAAAAAGGGTAAGGACAGGGGAAAACATATATCACGAACTTACCGCAGGGACTGAACTGTACATTTTTAAAACTTTTTTCAAAGAAAATGTAAGGAATTGCCTACATTGTAATGTAGGTATGATTTTCCCGATAAAAATAGTGTTTAGAATTACTTATTTTGTAAAAGTTTCAATCAAATCTATTTTATACAAGGCTTTAAGTTTCATTGAAATAATACAAATGTTATATGCATGCCTTACCTGCTTGTGTGCTTAAAAAATAAAATAATACTAAAAACTGCTTATTTCTTTCAAATTAGTTGGATGGAATAAACACTCAATATGTGCAAAAAAAAGAGGTACTTATAAGCTGTTTATAGATCAGGAAATAGTGTTTGGATTTGCTTATTTTGTTGAAAATGCAATATACTCGAGAAAAAAATAACAATTAATCAAATATGTTTATTTACCATGTTTTTAGAAAATATGATGGTAACTATAAAAAAGAATTCTACTCTCATCTCATATAAGCATTTTAATTTAAGCAACCCTATGAGAATCATTATATGGAGAGCGGTTTGATAACTCAAACCGCTTGTCCCTAAACTAGCAGAAAGCAGCACCCAAGACACCCCTTAGTGTAAGGATGAAGGGTATCCATATTCGATGTGTGTTTAGAAATCCATATCCTTTTATAAAGAGAAATTATCAAAGAGGCAAAAATCTAAGGTTGGTCTATTTTCTGACACTTTTAAGATCTTTTTCTCATTTTATTGTCTTTCGATCTCTTCGCCGACTCACCCTTTTATGACGTGTCAATTCAAAAGGTAGGTAGGATATTTTAATATTTTATTATCAAATTACCAAAACACCCTTATGCTTTATTAAATATATTTTATAATATACTTGTACCCTATGCTTTATCCTCTTGTATTTTATGCTTATTTACTTGTACCCCTGCCACCACCCACCTCTTTCACCACTACCACACAAACCTTATCCCACCCATTCTTATCATAAATGCTAAGTTACCATATAAATGCTAAGTTACCATCTTAGTAAAATGGAGATAATCCAAAGCAAATTGATACATCTTTATACATAAAAATCCAAAGCAAATGGAGATAATTGAAAAACGAACGTCGAGTATTGTTGGGCCCAGATTAAATTCTATTTTTGGATGTATATTAGGCCAGTGCCCACATCTGAAACATATATTTACATGTTTTCAAACAATTGGGCCTCCGAAGTTTTACCAAGACAAATTATTTTTCTAAGAGTTTGTTGCCAGAGGAGAAGAAGTTGAATCAACAGCAAGGTGTTCATATCTGTAAAAAACCCATGTTGAATTCGTTTTTTACAGATCTGAGGTTATTTACAGATCTATATTTCAAGATAGTGTAAATTTGTTGTAAATTTATTTAAAGTTTGTGTAAAATTATATAAATTTGTGTATTTGTTTTTAGAGTTTACATAAAATATGTTATAAAGTTTGGGTGACTTTCCGATATGTGTGAATGACCAGAGTTGACATCGGAGTGGAGCGGTGGTGGTTGAACAGTTGAGAAGTGGTGGTTGAGCAGTTGAGCAATAGTGGTTGATCAGTTGAGTAGTCAAGCAGTGGTGGTTGAGCGGTGGTGGTGGTGGTGGTGATGGACCGGTTTGTGTGGTAGTGGTGAAAGAGGTGGGTGGTGGTAGGGATACAAGTAAATAAACATAAAATATAATAGGATAAAGCATAGGGTACAAGTATATTATAAAATATATTTAATAAAGCATAAGGGTGTTTTGGTAATTTGATAATAAAATATTAAAATATCATACCTAACCTTTGTACTTGCAATTGACACATGTCACAAAAGGGGTGGAGTCGAGCAGTTGATCAGTTGAGCATGGCCAAAATGAGAAAATGATGCTAAAAATGTCTAGAAAATAGACCAACCTTAAATTTTTTGCCTCTTTTGGTAATTTTCTCTTTTATAAATAGGATGATTAAAAAGTGTATGCAGTTTGACACAAACAATGATATACTTGAAAGTAAATATGCGAATGATATTTACAATTGTTAAGAGGGTTGTTTATAATAATCTGAGTGAACATCGAACTGTTCTAAGTTGCAGATTCTTTATGATTTTAGTTTAAGCTTTCAACATAACTATGTTATTAACAAAATAGATTTCTTTTGTAAGTCGATTTTGCTAAATATCTACACATTGTGTGTCCAAAATTTAAAATTCAAAAGTTGTTATCATTAGAAAGTAATAATTTTAGTTCGCATAAGTACATAACGTCTCTATAGAGCATTAAAAATTTGAGGCAACCAAAACATATTCTGACTGCAAAAGCCGAGACATCATATAATCCTTTGTTCCATAACTTCAAGGATCCTTTTGCATATTAAGAAAGAACATGGCCTCTTTTAGTTTAATGGAAATAAATTAGTATTCGTGTGTTAGGATCGAACTCGAGATCACGGGATTGCACACTTTATGTATGAGAGTTAAAGTTTAATAATTAAATGTAAAAGGTTATGTTTAATTATTAATTACATAAAACGTATAACGACCGTTAGTATTTAACGAATAATGACTAAACGACCGTTAATTAATAAAAGAAAGAATTATGTGTGAATATTTGGTATGTCAAGAAGGTTCCGGAATACCCCATACTGGGGTGTTGGCCGATCGGTTATGGGAGGGGAAACCCAACCCATAACTTAACTTGAGCTCCATGTTTCTATTCATATATACAAACAAACTTAGGGATCATTATTTGTTACACTTGTACACATAGTTTATCCCAAAACTTGTTTTCTTCGTTTCCTTTTGTTTGGCCGATCGACAAACACCCTTCATAGGGTCGATTGGTTTGATCTTCCAAACCAAAACGTTTTGTGTTCTTAAACTAGCATTTACTTTAATTCGCTAATAGTACGTGTGTACAAGAACGTGATACAAACATACTTTTGTTTGTATCTTGGATTGAATTACAAAACTGTAAGGGGTAATTCTAATAATCCACATAAACCCTAATATAAGGGTTCATCTCAATTCCTTGATTAGAGTTGATTCTTATTTCGCTAGAATCAAAGGTACGCATTAATTTTGTATTCGGTTAATTAGTTTACATATTATATGTTCCTACGCTTCCGCATGTTTACTTTGATGTTTATTGTTTATATTTTTAAGTTGTCATGTTTTATGATTCCAACAGTGGCATCATGAGCCTTGATTAATTTGTAATTAATTACCGAAACACGTAAAAACGAATAATTGTTATGTGTTTAATATATATATATGTCGATCTAGGGTTTAGGGTTTTGAAACCCTAATTTTTTTTGGGGTCGATTGTATAACACCCCAAAAATAAAGAGTTAGAAAAAAAAGTAAAGAGAAGTAGTAAGGTGAGAAGGAGGTTCTCGTCTTAGCTCCCCCTTGACGGATGCTTCTCTTTGTTGAGGGTGTCAAGTAATTAGGAAAACTAAACAAGTGTATTGTAAGTATTTGACTTTGATGACAAATGCTCCCCCTTGACGAGTGCTCCCTTTTGATGAGGGCGTCAAGTAGTTAGGAAATCTAAGTAAATTTATTGCAAGTGTTTTGCAATGCTTTGCTATGATGAAAAGCTCCCCCTTGTTTTAGGGTGTCAAAGTCTTTATGTGTATTTTGAAAATCTACAAAACAAAGGTTAGAAAACAAGTATATGGTGCGTTTTTTCCTGCAAATGAGCTTCAAATTAGCTCAAAAAGTGTAAACCGTCCATCGGTTCGCCGGATCCTTCATATGAGGGATCCGCCTAGGCAAAACTTGAGAACCGTGTACCGCAACTTAGTGGCATCAATGTAGATATAAATAGTGACGAACATCCAAATGAGTTATGTATTGTTGTACCAAAAATATTCACATAACTATATAGCATACAAACATGTAGTTTCATTCAATAAAACAAAAGAAATGATACATATCTCTAAAACTAAGAAAATGATACAAACCTGTATTAAAGTAAAATTCCTAACAATCTAAGTTGCGCCTAAGACTAGAGGAAAACATCACTTAGGGACAGTTAGATTTGTTGACTTCATCAAATCGTTCAAGAAGGTGATAGAACATGAAACACAATTCATCACGTACTTCATAGACTAAGCCTTGGACATGTTGGAAATGAGAGCAATCATTGTTATGACTATGAGATGGTGGTGGTAAGAATGGAGCGGTTTGAGGAGGTAAGTTTGATGAGGAGGGTGGAGGTTCTACAAAGGATGAATGGATTTGTGGAGGTAAGTTTGATGAAGTAGAGGTGGTTCAATGATGAGTGTCTAAATACTCATCATTTTGTACAATCTAAACCGCAAAATCATCCGAAAACACTCAAAATGCATCAAAATGATGAAAATATCACAAATCGTTGTTTTATGTGTTTTAAATGCAAAATATCAAAATCGGATGAAAAACGATCAAGTTTGCAAAATTGGCGTCCCCAAGTTTAGTCCCCAAGTTTCACAAGTTGTCAAAATGGTCCTTGAATGAATCTTTGGTCAAATAGCGTAAAAGGTCCTTAAAGTTTGAAAATGTCATGTTTAGTCCTTGGAATTTTCAAAGATGGCAAATATGGTCCTTATATTATTTGAGATTGTCAAAACCAATCCTTGGATTACATTTTCATAATGAATGTGAATGATCCTGGATTTTCGAATTATCACTTTGGTCCCTAAAATATCACATAGTTTCATATTAAATCCAAACCCTTTACATATCCAACCCCAAGCCCAAAATGCTTTTACCCGGTCCAAACCCAAAATCCAAACCGTTTACCCACCCAAGACCCGGCCAACCCATTGGTCAAATAAAACCAACCCGCCTTTTTTTCTCTTCTTCCTCACCAAATCCCAACCGCTTCCTCAACCTCCCTCACCTCCACTCAACATATCCCTCCATGTCCCTCCACCTCACCTAAACAACAAAATACATTAAATACAACCTCCCCATTCACTCAATCCCTCCACCTGTCAAATGCCACTTTCCCGCCAAAATGCAATCAAGGGTCAAAATGATCTCTGGCGATCCAATGGTCCTAAAAGGAAGTGGGAAAAGCTCAGAAGTCAAAGGGGAAGCATTTCACTTATAAAGAGAGAGAAAAGCAAGAAGGAAAAGGAGTAGTTAGTTTAATTTTCAAAAGTATGTCGTTTTTTATTTTGTTGTCTTAATTAGTTTTCTTAGTTGTAATCTTAAGCTTTTCCGCATTTAAACTCAAGTTATTTAATCATTGTAATCACTTTCAAGTATCAATTAAAAGTCTTATCCTAGTTTCATGTTTAAAAATCGCCTTCATGATCTTGAATTAAAGCTTAAGTTATCTCATTTATAACTCAAATAAGCTTATCTAAGCTATCAATAGCTTTTGATAAGCTATTAACTCAAGTACAACTAATCTTGAAAAAGTCAACAAAAGTCAACCGGTGAGGAAATTGGAATTAAGGGGTGCAGGCAGTCCGAAAAGGGTCTCGTGGACTCATATCATCTTGTTTAGGATCATATTCAAACAAAGGGTTAAGGTGTTTAATTATTTTCTTTAATTTTCTAGTTTTAGCATAATATTAGTTAAATTTGGTTCTATGGATTAATGTTAGTGTAATCTGTTTTAGTTTGTTGAAATCTATTCTTATATAGTTAATTTAAGCTTACAAGTTGATTACAAGTCCTTAATTACCCTTTAGCTTAGTAAAATTGCAAATTGGACGGTTTAAGGAGTGTTTGGATTTGGTGTTAAAATTGTGCTAGAAGCTTGTTGTGTTGTTCATTGTTGTTGTTCGAGTCACTTAGGTTCCTTATAAGTCAAGATAAGTCATTAAAACTAGTCCTAGTTAGTAAAAAGTCAAAATAGCTTATAATTTTCATTTGACAGTTAACTGTTAAGATTTAGGAACACATTTTGCATCAAAATTGCTTATAACTTAGCACTCTAGCTTAAATCAACCTTAGTATAGCTTATTATAACATATTCAATCATTAGAATCAATTAAAAGTTCATGAAAGTCAAAGTTTTAGTGTAAACTGAAAAGTCAAAATTTTCCAATAGCAGTTTTTGAATAAAATGAATAATTTTGTGTAGGATTCAATATTAAGATTTAGCTTAAATCCTTTTGGGATAGTAATATTTAGTTGCTAAACAAAATTCTAAAAATACTAGCTTGTATCTTATTAGCTTATAAACCGCTTATTTTCAAGCTTCTTTAGACCCTTGTCCGAAAATCTCCCAATACAATGAGATAGAATTAATGCTTATTTGGAGTTGATAAGTGCTTATTTCCAAGTTATTGTGCTTATTCAGTTGATATATTAGCTTATTATAAGTGTTTAGCTTATTTTCAATTCATTTTGTGCTTATTTATTAGCTTATAAGCCAATTGGTTTAAATCTTATGCTTATTTCTTTTTTTTAGCCCACTGTTAAGAATCTTAAGCTGAAACTCAGCTTATTAGAGGTTTTTGTGAAAAGTGGTAGTTGTAAAAAATGCTTATCATCATTAGCTTAATAAGTGTGTAAAAGAAAAATCAAAAAAAAAAAATAGTTCAAAAATATTGCAACTGGTGGGATTCGAACCCGTGTCCGCTACCACTCATCCACGCTCCAAAGACACACCGCACAACCAAGCGCCTTGGGTCTTGTATTGGTTATCTCTTGCAACATTTAATACATAACCACTCTTTCTCATATTAGCTTATACGATCAATTTAGCTTATTTTTAGCTTATTCGAACTAGCTTTTTCCACTTTTGTATTTTTCATAGAATTGTATTAGTATTAAGTATTTTATAAAAAGTTTGATTTTTCTCATTAGTTTTAGTATTTTTAAACATTTAATTAGTGTAAAATCTTATTTAATTCATAATAAAAATATAAAAGTCAAAAAATATAAATCTTTTTCTAAAATTTTCTTTTGTTATATATTAAGTAAGAAAATTGTTTTTACACTTGTAGGACTTTTATTTCACAAATTTTACGTTTTTACTTGCGCACTCGCGTAATTTTTATATTTAACGCACGTTTTCATTCTAGGCCACGTTTTTAGATAATTTAAGTTTAAGTTTTAATTAAAATAGTTTATTTAAGTTATTTTGTTTTATAAAATCACAAAAACATCATTGTAAAAATAGTGATAGCATTTATTTAATATATTTAATTTTTTAATTTTCTTAATTTGTATTTAAGTCATTGTAATTTATAAACTTTTTTTAGGTATAGTTATCCATCAAAATCCTTCATCGATCATTATCCTTAGTGATCATTCTATCATCCGAATTAGTTTTGACACACCATTGAGTCTCCGTGGGACTAAACGACCCGGAATTCATTCTATTCTCCGTCTTCATTGTATTTGTGTTTCGAGGTTTAAGTCTATTACGGTTAGCCATTCACAAGTGGCTAGCTTGTGTGATATAGCTTGACCGTTTCAAGACCAATCAAATTTTACGCCGCCGGAGGCTTTAGCGTGTGTTAAACCTTTTCGATCCATTCTTGCACATACCCCATCTTTTGTAAAAGTTTTTTGTAAAGTTTTCAAAAATCCAAAAGTTCATTAACACTTTTCACAAGTGTTAGCAACACCAAAAATATTTTCATTCTTTGTTTTTATAGCATATTTTCAAAAATCCAAAAATATCCATCTTTTATCCTCTAACTGCTTAATTCTCCATTCCTTTATCCTCTAACTGCTTAATTCTTCATTCCTTATCTTCTTTAACCGCTTAATTCTCCATTCCTTATCCTCTTATCCGCTTAATTCTTTATGTCATGGTATTTGACATGTTCCCGTGTGGAGGTCCATTTAACGGTGGAAATTGTCGGCGATGTACCAATGTGAGTTTCAAGACAAATTTTTCGGTAATCCCGATCCCATTTCAAATGAAACACCGATTTTTCCTACCTACCTCCACAACCCCAATACGAATCCTACTCATGCGAGTTTTGTGGGAATGATTCTCATTACGGTTTTGATTGTCCACCACGGGTTCCGCTTGTCTATGAGCCGAACCATGTTACAATCGAACTTTGGTGAAAGTTATTTTCCCAATTATCTCTTGTGAGAATCATGGGGTCCTCATGCGACTTTTGAATGTCAACCGATGAATCAAAATTTTCACAATTCCAATTCTCCGGTTTTGACAATTTCCAACCCCACAAGATTCCATCACCATCGACTTCCGAGCCTTCACAAGATTTCAATGATTACGAGGAGTGTAATCTTCCAAAAGTTCAAGAAATACACATTCGAAAGAAACTACAAATGAAAAGAATGGTGTGTAAGCTTCGAGAGATGAATATAAGAATCGATATGATGACGATGATGATGAGGATTCTATTCAAATGAAGGAATATTATGAGAGCTTGTCAACCCAAATCACACCAAGCTCCCATTGACTCTCTCATAATGGGGACGAGCCTCTTAGCACTATTCCAAATGGAATCATCTAGTGTTGAGAACCTTGTCCCAACCCCAAGTGAGTCCGAGGTTGTCTCCGGTAATATGTGTGATGAGCCTCTTAATGATGATTCTTACCCTCCTCTTGACATTCTAAATGATCATGTTGATATGTTCTCCGATTCTGACAACGATTGTACTTCGTTTGACGATTCTTTATCCTATGGAGACATCGATTATGTCGAGGAGCTACCTTCCGAGCTAGTTAGCTTAGAAGAAGTGAGAGATTCGACGATCCGAAATTGAGGACGAGATACTTCGTGAAAATTGTTCAATGTAAATCTCCTCATTTCTAAGATCAAATCATTTTGTGCTAAGCCAGCTTCAGCTCCTATCCCCGTTGTGGATAGTGACTTGGAAAAGCCCGAACCATTTCCTGAACTTAAGGCTTTTTCCAATGATTCTCTTCATGAAGAGTTCTCCGGTGAACTCTCTCATGACATATCTCCTCCGGAATATGATCATTTCTATTTTGATCTTGAGGATGATATTGGCTCGGAGGAAGGTGTACTCTATCATAAGAGTTTGCTTATTGATGATACTACCCTCACCCTTCCTCCCGATATGTCTACATTTGAGGATGACGAATGGATCCTAATTGTCATAAACATCTTCCTTCCATTCCTCACTTATGATGTGACTTCCTCTCTTCTTCACTCCTTCGGGAGTGAGGACACTATCTTTGACCCCGGCATTTTCGTTTATCATTTGTGAGCCGGGTCTTTCTCTTTATCTCATCGGTGTGGAACTTTCGCGTGCTTCAAATGTTTGTCCAAACATCTTGAATGAAAGTCCGATGGAGATTGTTTCTTCCACTTTGCTTCCCCATGAACAAATGAATACGGGGTCGAGTCAAGCTAGCGACTCGGGAATCAAAAGCAGTAGCATGCCATATGGGTTTTCACCCATATTTCTGACTTCTTACCCCTTTCTACCACCCTAGTGTGGGGGGGTTGCCCCACATGTTGTGTATATATCCAAGTTTCAAAAAAAAAAAAAAAAAAAATCCTTTCTAAATAATGGCCGTAGTATTTCCCTTTACGTTCTTTGTTTCGGCATAACCGCAGGTACTTTGAATATTGAGGGCAATATTCATTTCTAGTGTGGGGGGAATTCTCACTAATTTTATCATGTAATTATACCGCCTAATTCCCGTTTTGGCCAAAATTTTTTGGAGTAAGTGTTCTACACTTACTCAATTGGTTATCATCCGCCTTGTCTAATAAACAAAAGGATTGGCTAATCCAGAGCAAACGGCTCTTGGTAAAGATATCTCAAATGTGTTGACGGCTTGCAATTTGCCCAAAATTGTATGGTATTCACCACCATATCCTAAAAAGTGAAGAGTTGGCTAGCCCGCAAGATTATGGCTTGTGGTAAAGGCGTGGAAAACCATAATTGGTAATCACTCACCAAAGATAATTCGATAATTTATCTAAGAGTTGGCTAGTCCGAGCAAACGGCTCGGTAAAGACAAATCAAATCCTTTTACACCTTATGATTTGCTCAAAATCATTTGGTTATCAAGTACCAAGGTTCTTACTTGAACCGAAACATTTGGCTACTCCGTAGTGATGGCTTTTGGTAAAGAGTTTTAAAATCCATTAAAGTTCAAATCATTACTAGGGACTAGCAATATCTTAGTGTGGGGATTGATGAGTGTCTAAATACTCATCATTTTGTACAATCTAAACGCAAAATCATCTCGAAAACACTCAAAATGCATCAAAATGATGAAAATATCACAAATCGTTGTTTTATGTGTTTTAAATGCAAAATATCAAAATCGATGAAAACGTATCAAGTTTGCAAAATTGGCGCTTTAGTCCCCAAGTTTCACAAGTTGTCAAAAATGTCCACGGTATATCAAAATAAAGAAAAATATCATTCAAGGTCCCCGAAATATTTTAAATTGTCAAAAATGGTCCTTGAATGAATCTTTGGTCAAATAGCAGAAAAGGTCCTTAAAGTTTGAAAAATGTCATGTTTAGTCCTTGGAATTTTCAAAGATGGCAAATATGGTCCTTATATTATTTGAGATTGTCAAAACCAATCCTTGGATTACATTTTCAGAATGAACAGGAATGATCCCTGGATTTTCGTAATTATCACTTTTGGTCCCTAAAATATCACATAGTTTCATATTAAATCCAAACCCTTTACATATCCAACCCCAAGCCCAAAATGCTTTTACCCGTCCAAACCCAAAATCCAAACCGTTTACCCACCCAAGACCCGTCAACCCATTGGTCAAATAAAACCAACCCGCCTTTTTTTCTCTTCTTCCTCACCAAATCCCAACTGCTTCCTCAACCTCCCCCTCACCTCCACCTCAACATATCCCCTCCATGTCCCCTCCACCTCACCTAAACAACAAAATACATTAAATACAACCCTCCCCCATTCACTCAATCCCTCCACCTGTCAAATGCCACTTTCCCGCCAAAATGCAATCAAGGGTCAAAATGATCTCTGCTGATCCAATGGTCCTAAAAGGAAGTGGGAAAAGCTCAGAAGTCAAAGGGGAAGCATTTCACTTATAAAAGAGAGAAGAAAAGCAAGAAGGAAAAGGAGTAGTTAGTTTAATTTTCAAAAGTATGTCGTTTTTTATTTTGTTGTCTTAATTAGTTTTCTTAGTTGTAATCTTAAGCTTTTCTGTACGAAACTCAAGTTATTTAATCATTGTAATCACTTTCAAGTATCAATTAAAAGTCTTATCCTAGTTTCATGTTTTTTTTTTAGTTTCCTGTTTAAAAAATCAGTCTTCATGATCTTGAATTAAAGCTTAAGTTATCTCATTTATAACTCAAATAAGCTTATCTAAGCTATCAATAGCTTTTGATAAGCTATTAACTCAAGTACAACTAATCTTGAAAAAAGTCAACAAAAGTCAACTGGTGAGGAAATTGGAATTAAAGGTGCGGCGGTCCGAAAAGGGTCTCGGGACTCATATCATCTTGTTTAGGATCATATTCAAACAAAGGGTTAAGGTGTTTAATTATTTTCTTTAATTTTCTAGTTTTAGCATAATATTAGTTAAATTTGGTTCTATGGATTAATGTTAGTGTAATCTGTTTTAGTTTGTTGAAATCTATTCTTATATAGTTAATTTAAGCTTACAAGTTGATTACAAGTCCTTAATTACCCTTTAGCTTAGTAAAATTGCAAATTGACAGTTTAAGGAGTGTTTGGATTTGGTGTTAAAATTGTGCTAGAAGCTTGTTGTGTTGTTCATTGTTGTTGTTCTGAGTCACTTAGGTTCCTTATAAGTCAAGATAAGTCATTAAAACTAGTCCTAGTTAGTAAAAAGTCAAAATAGCTTATAATTTTCATTTGACAGTTAACTGTTAAGATTTAGGAACACATTTTGCATCAAAATTGCTTATAACTTAGCACTCTAGCTTAAATCAACCTTAGTATAGCTTATTATAACATATTCAATCATTAGAATCAATTAAAAGTTCATGAAAGTCAAAGTTTTAGTGTAAACCTAAAAGTCAAAATTTTCCAATAGCAGTTTTTGAATAAAATGAATAATTTTGTGTAGGATTCAATATTAAGATTTAGCTTAAATCCTTTTGGGATAGTAATATTTAGCTGCTAAACAAAATTATAAAAATACTAGCTTGTATCTTATTAGCTTATAAACTGCTTATTTTCAAGCTTCTTTTATAGACCCCTTGTCTGAAAATCTCCCCTGTGCAACAGATAGAATTAATGCTTATTTGGAGTTGATAAGTGCTTATTTCCAAGTTATTGTGCTTATTCAGTTGATATATTAGCTTATTATAAGTGTTTAGCTTATTTTCAATTCATTTTGTGCTTATTTATTAGCTTATAAGCCAATTGGTTTAAATCTTATGCTTATTTCTTTTTTAGCCCATCGTTAAGAATCTTAAGTCGAAACTCGACTTATTAGAGGTTTTGTGAAAAGTGGTAGTTGTAAAAAATGCTTATCATCATTAGCTTAATAAGTGTGTAAAAGAAAAATCAAAAAAAAAAAAATAGTTCAAAAATATTGCAACTGTGGGATTCAACCTTGTCCGCTTCACTCATCCACGCTTCAGCACACACTTGCACAACCAACGGCCCTTGGGTCTTGTATTGGTTATCTCTTGCAACATTTAATACATAACCACTCTTTCTCATATTAGCTTATACGATCAATTTAGCTTATTTTTAGCTTATTCGAACTAGCTTTTTCCACTTTTGTATTTTTCATAGAATTGTATTAGTATTAAGTATTTTATAAAAAAGTTTCAGATTTTTCTCATTAGTTTTAGTATTTTTAAACATTTAATTAGTGTAAAATCTTATTTAATTCATAATAAAAATATAAAAGTCAAAAAATATAAATCTTTTTCTAAAATTTTCTTTTGTCATATATTAAGTAAGAAAATTGTTTTACACTTGTAGGACTTTTATTTCACAAATTTTACGCTTTTACTTATGCACTGCGTAATTTTTATATTTAACGACGTTTTCATTCTAGGCCACGTTTTAGATAATTTAAGTTTACGTTTTAATTAAAATAGTTTATTTAAGTTATTTTGTTTTATAAAATCACAAAAACATCATTGTAAAAATAGTGATAGCATTTATTTAATATATTTAATTTTTTTAATTTTCTTAATTTGTATTTAAGTCGCTGTAATTTATAAACTTTTTTTTAGGTATAGTTATCCATCAAAATCCTTACTGATCATTATCCTTAGTGATCATTCTATCATCTGAATTAGTTTTGACACACCATTGAGTCTCCGTGGGACTAAACGACCCGGGAATTCATTCTATTCTCCAGGACTTCATTGTATTTGTGTTCTGAGCAGTTTTAAGTCTATTACGGTTAACCATTCACAAGTGGCTAGCTTGTGTGATATAGCTTGACTGTTTTCAGCACCAATCATTCAACTAAGGATGAAGGTGGTGATATATGAGTTGGTGGTGGAGGTAAAGAAGTATCTACTTCCATATGGTCCGGTTGTTGAGTTTGGTGATTCCTCATAATCCAAAATGGATCATTTGAGGGTGAAGGAGAAAAAGATGCGGGTGCTAGCGAGGTTGCTACACCAAATTTTTGGCGAGAAGGTTGTTGTGGTACCATTTTCTCAAGTAATGAGAATGTGGGCAATGGTAGTGGATGAAAAGACGGCAATGGTGGTGGATGAGAAGACACTGGGGCAAGTCTTTTAGTGAGTAAAGGTTTGGAGATGAAAGAGGTGTGGTGAATGAGAGTACTCTAGGCTCTAGAGGTGAGGGTTTTGTTGCTTTAGTGGAGATAGGAGTGTTTGGTTTAGGAGATATGGTGGTGTTTGGCGAAGGTTTCTCCAAGCTACAAGGTTGGATACTAATTCGAGCGGTTTTCTTAGCTTTGGGTGGTAGAGTTTGTTGGGAAGGAACTCTAGTGTTAGAAGCTTTGATGGGTGATGACTCGGTTGAGGAAACTTCATGAACAACACTAGCAATTTTCTTAGGAGGTCCTTTGGTTGATGAGGTTGCACTTGGTGCTTTTCTCATGGTGAAAAGTTGGAAGTAAGAATGTGAGGAGGGAAGTTTTAGCTATAGAGAATGAGTGTTTCAATGGTGATTTGGAATTACAAACACAAGTGGTTTATAAAGGAAGAAATTAGGCAAGTGAATTAAAGCCTAAAGCCTAAATCACTAAGGTTCTTCAAATTGCATGCACAAAAGTCAACTCTAGTGTTGTTCTCTCCTAGGAAGTAATTTAAGACAAATTGGAGTGTTTAGAATACCAAAGAGGGTTTGAAATGATTATATCAATCAAGATTAATCCTTCTGTGCATCCGGTTCTCACGGATCCCTCACTTGAAGGATCCGGCTAGCCTAAAGCCAGGAATCCAGCTCTCAAAATCCAAGAAAAAGGGTGAATGGGTTCTAGCAATGTCTAGAACCTATATATCTTGAGTGATTTAGTCTCCTTAGGTATCTTAAATGGCATAAGACTTAAATGATCAAGCATAATGAGTGAGGGTAGCTAATGATGACATTTATGGAAAGAAATGGAGTTTTTATGAACACCAATGAGTGATCAAGGATGACACTAAGAGTTTTGAGGATGGTAAATGATCATAGAGATCAGATGGTGATCAAAGGAAAATTAAAAATTCCTTAAAAATTACAAAAAATTCATTGTACCTAGTCAATGGATCATGGGTCTTGGGTGTTGGGTTATGGACTTTGGTTTTTGTGATGATCGTTTATGAGCTCTAGGGATTAACAATAACAACGATAAATAGAATGCATAGCGGAATAAGAAACATCATTGTTATTATTAAAGGTTATTCGCCATCATCTCTACTATACTAAATACTATTTACTAAACACTATTCTAGTAAACTAAACAATACCCTAGCAGTTTTTTCCCTAACGCCTGTACACATGCACACACTTTGGTGTTCACATCTTGACACACTTTAAAACGTATTCCCTGCCTCTCTTTATAAACTAGAGAGTTAGGGTTACAAATAACTACAAAGGACTAAATAATAAATTCTTCTTTAACAAGTAAGTCCTTTGTGTTTCATTCTTCATCATTTGAAGAATTATTTCTTTGTCTTCTTAAGTCCTTCATCTTTCACACGTTTTGTCTTATAAACTTAAATATAATTCCCAACAATCTTCCCCTAGTTGATAATGACAAACCAATAAGCACGAACTTCCCCTGAAGTTAATATGTCAAGAAAGATAAATGAACTTCCCCTTAAACATGCAATATCACCAAGAATCTTCAAGTTGCAGCTTCTTCTAAGTACTTCTTCCTCTTTTTCTCATAATCCACTAGGAGACGCTAAGTAAATGCAACTTTGATCTTGACCATCACAAATCAATACCATTCTTCCAATCCAACCATCAATGTCTCAAATTACTCACCATGAAGTTTTCCACAACTAAAAATGAACTTAAGACACTAGATACTTAAACTAAAAGTAAGAATAATGAATTATGAGAGTAAAAATCTTCCCCTCGAATGATGCATGTAGATGATTAAACATTTAACAATAAGCTTCCTCTGAAACCCATATGTTAACCATCTTCTTAATTCTTCAAATATGTAGGCTCCATGTAATGATCACTAATGAAGAAAACTAAGTATTACCAACTTGATGCTGAAGTAGAGCAACCAAAAATTGCGTCTTATGTCTTGTACTAACCACGTGACTATGAACATATACTCAAATATGATGTATGGAGAGACCGCAATCTCTTGACAATAATCCTCATCTTTAATGAGACATTGAGCACAATAACATAACTCCTTCAAGTGATAGTAAAATCATCTTGCTAGACTTTGTCATTTCTTCATCACAACATGAATGCACGAACAAGTTACCTCCTGCTAAAAGGTATGATAAAACACGAATCCAAGTAGTTCCACTTCATTGTCAAATAGGTGATAAAAACCTTTCTTCGTAAACAATTATGCAAATAAGAACGAGCCATAAAAAACCTGTTAAGAACATATAAACAATATGTGTCATCAAATAATCAAGTCGAAAACTAAGTCCATGTTCAACTTTTTCTTTGTGTGTGCCGTCCAATAATCAATGCGTGTGTCTTTTGCCCAAAATCACCATAACTTGGACAAGAACATGTATTATCGCTTGTAACCAATTTCACTAAGTCACATAGCCGAATACAAACCAACACAACTTATTATGTGTATGTGTTATCTCCATCTCTTTAAGTCCAAAAACCTTGTTCCCGCTAACTGCTCATAATAAATTTAAAATATTGTATAAACATATGTAAAACAAAACCTCATCCAATATTGTGCAAAAACTAAGCCACCGTCCCATGTTAACTTATAGCCAATCAAAGAATCATGCATGAACCAAAGTGTTAACCAATGACCCATGTGAGAACACATCTTGAGCAATACATCTAGAAATTAAATTCTCATTAAGGATATGAATATTCTCCTTCTCAATCTCATTACTTTTAAGCTCACATTCATATGTTTTAACCTCGTTTTCCATTTCATTAAACATCTTTTTCATTTTGTTAACTTTCGTATCTATGGCCTTTTTAATACCCTCGAATTGTTCTTTTAGTTGTTTAAAGAATGGAATGACCTCAGTTAGATAACATTCTTTAGTTTGCTCAAAACCCCTTTCCTCTTTCGTAATTCCTGTTGGTGTGATTCTTTTCTTACACGTTTTCTCAAAGTCAACAAATAGTTGGTAAACTACATATAAGCTGATTAACGTTTTACTTTGAGCGGGAAGATTTCTAGGCACTAAATGTATTGGTGTATTTGGAGGATACACTGTAGCTGGAGGCAATTTCCTAAAGGGATGATTGTTTTCAATAAGTTCATCAGTTTTTCTCTTTTCCATATCTAACTTCCAAAACACTTTTTCAGGGGTTAATTGAGTCTGAGGTTTAAACTTATTAATGGCTATCCAGTTATCCTTAGTGTAGTTGGGAGTTTTAAACGTTATATTATGATTCACACACCAAGGATCTTCTCTTATTTTCTTTTCCATTTTCTCTCTAGAGGCATTTCTATTTCTATGTCCTCTTTAGTGTTCTCAACATAAGTTGGCGTTTGTCTAGGCTTAAGAATCGCACTACCATCATAAATCACATCATGAGCTATTTTTGCTTTCTCAAGATATGAAGGATTGGGATCTTCTACAAGGCCAATACTATGCTTATCACTTAATACTCTATATTTAGTGATCATGTGAGCAGTCTAAATGGTGTTGCCTTGTACGTACAACTTGTTTTCAAGTTTGTTTTTCAAAGTTTTAAGGTTGGAAAAATCATTTAAAAGCTTTGATTCCTTTGCATTGAACTCCTATTTAAGCACTTTTACATTTTCTAGAAGTTCTTGCTTTTGCTTAACAGTTTTATTAAGTTTATCTTGTAAGGAATTTAACTCTTTTTAATGTTTCTTCCTTAAATTACTTTTTCTAATTAATGTACGATTTGGCAATCCATTTCCTCGCTCACGTGTGGTCACCAAATTTAGCACATCGTTCATAGATGGCAACTGATCCTTATAGATATTTAGCTTAGTGGTCATGGAATCATCAGGCACATAATCAGTGTATTCATCAAACACACATTCATAATTGATGGCAGAAGATGCATCACTTGGTACAATAAGACTTTCATCTTGCTTCACATATTGATCATATGGGACAACATTGCTATTATCTATATTTTCAATATCTGATCCAATGACTTCTGTTGATTGTACTTCGTTGTGAATATTTTGCACATCAAGCACATCAACCACATCATATAGTTTTAGTACCTCTGATATGATTAAGTCCTTGGAGGGACCGGCTTGTTGAGGTGATGAGACCATTGGATAAATATTTGCCATAAAGATGGTCTGTGTCGTTGGTTCATCATCAACATCAGAGTCAAATGCATCAAAATCTGCAACTTGGAAGACATTGGGATTGTTATGTGCCAAATCATGCATCGGTTGTTCATCCACATCTGCATCATATGTTTTGGCATTCCCCTCAGCAAGAAACAGTAACTCTTCCTCATCTAACACAGCTCCACTATCTTGAGCTTGCACCAACAACATCTTGTCCCTGAAGTACTCTGTATTCTGTAGACGTTTTGGCTGAGTGTAGTTCCTAGCAATGTGTCCTTCCCCTATACAGTTGTAACACTTGATTGGTTTCCCTTGACCCTGAACCGTGATCCTTCCCTGCTCGACACCACATAACCCCGCCTAGCTCCAACATTCCCATAACCAGCCCAGCTCTAACATTCCTCAGGCATTATATGGTGGATTTGCATTCGCCTTCCTTGCACATTCGGACCACAACCCTTCCATCTTTTATAGTAGCATGATTATGAAGATTAGATGCGGTTCTAAGATGGTTGTTGATATGGGGAAGTAAGTTTCTGTTTTGTTGAATCATTAGGGCCAGTTGGTTAGCAAGGTTTTCAATGAACATGTCAGATGGGTTATATCCTGGATCTGGAATAAGTTTGTGATTATGATCCTGAGTAGGTATGACTTGTGATGCTTTAGTACTTATCCTCACATTTGAAAGAAATGCAGTTGAGTCATTTGAAGAGCTTGTAGCAGCGGCATTAGCGTTAAACTTTTCCATGATCATACGTTCAAATGCAGCATGCTTCTCATGTTGAAGTAAGTAAGCATACAATTTTTCATAGTTGGTGTTCCTCAATCCTTTGTTCAATTTGATCAAAGAATAAATTTGTGCCATTCAGGGTTCATGTTGTTTACGAACTTGGAATTGAGTTGGATATTTGGCTTTATCATTTTGATGTTCCTCATATCATTCACAAGTTTGTGAAACCTCACATGATATTCAGTGACACTTTCCCCTGGGTTCATCTTAAAGTTCTCAAAGTCATCATACAGCTGTGACTCTCTATCTTCTTTAGTCAGTTCTGAACCAGAGAGAAGCATCTTGACATTATTCCAGACTGCCTTGGCCTTAGTATTGTGATTGATCATCTTGTAAATGTCTTTTGGTAAACCTTGAAGTATAATGTTTGAAGCTCTAATGTCAGCATCATATATCTTCTTCTCCTTATCATCAAGCTCATCATACATTCTTGGTCTATCCAATCCCAAAATGACAGTTCAATCAGTTTTAGTTTCAAGAATATCCCTGGTAGTTCCATTTGAAATGGTCCTTCATCAATTGACTTAAGGATGTTAACACCATTCTCTTTGCCCAAGAAATACAGTCTGATTCTATGTGCCCAAGAGTCATAATTAGTTCTATCAAGCATAGGAGGACGAGTATCGGACCTTGCAGCTTGAATGTCATTAGCAACGGAAGAGATGATAGTAGTCATACTTCCTAAGTACACGGGATTTTACTACTCTTTGATTAAACCGGGAAATATATTCTTTCATGGGATTTTACTAAATCAAGAGAAAACCGTAAAACTTAACACGAAGAAATGACAAATCTCAAGAGACAAGTCGCGGAATTGACAAAACGCACAAAGGTTAAAATGCAGTGTGTCAAATATCTTAAGTTAACAAATCGCAGAAGACAAGTCACAGAATTAAACAAACCGCTTCAATTAAACCGCAGAATGACAAACCGCTTTAATCAAATCGCACCTATAATCAAACCGCAAGGGACAAATCGCAGGAATATCAAACCGCTTAAGACAAATCGCACACTTTGACAAACCTCAAGGGGAAAATAGTACACCCACTACTTGTCCTTTTGTCACTTTGTCTTATCTGCTCAAACCGCACAAAAAGTATCAAATCGCACAAAATTGATCAAATCGCTTAAGCAAAACTACACAAACCGCAGCGAGTAAAGGTCAAACTGCATAAAAAACAAAACAAATCGCATTCAAGATCAGATCAAATCGCACAAAGTAAACATCAAATCGCATCCAAGAAATGGTGTCCGAGACTCAAACCGCTTCCAAGAAAACTTCAAAAAACCAAACTTTTCCAATCAAAAACACCACAACCAAGATGAATCTAGCCTTCCAAACCAAAAACTAAACAACTATGATGATCCTAAACATAAAAGTACAATCAAAATCCAAACTTTAACACTAAATAAGATCAAAATGGTGAAAATGTCTCTAAACTCATTCAAACCCAAAAATCTTATTAAAACCACTAAGAATCCAAGAACATGTAAGGTAGATGATCAAACCATGGCTCTTGATACCATTTGTAACATATTGGTTTTCATAAACATACAATCACAACAATAAGATTCGATTGAGGTTTGAGTTTAGAGAGAGAAATGGGAACTTCTAGTGAGATAAAGAAAAATGCATTATGAAGCTCCAACCCTTTGCCTTGCTAGGCAAAGGGTATTTATAGTGTCTTACATTATACGCCATCTACGGGCTGTGGATCAGGAATACAGTGGGTAAAGACCCTTCCGTCCTCCACGATGTTACTTAACTAACTACTAACTATTACTAAATGACTATGACTATGAGCTTTCTAACGATGACATATACTTGAGGTGACCGATTCTTCAACTACCGGATTTTCTAAATCCCAACAGAACAGCTTCTTGCACTAAAAACAGGTCCATCATTGTCAAAAGACATAACAAAAACCCATAAGAGATATTCAGAGGAAGAATTTTTGACATTAGTTTTTTCCATGTGTTTGGATTTCTAGTGTTTATTCATAATCACAAGGATCATTTAGGCAAATTACTTCCTTGGATATTCTCTTGTCTCCAAAGCATTTAGAGTTTTCAACACTAGAAGACAACAATCGGAGGAAATATTTCATGTTACCTTTGATGAAAGTATGGATGCAATCAAGTTTACAAACACCTCAGTAGAAGAGATTGGGATAAATGATTCATCTAGATATTCTCCTGATGAATATCATCAAGAGAATGATCCCTCTTGAAAATATCAAGTTGATGCTGGTATCTCTTACTACATCATACCTAATAACCTTCCCAAACCAGCCATCAGTGAATTCATAGATACTCTACATGCTCCAAAAATCATTTCACATCCTGAACAAGCTGTTCAAGTTCTTGAAACTCAAAATTATGTATCAGAACATATGAAAATCCAATGAACTCTCAACTCTCAGTACCAGCTACTGAAACTTCAGTCCCTAAAACAACACTGTTTCAAAACACTTAACATGCATCAACAAGTTCTGTCTCATATCCTGCTCCCTAGAGTAGATGGACTAGAATTCAGGACATTGAACTTGTAAACATCATTGGAGAAGCTTCAGAAGGTATGCTCACAAAAAGTATGGCTTCGAAACTAATTGTTGCCTCTGCCAATGTTGTAGAAGCATTAAAAAATCCTAGTTGGGTACAAGCAATAGTTAATGAACTGGAACAATTTGAAAGAAACAAATTCATGACTCTTGTCAAATGTCCTCAAAATTTCAGTGCCATTGGGCTCTGGATTTTCAAAAAATAAAACTGATGAAAATGGCAATGCTATAAAAAAACAAGACTTGTGGCTCAAGGATATAATCAACAGGAAGGCATTGACTTTGAAGAAACCTTTGCTCTAATGGCCAGATGGAAACTGTTAATACAAATAAACCGTAAAAACATTTATTAATATTTTTCGATCTCTCTAAGTTTTTTTAATAACAACATAAAATTACATCAAGTAAAAATCTAAAAATTACATGTTACTATATCTATTTTACTACTTACTTACATTTGTTTAGTCATATATTTGTTTGTAATAGAAATGTAAGTAAACATGTTGGGTTATTCCTTACCCATAATCCATGACCCATGACCCAAGACCCAAAACCCATGACCCAGGTGCATTACATCATGCATGACATCAGGATGGGTAAAATCTATGACCAATGACCCAAAGTCCATGACCCATGAACCAAAGTGTAACAATTCGCATTTTCAGTTTACTATTCATCCTCGTATTTTTACTATTCACTTTTACTATTTATCTCGTAAATATTTTATGAGTTACATTTTTGTTTTTCCATTTCTATGGAAACATTGTACGATTAATATTCCACGTAATGCCAAACCTTTAGGTTTTAGCAACGTCTACGAGTTCAAAAGAAACATATCTATCAATATACTAATTTATAGTATATTGATGAGTTTTGACATTTTCACAAATCTTATATTTTTACCTCGTTCGATTTTCAATTTCAGGATTTAATCCTTACAATAGTTCCAGTGATCAAATTATACCTACAATACTTCAACACCTAAAATCACCATTTTGTAAACTTTGATATTTATATAATTCGAATGATATATCTCTTAAAATGACTCCATTAGAGTCCGTTTTCTATTGTTATAACTGTTATGCCATGAAGTAACACCCAGTTTGACTTCTGTTGCGTATCACAAAATTGGGGGTGTTACAAATTGGTATCAGAGCTATAGTTATAGAGAAACGGGTCTAATTTAGACCTAAACTATAACCATTTTTACATAAAAATATTTTATAGCCTTTCGCTCTCTGTGCCTTCCATCCTCCAGACGATTATGTTACTTTTAGGCATTTTAAGCTACACAAACATATTAGTATATTGATATATATACACTCGACATACTTTTAACCATAAACGATGTACTAAACATATCTCCATATGCATATTCTAAGGCATTGCGGCACAATCATATTTTTCCAAATCATGTATCTACTCGTGCATTTTAGGATTACGAAACTTCCTCCAAGACATTGTAACTGATTACAATGTTCTTTCCTATTTCCCAGACATTCTAATTTATACAATGGTCTTCTTTATTTTTCAAGACACCGTGAAATGAAAAAGTGGTCTTTATTACATCCTCGCACAATCGTAAGTCCCACAAAGGTCTTATTACATCTGGTCTCTATTACATCCTCGCACACTTGTAAGTCCCACAAAGGTCTCAATTACATCCCAACCACTTTAAATGAAACAAGGAACTTATTTGTTTCTCGACATTGTGAGTTACACAATGGTTTAATCTATTTCTTAAGACATTGTAAGTTACACCATGATCTCTCTATCATTTCTCAGACAGTGAGTTACATAATGGTCTAATTTACTTCTCAAACAACATTATGAGTTGCAAAATCGTCTCTCACATTTCTCAGGCATTGTAAATGATTAGAATGATCTCTAAAATTTTCATGACCTTACATAATTTTGTTTTACATAAAACCCGTCACAATCTATCGATTTCCCTAATAGATAAACAAGATAAGGGATTGCTAAGGAACAAACTAATTCATCATCTACAAAAAGCTGAAGTTCAGCAACTTTCTCTAAATTCATCAAAGTTATCATCTGAAACCTTCATTGTTAAAGGTTCGTGAGTCTAGCCCATTGTGGACTATTTTAGAATTACTTAAAAACTTCCTTTCCACGCATATCTACTTTACCCGCTTATGATACACACTCATACTACGTAATTATAATTGATTATTACATAAGTACAAACTTATATTACCTTTTTAAATAAGATACATATATAAATGCCATACTTTTCATAACAACGGGCATATCACAAGTATTCCTAATTTAGGTATATAAAAAATCTATCGAACCTCGGTTAAATATAGTCTAGTTACCTATATTTAACCTAGGGACAGTGGAACATAGTTTGACTACCTATGTTCAACTTAAAATTTTCAAATACTAGGAATAGTTATAGTAGGGTTATGTTCAGATTAATATCCTACTTGAACTTGATAATAACCAAAGTTCATTAAAAATATCTAGAGACACGATAGTATCTTACCACTCAGCGAGATCTTAAAATCTTATTTATACTACCTAATTTCATTCTTGAAATTTTCATACATGAAATAATCTGAACTCCTATCTTGGGATAGTCATCGATTCTTATCTTTTTTATTACTTCATTACAATTACTTGATGAAACGTTTTCCAAGCGTAACCATGTTAGGAGATTCTTGAGAGCACTTCCGGAAAAATGGAGACCAAAGGAAACAGTGATAGAAGAATCAAAGGATTTGACAATCCTTTCTCTCGACGAGCTCAACGAAAACCTCAAGGTCTATGAAGTTGTGTTGGGAAAAGACTCTAAGGCTTCAAAAGAAAAGAAAGATGAATAAAAGTCACTAGCCCTAAAGGCTAAAAAGGAGTCAAGTGATGATGACACTTCATGCTCAGATAACGATGATGAAGAGTATGCTATGGCGGTAAGAGATTTCAAGAAGTTCTTTAGAAGAAGAGGAAGGGTTGTAAAACAAACTTATGATGACAAGAAAGGCTTCCGAAAGTTCAAGGAAGAAAAAAAGGAAAAGATGACCGAAAGTATTTCAAGTGCGGTGATCTAAATCACTTCATTAGTGATTGTCCCAAATACCCAAGTAATGAACAAAAGGCGTTTGTTAGTGGTTCATGGTGTCTAAGTGAAGAAGAGAAAGATGAGATTTATCTCATGTCCAAAGACTCTAATGAGGTACGTTCCTACTCTCATTACTATAGTACCTCATCTTTAGACGATGAATCATTAAACTTAGAATATAGCAAACTTTGCAAAATAGCCTTAAAGTCATTAACAAAAACAAAGATCTAAAAAGTAAAAGTGGACTTTTAGAAAATGAAGTTTTTAAAAAGATAAAGAAACTTTAAAAAGGAAAAGAAAGTAATTTACTTTACAAACTTTGTGTAGACCTTCTAATGATAATTTATCATCTTGAATCTAAACTAGATAGACTTAGTACTAACTGCTTAGATGAGATACATGGAAATCAGAAAATAAAGAACCACAAGAGTGGTCTAGGTTTTACATAATGTATATCTTCAACTAGTGAAGATAAACCAATCAAATTTGTAAAATCTGCTATCAAAATTGTTTCCAATGGGGCGGATCTGGCAGATCCTTTGAAAAAGAGATTCGGCCATTTGGTACAACAAAAGCTAAATTTGACTTGACCAAATCATATAGAAGTGAGTTCGTAATTGTAACTAAAAGGAAGTTTCCTAATGCTACTGCTAGAAATGTCAATGTACCACATCATGGTAAAGGAATTCGAAGACATAGGCCTAACTTACGACCAACTTCCACCACATCATTTAGAAGACCAAACAATCCTTACCCAAAAAATAATTTTGATCAAATGGGGTGGAACAACGGATTTCACAACGGTTACCAATTCCAAGTACCTAACTTTGGACCTTGGAACCAATTTCCCTTTATGAACTAAATAAATGGTTTGTATAACGCAAATGGACCCATGAAATATTGAGGACCAAATGCTTGAATTGTCTTGTGCTTATAGGTTTGTATAAAGGTTGATCTAGAACCAAATGAATGGATTAAAGACAGCATTCGTCCCGAGGCATTTTAGGGCCCCCTATTTTATCTACCTTAAAGTCCTTTATGGATTTTAAGTCGGTAAGGATTTAAAAGGTACACTTTTGAGGGGTCATTTAAGCCCTTAATCGACCACTTTTATATCCGTTACTGCTTAATTTTGTTCTTTTTCACTTTTTAGGTCTCTTGAAGGCAAAATGCTGGAATGACATTTATTTGGACGAAAAGGCGTGACTATATGAAGAAAATGGATAAAGTCAAGATCAAGACACTCAAGTTGCTGGAAATGCACCCGACGGTGTCACAGATAAAGGGCGACGCCGTCCCTCTAATTGCGACGGCTCAAGAGTGAAATTGCTATTTTGTACTTGACGGCCAGTTTTAAAGAGTAGGAGTCACAACTCGCATCGGCCTAGATCCGATTCGACGGCCGAAGATGAAGCCGACGGCGTCACAACCACAACGTGACGCCGTCACAAAGTTGACTTAGCCAAGACGAAACCCTAATGGCCACTATCCGACGGCGTCAAAATTAAAGAGTGACGTCGTCGCAGTTGTAACTCTATATATAGAATTCGAATTTTCAGACTTTTGGAGAGGGAGAATAGTGGAGTAAAACCCTAAAATGATTTTGGTCTGTCTTGGGCAGTATCTTCGGGTTCTCATACCCTATTTTACATCAAGATAAGTAATTTACTTCATTGATTTCATTAGGTCTTCAATTGTATGTGTGTATGTTTTCATGTTTACCATGTCCGGCTAATTTACTTGTGTGTTTGCTTAGATCTATGAAACCTAGTTATTGAATATTGATTGGTTGTCTCTTATCTTAATTGTAATTGGCTTAGGACTGCAATAGGCCATCGTTGTGTTTTTAATACTTGAGTAATCTTTGTGAACATTAGTTTATAATCGCCTAGAGTTATTGCAGGCTAAAAATCCAAAGATAACCTTAGAGTTAGTTTATGAATCCTAGAGATTTTGTAGGCAATAACCTTAAGGTATCCTCAAAGATTTAGGGAAAAAAAAATACCCTACGACCTTAGAAGACACAACGCGTTAAGAATAAAGACGTGACAATTCAACCATCAATAAAAGATAACTAGGGAGTAATAGTATCTAGGTAGACACATTTTTAATCATCATACGAGCACACATCAATTAGACATAGACTACCCCTTAGCTTAGTTAATTAGAATAGATAATAGTAGAGTAATCGGTAGAAATACCACCCCCAAATCCAATACCCCGAGATTCGTACCTTTCAATTTCCTAAAAAAATATAAAAAAGATAAAAAAAAATAATCTTCCTCAACCCCAACCTTAGCTATAACACCCCAACCCCGCAAGGGTAGAAGTGTCAAATTCTTGTGTCATATCAGAACATACAAATAAAATTTTGCAAATGGAAGTCTTATAAAATAAATTACCAAGTTATATAAACGAATGACTTACAAAGAAAATACAAAATCCAATATGTCCAAAACGAAAATGAAATCTAAAAAGAATAACTCTTCAAATTAGTCCAAAATAATAAAGGGAAACTAGGGTAGGTCCACTCAAATAATCCAACTCTCAGCCCATCAAAGCCCATCTTCCAACCTAAAACCTGCCGCAGGAAAAGAATGTGGCTGAGCTTAAAAAGCCCAGTGAACAGATATAACAAACAAAAGCTAAACAAAATCAGAAGTGTCAAAATGAAACAAGGAAGCTGATAACAGGGTCGCAACGAAATGAGAACAATGAGTCAATGAGGATCCTGCAGAACACAATTATAACAGATATCCAGAAGGAACAGATAACAGAGGAGAACAAAGCACATAACGCATCGATGACATATACATAAGCACATCTAAATAACCAGGCATACAATTAATCAGGAAATCAAAATACATATAAGTCAAGCAGAAATCTAAAAGCAAGCGGAAGCAATTAATTAGAAAGTGAGCATAGCAATCACACAAAGTAGATAACCCACAGATAATAACATAACAAGTACCCTAATAGTGGAAGTACTAACAGCAGTTAAAACATAGTAGCCACATGTATCAGGTAGGAATACCGGACGGACATATTACCTGAATGAATTAACTAACAAGGATATAGCATGGCAAGTTAGACAAGTCAACCAGACAGGTAACATAAGTTGAACCATTACATCATCAAACGGTATCATAAATAAAAGTATAAACATGGCAGGTCAACGGTTAGCAAATAAGAATACTAACGGATAATCAGAGCCCATGAACATAACTGAATGAAGGTATACATGATAAACAGATAAATCACTGATTACACACTGATAAGGATTTAAAGGGTACACTTTTGAGGGGTCATTTAAGACCTTAATCGACCACTTTTATATCCGTTACTGCTTAATTTCGTTCCTTCTACTTTTTAGGTCTCTTGAAGGCAAATTGCTGGAATGACACTTATTTGGACGAAAAGGCGTGAATATATGAAGAAAATGGCCAAGTCAAGATCAAGACAATCAAGTCGCTGAATTGAAGGTGACGGCGTCGAATTAGAAGGCGACGTCGTCGCAACGTGCTCCAAATTTGTGACGAATCGAGAGCGAAATTGTTATTTTACACCGACGGCGCCGGTTTTAAAGAGTAGGCATCACAACTCGCACGGCCTAGATTCGGATCCGACGGCGCCGAAGTCGCCGACGACGTCACGACCATAAGGTGACGCCGTCACAAGGTTGACGTGGTCAAGACGAAACCCTAATGGTGGCAATCTGACAGCGTCACATTTAAAGAGTGACGCCATCGCATGTTGTAACTCTATATATAGAATTCGAATTTTCAGACTTTTGAGAGGTAGTTTTGTGGAGTAAAACCTAAAACCGAATTTTGGCTGTCTTGGGTAGTATCTTAGGGTTCTCATACCTTATTTTACAACAAGATAAGTAATTTACTTCATTGATTCAATTATGTATTCAATTGTATGTGTCTCCATGTCCGGCTAATTTACTTGTGTGTTTGCTTAGATCTATGAAACCTAGGTATTGAATATTTATTGGGTGTCTCTTATCTTAATTGTAATTGACCTAGGATTGCGATAGGTCATTTGTTGTGTTTTTTATGCTTGAGTAATCTTTGTGAACATTAGTTTATAATCACCTAGAGTTATTGTAGGCTAAACATCCAAAGATAACCTTAGAGTTAGTTTATGAATCCTAGAGATTTCGTAGGAAATAACCTTAAGGTAGTCTCAAAGAGTTAGGGAAAAAAGCATATCCTACGACCTTAGAAGACACAACACTTTAAGAATAAGGACGTGACAATTCAACCATCAATAGGAGATAACAAGGGAGTAATAGCATCTAGGTAAACACATCTTTAATCATCATACGAGCACACATCAATTAGACATAGACTACCCCTTAGATTAGATAATTAGAATAGTAGAATAATCGGTAGAAATACCAACCCCCCAAATCCAATACCCCGAGATTTGTACCTTTCAATTTTCTAAAAATATAAAAAGATAAAAATAATCTTCCTCAACCCCAACCTTAGCGTAGTAACTTCTCACTAGCATTCCTATTCCCCAGAGAACGATATCAATACCCGAGGCTTACCCTAATACTACACTACAACGATTAGGCTCATCGCTGGGGTGTTGAAAACTTGTTCGACGAAAAGGAAGTTTCTTTGACTCGAACGCTGTAATGCAGCGTATCAAGTTTTTAGCGCGCGCCGAGGAATAGAATAGCTAGTAAGATTTCCACCTCGCTTAGGTTTCCTTGCTTGATTCCTATCAAGTGAGATTTTTTCTCAATTTTAGCTTCCTCGTAGTCTATCCCCCTTCTTCGTGAATTTGTCCGTAATCCTATCACTTTTCATCATGGAAGGTGATAACCCACCAAACAGCAACCTACCACTTGATCCAAATTTTGCCAACCAACTTCGAGCTCGTATTGTTAGTGAAATTGGAGAGCTTAAGAAATTGAATAGGATAATTGAGAGTACACTTGAGGAAGCCCTTAGGGAATCCACTTGGACTTTAGATAGTAATTCAACCTCAAGTGATTCAGATGAGGAGTTAGAAGAAGGAGATTATAAGGTATTAGAAGGTATGGAAGGATGTAAGGAGGTGATGTGCTTACCGTGTGCAAGTTTTAAAAATTTATAAACACAATTTATCCGTCTAATACTATAAACACATACGAGCAAGTATACTCGTTCGCGATAGCAAAGGTGGGTAAGTCGAGATCGTCCCAAGGGATTTTGTGTTTGAAATTGTTTAAAAGATTAGTAACAAGAAAGCTTTGTCAAGGCTTCCTCCAAAAGTGATGTTTTTAGTGAAATTCAATATAAAGAAATATATATACTTGTGTGTAGTCTATAGGCAATCATAGTAAGTGTTCATGAAGGCTTGGTGTAAACTCTTGATGTGATGCACAAATCATAAGAAAATGATTTCCAACCATGGTTTATGTTTGCAAAAATCATTCTAAGAACAAAAACATATAGGTAATCCTTTCGGTCCTTATCCTAATGATTATCCTTTAGAAAATCCATTTGTTTGTAAAATGTTCTTATTAAACTCGTTCCTACGAATCTTTCGACCTTCGTGATGAAAATGTTTCTAGTCTTGTTTTAATAAGTAAACATGGTGGTTGTCAATCACCATATCCCCATACTAGTTTGTCACTTAACTTTTTGGAATAAAACACAAGAGAAATCCTTTCGGTCCTTTTTCTTAAAACATGTTTTACCGAAAAATCAAACAAGACTAGTATTTTTCCAACAAACTCATTTAAACAAGATCATATATACATGCATCACATATGAGAACACTAGTATGATTTCCTACATCCTTACACACAAGTATATTCAAAAACTACTCCATGATAATAATAACAAAACACAAGAAATAACAAAGTAATTCCAATAACTCAAGAGAATAGAAATCCATAACAAAGTTCATAGAATACCTAAACTTTTGTGATTACAAGAACTAGAAATCGTGTCTTATAGCAACCACACGCCACAAATCACCTAGCTTAACCGTATAACTTTGAATAACCAAAACAATGGATGAGAATTGCTCTCTCCAACCTCCTGGACGTTTTACAGTGAATACTAAACTTTTGGGATGAATAAAATGGTTGGTAATAGTTTTGGTGTAAACTATTACACTTTGGGTTGTGTCACACCTAGAATACTAAGTCTAGGTTCAATATATAGCCAAAGAGACTTTACTAATTGGCCAAAAACGTTCCCAACAAGTTAATAACAAGAAATGATCGGCCTCCAATGATTATGGGAGTTAAGGCAACATTAAATGCGTTTTGTGTAACTCTAGTCCATGCAACCGAACCGGTTACGATGCAACCGGATCGGTTGCGTTTGACCATCGCCCAACCGAATCGGTTATGGGCTCCAACCGAACGGTTGGGTGCCTCGCTTTGACTTTTGTTGACTTTCTTGATTTGCGCCTCTTTCTTTGTTCTCACGATGATTTCCAAGACGAAACTTGATCTTTCCTTGTTGTAGATACTTAGAAATCATTAATCATTGAGTCCAAAAGCTTCCTTGCTCGACTTCCTTCCTTGGGAATTCTCCAAACGTGCATAAAACTTCATTTCTTCATCATTTGTGATACCGGCTACATATACATACACAATACGCATCTTTTGCACTTTTGCAACAATTATGAGTAAATATAGCCGATTATCATGCACAAAACCAACAATAACGCTACTAAAACATGTTTATTTTAAGCGTTATCAAATTCCCCATACTTAAGTTCTACTAGCCTCGAGTAGGTCTAACATTTGCAAAAATCGATTTCAATGGTCTTGATGCCGTGGTTCCGAAAATTTAACAATCATCTCAAAAGAGATAATCATTAATTTGCTTTTAATATGTGAAAAACTTTTAAAATGAACCAAATACTTTAGATAACATAACTAGAACACCTCACGAATGATTTTAAGAATTCACTCAACACTCATATATTGGTGGGTATATGTAAATCACTCAATGCCTAGTCATGATCAATACTTTTTACTATAAGCTTGTACAAGTATCAAAACAAAGAAAATAAATTCATCAAAGAGGGCTTTTATTCGGGTTATATCGTTAAGGCTACAGGTTTATAAAAGGTATGGATAAGGCATGGGATGGTTTATGAAATTGGTGTTAAAAGAAAAATAGAGTCAAGTCTAAACCTCCATGTTGCTAGCCAAACCACAATCCCGAAAATGATTATATCTTCCTCCTCTTCACATATCGATCTCCAAATTTATTTATAACTCAATTTAGCTCATTGGCTAATCAATATTCTTCATATAGCTCATTGGCAATAACCATTTTTTTTTTAATTTTTTTTAACAAGTTCCCCCACACTTAGTGTAAGCATACACCACAAAAACTACAAATGAAAAAGACGTCTCCTTCATCTTTGTTGGAGAATGGTACACACTATAGACAAAGTGTAGCTTCTTCATAATCATAAAAAACAATCCAACACTCCAAACAACTAGCAACAAACCAATAGACATGACATGGGTTGGCTAAGGTTTAAGGTGTAAAATCTTTTTGTATTTTTCTGGATTTAAACAAGAATGAAAAGATTGGCTCGACGGGTGTAACTAAGGGTATCTAGTGCTAAAGATGAGCAATAACAAATGGGTCCATACAAGGTGGTTAACTAACCAATGTGGTTAGCTAATATATCATTAGATGTAAAATGGAAGGCCATTTGGGTTAAATTCTACGATGCCTCTTATCACTTGAACATATTTTTATCACTCGAGAGTGATTTTAACTGTAATGCATAGCTAGTACAAGTTCTAGAATCGACATAATCACCGGCACACTCATAGCAAATATAAAAGAAAAGATGTGTTTTATACAAAAAGAAACCTCACAATTAAGTGGAAAAAGGCTATAATGAGCGTTAGAAAATGCTATCGAATCCAAAATGAATTACTTCCGTAATTTGGTTCAAATCAAAAAAATTTCAAAACCTCATTTTACCATTGAAATACCCAAGTTGTTTTTAATATATCCCAAAAATGTGTGAAAACAACTAGACAATCAAGGGCAATTCAAGGCGATCTAAATTACTTGCATCCAAAAGTTTATCTAAAATAAGACTAAAAGCTAAAATTTAAAATCGTATCATTTTTCCTATTTTCTTCCCTCCCCATACTTAAGTTTTGCATTGTCCTCAATGTAATAAAATAAACTTCAAAGTAAAGAAAATGGGAAAAGAAATAGTCAAAAGATACCACGGATAGAATATGCAATCGATATTGGGTCATAAGCAAGCATGTGAGTTATCCAACTCCAAATATTTGACCATCAATAAGCTTCCGACAAATCCATCCCGCAAACAAAGCCGCAATACACAATACAAAACAAAACAATCCAAATGCTACTAAAAATATGAAAAATAAACAAAGTATGATAATCATCCTAGAGAAATAGTTAAGAGATAGAGATAATATTGTTTAACACATGATAACCATAGTTTTTGAAACCATAATCAAGAATGATCCATGATCATTCGTCATCCTCACTCATTTCATCACCTTCATCATCATCATCATCATCCTCGTCACCATCATCATCATCACTCTCGGACACATAGTGCTCATCCACAAACTCCGAACGAACTCTTCTCTTCTTCTTCGTTCTTCCAACTCCTGATGAAGATCCTCAAACATCATAGTTTGATCCACCAGCCCCGGGTAATCTACCATACGCGGGCACTGGGTCAGGAAATGGTGCATAGCCAGGATATGGGTACGGATATCATCCAGGATAAGAGGTGTAGGGGAAAGGATATGGTGGAACACTGGGTGGATTGTAGGGTGGCAACTTGTAATTGGCTTCTTGAGCCATGTGTTGAAAAATAGGCATTGAATAATCATTGATGTAATAGTTTCTCAACATCATCGAGTCTCTCCAAACGTTCCTACACTCAATTTCATTCAAATGTTGGTTCCACTCTCCCCAACCTGAGTCAAAACTACTCGACGTACCCGTTTGCACGTTCCCCATCGGTATATTGCCCATTGGCACATTTCGTTGTTGCCGTGGTGGTTGTTGTTGCTGTTGCGGTTGTTGCGGTTCGATCCATGCTCCTAATGTTTTCAATTTCTTATTCAAAGCATTTCCAAAAACACTTGCACTCCAAATCTCACTAAACTTTGGCTCTCCACACTTAGCCAACTCACTACTATTGTAATACCCAAGATTCCTTGCCAACCTTGTCACAAAATGGCCTCCATAAATGTTGCTATTACCTATGATTCCCGGGGCTCTCCTAGACAAATACTCGGCTATTAGCCAAGCCGCATTTCCGTCCTTAGTTTCCTCCAATAACATCATAACCCACAAGTCCGGCTTATGACATTTGTCCTCGCCCAATTCTATGAAACGCCCGCTTACTAGCAACTTGTGTAGGATTCTCATCAACGGATTCCTAATGGTTGCAACATTCCTTCTAGTGCAAGAAGGATCTCCCACTCGATTCCAATAAGTGGGCACACTAGGGTATTCTTTTTCAAACCTCCTAAGCCTCGAAAAATGAGCTTCAAATAATTGATGCTTAACCTCATTCGGTTCATACAAGCCAAGAGCAACAGCAAAATCCGGCAAAGTGTAGGCGTGATCCCGCCCACAAAGCCTAAACCAAACACAAACTTCTTCCATCAAGTTCCGAACATTGACTTTCCTCTCAAAATACATAGTCGAAAAGAACTCCATACACCATTCACGATAAACCTCTTCATTTATGCTAAATGCTCTTTACCACGACAAATCATCAAACGAATCCCCATCAGCTGGATGCACATAAGATGTCCGCATCATTTTTCGCAACTCCTCTTCACACTCATATTTGGCAAACAAATCCCAATCAATCACCCTCGGAACCGAACATACCCTATTTGGCAACTTTGATAATCGTTCCCGGAAAGCAAGTTTCTCCTCGTTGGTGAGATCTTTGAACTTTAGGTTGGCATTTGCCTCCGTCTTCACACTATACGTGACTTTCCTCCTTTCGTTCCTTTGACAAAACTTGGTAACAATCGGGTTTAGTGGAACCCGTGTCGAGCTTGAACTACCTACAACAATTCTCTAGAAATCATAAATATAAGTCAATATAAGAGTGTTAGAACAAACGGAAGGTCTATGGAAGCCTCTAAGGTCCACTTCAAAATTCAAAAATCCCAAAACATAACGTGGAACCGGATCGGTTGCGGGGCAACCGGATCGGTTCCTCTGACCTATTCCAACCGTTCGGTTGCGCAACCGGATTGGTTCCTCAACCTACATAAGGCTTTGCCTTCTAATCCATTTCCCACTCGATTTTCCTAAGTCCAATTCAATCCTAGACTGCATTCTAACATCATCAATGATTTCTACATCCCCAAATTGCTCCAAATTCACTTTCCAAACCTCCAATCATCACATATTCATTTGCTTAGAACTCAACAATTTAAACCTCAATTCTTTCAATTACTTGTTCTAATCAACAATGTGGCATCTAATATTCATTAAAAACGCATCATCTACCAACTAGGAATCACTAATTGCAACTTAATTTGATTCAATGGCATAACCTAATTAAATCCAAAAATTCAATTATCTAATACTCATTCCATGTTGAATCAATCACTACAATTCTTTTTGCAATGCATTCCTATATCAATTACCCATTTAATCCTAAAAGATTACAACTTAATTCGAATTCTATCCAAAACCCCCCAAATTAGTGACCTAATTTGCAATTCGAATCAAATGCTCTAATTAAACCTTAATTGGGTTAATTGAATGCAGATGCTTACTTGATTGGGTGCCATGATGATCTTCTACAACTTAAACAATCTTCAAATAACTTCTATTGGTCGAATTTTGCAAAACCCAATGGAGGATTAGTGTGTGTGTGTTTTTTTCGAAAAAATTGAATTTTGGTATATATACTTGTATGCAACCGTTCACCATGGACACAACCGTTTCGGTTTGCATTTTTGCCAAATTTTGCATTTTTCTCGTTACTTAGGCATTTTACCTTCCAAGCAACAATCGTTTACTCAAAAATCCTATTAAAAATGCACACAACATTCATCCACCATTTGGAAATTTCAACAATCATCTAATCTCAAAACTCAAATCATCATACTCATAACTTAAAACTAAAACTAAAACTCAAACTCATAATGCATTAATCAAATAACCTGAACATAATAATAAAGATAAAAATGAAATGAAAAACAAGAAATCCTAAATGCATAAAATTAAAAAGTTCATGAAATTCAAGCAAACAATTGCTTGTTTATTATGGTGCCTTGTTTCTCCTTAGAATTCCTCGAAATACTCATGCCTCAAGATGTCCTCACTTAGAAATTTCCCAGTCAATTCACGGTGTGTTTCGTAAGTTTTGAACTTCCTTATAAATCTTCTCCCATCCGGGCATAGTATATCAAATTTGACGTGCCATTCTCCATCCCCATCCTCTCTCTTGTAAATACCCGACCCCTCGGGTCCCCATTCCAAATTCTTGAGTTGAACCGGTAAAGAACCTAAGAAATCGGTTAGCTTCTTGTAAACAAGGATGTTTTTGAATGGATTGTAAAATGCTTCCACCGCTAGTGCACGTTCCATTTCATCCTCAATATCAAAGTATGGTTGAGCTAGTGGTCCATACATCGGGTTTCCATGGACATCACGTCCCACTTCAAAACATGTCAAGTCATCGTCCGCTTCCATCAATTCTAAATCTTCCATGAATTCCACAACTGGTCCCCTTGGTTTGGGATAATAGGTTTGTTTCGAGATTCCATCATCGATAGTCATCGTACCTCGACCCATGTCTATGATTGCACCACATGTGCGCAGGAATGGTCTTCCTAGTAGAAGAGGTAAACTCTTATCCACCGGAATGTCTAGGACTAGAAAATCAGCCAAGTAGGGTTGATAACCAATTTGAACTCTTATGTTTTTCACCTCCCCCATCGCTTTTGCTTGAGAATTATCCGCCATGGTAAGTTTTGAGTGATTTGGTTGTGGCTTACTAAGACCCAACGCCTTAAACAATGGATATGGCATAACATTAACGCTTGAACCCAGATCGGCTAAGGCATACACCGTGTAGTCCTGCTCACTTTAATTGGCAAAACAAAATTCCCCGTATCTTTCTCCTTACGTGACATACCTCTAAACAAAATCCTATCTCTATCCTCCTCCGATAGATCTTTATCCTCCAATCTTGCTCTTGCTAACATCACCGCATCTAGTTTCTTGCGGTAGAGAACGTAATCTTGTAGTACCTGAATCACCGGCTTTTTCTCATTTAGCTCGAGAAACTTTTCTTCAAGGTTTTCCAAAATAGCTTCTTTTTGTTCTTGGGTTAATGGTTTGAAGGTTTTTGGTGTAGTAGGTGGTGAAGGTGTGTAATCATTTGTTTTGTTGGTGGATGTGGTAGGAGTTAATTTGTTGGATGAGGTTTTCTTCCTATTTGCCTTCCCCATCTTTACAACTTCCACATCTTCCTTTTCCATATTAGCACATAACTCCACAAGCATCTCATTCACCCCCTTTTCTTCTTCCAAATCGATGATATTGATCCTCATTTCCCCCAAGGCAAAATCCACTTGGCATTTGGTTGTTACAAGAAAATCCCGCCCAAAACATACATTGGGCTCATCGGTGTTCCCCTCTTCCAAGACAACAAAATCCGTTTCAAAAATGTGACCATGAATGTTAACCTTAAGATTCTTAACCATTCTTCTTCCGTAAGCTTCGTAATCCAAACGCACATGGCCAATTTGATCAAGAACTTTTTCCACAATGTAATTTTCTCCATAGGCCATGTTTAGTTGCGCGTCCCAAGCACTCACCCCCTCTACACTACAAGGTGTACCGAACCTCATAAGTGACGAATCATACTCCGTTAGCGGTGCTTGTGTGAATACCACAACTCTTCCCTTCTTAGGAAGTTGAACTTTGTTTTCACCCGTTTCTTCCATACTAACCGTTTCAATCCCCAAATCCTTCTTACTCCCTTCTAAGATATTTTCCAATTTTCTCCAACGAACTCCCGGTGTCTTTGAACATCTCATCCAAGTTACGAAGGTACTCAGAAATTCCGCTTAAACTATCCATAATAACTATCTAACAAAACAAAACAAAACCAAAAACAAAAATCCAAATCATTAGCGTTAGAGTTAGTAAAAACCAAAGCAAACTATAGAAACATATACTAAGCAAGTAAAGACACTTAACAAAACTGAAAACACAAGCTAAAACTCAAAATTTAAAAAGTATAAAAATTTTACCGAGAGCTCCAACCGGATCGGTTGGCTCACCAACCGATTCGGTTGGTGGTAAACATTTTAACCAAAACGTCCAACCGATCCGGTTGCGGGTTGCAACCGAACGGTTGGATTGATTGAATTTCTATTTTTTTTTTTTTTATATTTTTTTAACCTGTAAATTTAATTAAATTAAAACTATTAAGTGTACTTAAACTCTTAATTAATTGAGACTACTCATTATCCTCATCAATTATAAAATTAATTAAGTTATTTAATGAAAACTATATTAACTAATCTATTAAACTACTCATTAAGACTACTAAAACCATAAAACTAAAAATTAACTATTTCTAATTACTGTAATTAAGACAATTAACTAAAAAGTAAATAAAACTAAAAATAATTAAAATAAAAGAAAAGCTAAAAATCTAAGAAAAGCATAAGCAACCCATGAGATAATCTATAAAAATCAGAAATGACAAGAATTAATCTATAAACTATAACTCAAAACACTGGATAAACTAAAACTATGAAAATCAAAAGACAAAATTTTTACCGAGAGCACTAACCGGATCGGTTGCTCGCGCAACCGGATCAGTTAGCCTCTAAACCAAAATATTTTTTTTTGACGAAATTCAATTTTAAATCTACCAATTTTACATAATCTTAACAAAATCAAATTACTTAGAAAATCAAAATCCCCTGCAGCGGCGCCAAAAACTTGATGTGCTTACCGTGTGCAAGTTCTAAAAATTTATAAACACGATTTATCCGTCTAATACTATAAACACATACGAGCAAGTATACTCGTTCGCGATAGCAAAGGTGGGTAAGTCGAGATCGTCCCAAGGGATTTTGTGTTTGAAATTGTTTTAAAAGATTAGTAACAAGAAAGCTTTGTCAAGGCTTCCTCCAAAATTGATGTTTTTAGTGAAATTCAATATAAAGAAATATATATACTTGTGTATAGTCTATAGACAATCATAGTTAGTGTTCATGAAGGCTTGGTGTAAACTCTTGATGTGATGCACAAATCATAAGCAAATGATTTCCAACCATGGTTTATGTTGAAAAAATCATTCTAAGAACAAAAACATATAGGTAATCCTTTCGGTCCTTATCCTAATGATTATCCTTTAGAAAATCCATTTGTTTGTAAAATGTTCTTATTAAACTCGTTCCTACGAATCTTTCGACCTTTCGTGATGAAAATGTTTCTAGTCTTGTTTTAATAAGTAAACATGGTGGTTGTCAATCACCATATCCCCATACTAGTTTGTCACTTAACTTTTTTGGAATAAAACACAAGAGAAATCCTTTTGGTCCTTTTTCTTAAAACATGTTTTACCGACAAATTAAACAAGACTAGTATTTTTCCAACAAACTCATTTAAACAAGATCATATATACATGCATCACATATGAGAACACTAGTATGATTTCCTACATCCTTACACACAAGTATATTCAAAAACTACTCCATGATAATAATAACAAAACACAAGAAATAACAAAGTAATTCCAATAACTCAAGAGAATAGAAATCCATAACAAAGTTCATAGAATACCTAAACTTTTGCGATTACAAGAACTAGAAATCGTGGCTTATAGCAACCACACGCCCAATCACCTAGCTTAACCGTATAACTCCTAATAACCAAAACAATGGATGAGAATTGCTCTCTCCAACCTCCGGATGTTTTACATTGAATACTAAACTTTTGGGATGAATAAAATGGTTGGTAATAGTTTTGGTGTAAACTATTACACTTTGGGTTGTGTCACACCTAGAATACTAAGTCTAGGTTCAATATATAGCCAAAGAGACTTTACTAATCGCCAAAACATTCCCAACAAGTTAATAACAAGAAATGATCGGCCTCCAATGATTATGGGAGTTAAGGCAACATTAAATGCGTTTTGTGTAACTCAGGTCCATGCAACCGAACCGATTACGATGCAACCGGATCGGTTGCGTTTTGACCATCGCCCAACCGATCGGTTATGGGCTCCAACCGAATGGTTGGGTGCCTCGCCTTTGACTTTTGTTGACTTTCTTGATTTGCGCCTCTTTCTTTGTTCTCACCGATGATTTCCAAGACGAAACTTGATCTTTCCTTGTCAGAGATACTTAGAAATCATTGCGCTTCCTAATCATTGAGTCCAAAAGCTTCCTTGCTCGACTTCCTTCCTTGGGAATTCTCCAAACGTGCATAAAACTTCATTTCTTCATCATTTGTGATACCTGGCTACATATACATACACAATACGCATCTTTTGCACTTTTGCAATAGTTATGAGTAAATATAGCCGATTATCATGCACAAAACCAACAATAACGCTACTAAAAACATGTTCATTTTAAGCGTTATCAGGAGGAGAAAGAACTTACGGAGTATTTCGATTCATACCCTAATGGGAAGGAAACCGCCTGTCACTAAAACGTAGTTAACTTCTCGCATCCACCTTTCGAGCCTTACATTAGAAGTGATGACCCTAAAAATATTAAGATACCATGCATGATTGGATACTTATATAGGGATCACACTTACATTGACTATAAAGCACCCATGAACATAATGTCTAGGCTCTACTACAATTGGATCATGAGCAAAAAGTTAGGACCTATGAGGGACCCCTTTCACCCTAGGAAAGTGAGTAATTATGTTGGGAGGGCCAAAGGATTGCATGTCTCCGTAGGTAACTTCACATATAGGTGTGATTTCATGATCTTGGAGGATGTTAAGGGCATTATTGATGGGTTTTTAGGAGATGTGATACTTGGGAGACCATTTATTGAGGAATCTAAGATGGTTTATGATCAAGAGGAAGGAATAGCCAAGTTCTCAAACGGGACCGTATGTGTTAAGTATATAATGCCCTACAAAAATAAGAAGTTTGAGGGTATTTACGATATAGATGTAGAAAACATTCCGGCCTTTGAAGTAGATTGGGAGAACAAGGTTTACTACACCGCTTGCCTAGAATTAGGCCCTGAGTATATTCGTGATGAGAGAAGAGTGAAGGAAATCGAATGGACCTCTAAGATAAGAGGATGTAGGGGCACGACTTCGAGTCTAGCTACAAGACTCATAAATAAAGAAAATCGTTTCGTGGGAGGCAACCCATGCTTAATTGTTTACTTGTTTGTGTGTCGTATATCTTTTATTAATTGTTTATTGTCATGTTTGAATTTGTAAAAATGCTTTATTTTATCTTTAACCTCGTCTTAATTACATATAAAGGTATTTTACAAAAGGGATAAGTGTAGGGAGGATTACACGCGTTTTCAAAGAACGTGAACATGAGAATTACGATTATTAAAAATATATACATGTGTGTTTGTTAGAGTCAAATGCTTGTATCGAGTCATAATGGATGTTTTGCATAAATTTTTTCCAGATTCTAAAGATATAAATTTTCCGAATTTTTCCGTAAAATCGCACCGGTTGTCAGATAACCTGACGTCCAGACCGCAACTCGATGACGCCGGGAGGAGTAGAAACACTTACTACTCTTTTCGCTTTTTGTGCTCCTTATAAATTTTTGGATTTTCTCGGATCTTAATTTTCCGTAAAATCAGAAACATCCATTCCACAAGCATTATATCCTAGTTTAGTAGAGTCATATATAGTGTTACCGACAATTTTACGCGAAGGTTTCCTTTGTTTTCTTAAAGTATGCAAGTTTTATTTATCAAGAAGAAGATACATAAGATTGGATGGAGCTTTTCACGCATAGATTCTTCTTGAAGAAGGATTTAACCACTACTTCACACGGATCCTACCAAGCTAATTAGTGGAGTATTAGTTTCTTCGCTTTAATTACCTTCCATTATCATAACTTTGATACTTTCGGGAACATTGGGACAATGTTCGGTTTAAGTGTAGGGAGGGAAAATAAACGGAACTTTGAAACTATGCTTATCCTTGACTATTTGCCTTGTCTAAATTCAATTGTGTAATAAACCATGAGAAATATCGGTTAGGGTAATTTTGGCACCAATTTTAAAAATTTTCATGACATGTAGGAGTGGGCTATTAGTCTTAATAAAGTGTCTCACAGATAGGAAGTTATATGACTAGCACAAAACCCTTTATCACTTAAATTCCACCCAAAATGTGAGGATCGCCCTTAGATTTGTAGGAATTAAAGCATTCCTCTTTAATGCTTCGAGAGTGTACCGGTAGTATAATAGATTCTAGAACTTGTTTTGTGATGTATTTCGAGATCGCTAGTGAGACTACACTTGTGAAGTTAGGAATAACTAAATGATAAGAGGAATTAGGATAACCCTTGTTCGATAATTCAGATTATAATTACTTCTTCCACATCGGTTGAGTAATTCCCCCACACCCTTGCGTTGTACTCATCTTTAGTACACGATACCCCTAGTTAACCCCTCAGAGCCTATCCTTTTCGCGGTTCTCATGATGTTTCGATTTTCTGGAATATCAATGAAGAACATTGTTTACAATCCACCCCCAAATGTATGCCCAAATCGCCTTAGCCTACCTCGTATGCACTCACTTTTAGTGCATTATTGTTATCATACTAAACCTTTAGTTCAATTATCTAGTTTCTTGCATAAGTTGCTAAGTCGAGTCATATCCTTTGTACACGCTTTGGGACGATTGGGACTCATGGGAAAAGTTAAATTTTAAGAAGTGACGGAAGGAACGTTAAATTAAATTCCCTTTATTTACGTAATAATGTACTCCAAGTGTTTTGATCTTTCAATTCGGGTCAAATTAGTGTAAGAGTAATAAAACTCAAGTGTAGGGATGTGCCTATAAATCCCTATTATTTTGATGTTATCGTAGAGGATGCTAGAGTAAAAGTGTATGAAGAAAAAAAAATCGAAAAAAAGAATAGAAAACAGAGAAAAGAAAAAAATAGAGTGTTGAAAAAAAAACATACGGGCTACCATCCTACATCTATCTTTAAATTTATGTTTGTTTATTCAAAGTTATCTAGAGTTTAGAGTGTCGAGTCTTGGCTTAGCAACGCCATTCTTCTCATGCTTGTAACATAAAGATTTTTGACTTGACACCACTAAATCGCTTATCCCACCAAACCCTTTGTTTCCCTACCATAAGCCCAACATTACAACCCTTTAAAAGACCTCTTGGATAGTTTTTCCTAGGTGCTTACGCCAAAACGATGGAGGTTTGATCTAGTCTCAAGCCTATGGTAATCTATGTACTAGGACCGGTTAATGAGTGTTTATCTTCCATTTCCAAGTTGATATATTTCATATACACCCGAGAGATGAGAGTATCCAAACACCACTTGTGAGGTGCTAGTATGTAATTCCGTGCTTGTTATGAATTTTATGGGCTTATACTTGTTGTGAATTGTTCTAAACTAATGCTTCATGACCCCTAACTTATAAATTAATTGGCCAAAGCACATTTGCTTGAGGACAAGCAAATACCAAGTGTAGGGATATTTGATAAGGATTTAAATGTACACTTTTGAGGGTCATTTAAGCCCTTAATCGACCACTTTTATATCCGCTTCGCTTAATTTCGTTCCTTTTCACTTTTATGTCTCTTGAAGGCAAATTGCTGGAATGACACTTATTCGGACGAAAAGGCGTGAATATATGAAGAAAATGGCCAAGTCAAGATCAAGACACTCAAGCTGCTGGAATTGAAGGTGACGGCGTCAAGATTAGAAGGCGACGATGTCGCAACGTGCTCCAAATTTGTGACGACTCAGTAGCGAAATTGCTATTTTACACCTGACGACGTCAGGTTTTAAAGAGTAGGGCATCACAACTCAGACGGCCTAGATTTAAATCCAGACGGCGTCAGAAGCTGAAGCCGACGGCGTCACAGCCATAAGGTGACGCCGTCACAAGGTTGACGTAGTCAAGACGAAACCCTAATGGCGGCGATCCGACGGCGTCACATTTAAAGAGTGACGCCGCATGTTGGAACTCTATATAGAATTCGAATTTTCGACTTTTGAGAGGTAGTTTGTGGAGTAAAACCGAAACCAATTTTGGTCTCTCTTGTGCATATCTTAGGGTTCTCATACCCTATTTTACAAAAAGATAAGTAATTTACTTCATTAATTCAATTATGTCTTCAATTGTATGTGTGTATGCTTGCATGTTTTCCATGTCCGGCTAATTTACTTGTGTGTTTGCTTAGATCTATGAAACCTAGGTATTGAATATTGATTGATTTTCTCTTATCTTAATTTTGATTGACCTAGGATTGCGATAGGTCATTCGTTGTGTTTTTAATGCTTGAGTAATCTTTGTGAACATTTGTTTATAATCACCTAGAGTTATTGTAGGTTAAACATCCAAAGAAAACATTAGAGTTAGTTTATGAATCCTAGAGATTTCGTAGGCAATAACCTTAAGGTAGTCTCAAAGAGTTAGGGAAAAAAGCATACCCTACGACCTTAGAAGACACAACGCGTTAAGAATAAGGACGTGACAATTCAACCATCAATAGGAGATAACTAAGGAGTAATAGCAGGGAAACACATCTTTAATCATTATACGAGCACACATCAATTAGACATAGACTACCCCTTAGATTAGATAATTAGAATAGTAGAGTAATCGGTAGAAATACCAACCCCCCAAATCCAGTACCCCGAGATTCGTACCTTTAAATTTTCTAAAAAATATAAAAAGATAAAAAAATAATCTTCCTCAACCCCAACCTTAGCGTAGTAACTTCTACTAGCATTCCTATTCCCCTAGAAAATGATATCAATACCCGAGGCTTACCCTAATACTACACTACAACGATTAGGTTCACTGCCTAGGGTGTTGAAAAACTTTCTGGACGAAAAGAAAGTTCCTTTGATCCCGAACGCGCGTTGTACGCTTTTCACACACAAACAAGATCACCAGACCAATCAAAGGGTCACATAACAGTAAGATAAACATATAGTCAGATATTAGCATGACAACATGTGAATCATATAATCGCATATTGATCATATCGCAGAAGGGTAAACGGTAGTCACATAAAACATGTAATAACATAATCAACACGAGAATTCAATAATCATTTAATAACTCAGACGTGAATGGAATGATAGTCCAAGTAACGGAATAAGAGTATGACGGATCAATGAAATGGAATATATATCATGGTAGTAGAGTGAGTCACATAAGGTACCGAGTAATGGACAATTATTACGTAATATGGTGCGTTGGAGAATATGTAAAGTACAATATGGGTATATCAAAAGTGTAAGGTTGTCGTAAATCTATCCCGAGCCAATGAACAATCCAATATCAATAGTGGCAATAGCGCCCAAGTATCCAATAGTAGCCATTGTATTCGGAGGTAAACTCGGAATACCAAACCAATAGGAGGAGAGACCTCAAGAACCAATGGAGTAGCTAGCTCCCGAATCGTGAGGAGTGTATTGCATACACGCACCACATCACCGTAACGATATATATGAGTAACAAGACAAGACAAATCTAGGATGCATCCATACGCCCCTGCAGAACAATAGTGGCCATACAATATATCCGAAGTGTGCATAATCAATACAATATAGGACGTGTAGAACATCACTCATCCACACCGAGTCATGCCATTGGTGCATCAATGACATGGACATGGAACCCCCATGCCTAGTATAATGGCTCGGGTATCAAACTGACAGGTCAATACAAAAGGTCCAAAGTATAGCAATGTATAAGTCTTCATAATCAAAGGTTCAATATCAATGGTTCCCAATTCAGAGGTTCATAGCAACAGTTCAATATCAAGGTCTAATATCAAAGTTTCAATATCAAAGGTTCAATAGCAAAGATTCATAAGCACAGGTCAATAGAAAAGGGTCAATAGCAAAGGTTCAATATCAAAATGGAAAAGATAAAAGATGTATAGAGATCATGAGAAACCTTATGAGAAGGTCGAATATATGTACCTTATCAAATAAAATGAGAGCAAATGGAAAGAACGCAGGAGAAACAACGCCACGCCTTCTTCAACGAATCTACACGGATTACGGTTCGTATAATACTTATTAGTTCATTTAAGTCATAATGATTTATTGCTTATATAAACCGTATTAATATTTTTAGAGTCATTAGGCGATTCTCATTTTCAAGAATTGACCGAATTAAAATACTTTAGAGTAATAATCATTAATTAGCCAAACTTAGGTTACAAATGATAAATGGTACACTTAGAGGTTTAATATGGCAAGTATCTTATTTTATAGCTTTATATGACAAGTCATAAAAACTTAAGGTTTGCATGCGACACTTGCCAAAATTCAAGGTTTAGAGTGTAAATAACTTAAATACTTTATATTATTCAATTTTTAGTCTTCCAAATGATACTTCAGCTTTAATCTTAACGCTCCTAAGTTATTCTCATATGCATGTTCGACCCGTTTTTATGCTCGCTCGCGGCTCAAGAGACTACCAACACGACTTGGTGAACACGCATAACGACTAACCTCCAACTCAACTTCCACGACACCCTTTTAACGTATCGTATAACTCACTCAAAAGTCCCGCGATCACCCTCGAACGTATCCCACAAACCATGCATAGACCATATTTGGTAGTACTTGACTGAGTTAATCCCCATGACCATACGCATCCAACATCAATGATAAAGAAATGCATATCACTCACGCTTATAAACCATACCAATTTTAACCTTTTTCAAATAATTGGCGCATAAGACTTGTACTTTATGTGAAGCATAAAACTTGCATGCAAACACACGCTCAAATAGAAACTAATCTCGAACCATTCACATGCAACAACGAAACCCAACAAAGTCTAACCTTCATTTTTTTTTTTTTCACCCAATGCAACATGAACACTATACGCTTTTCTAAACCGCTTACATGATTACCCATATGTGTTACCCATTTACTCATGACTTGACATCTATAAACTCACACGCCGACACAAAATGCCTGCTTAGCGAGATAGACACAACAAAACTCTCACATAAAATCACACTTAACCCACTCTTAACGAGACAAGTATATGTCGAGTATGCATGGATCAAATAGCTTTTAATATGGTTTTACATATGGTCGATTTTGTTGGAAAATTTAGTGCACATGTGGGATTAGTTCACACCTTGTAATGGGTTAGGAGGTATAGAGTGTACACCCATAAGGTCCATGAACACCACGACTCTTATAGTGGTTTGTATTGGTAGTACTAGTAGAAAGTGCCGCTGTGGAAAATAATCGCTTGTGGAAAGTACCGCTTGTGAAAGTATCGCTTGTGGTTTTTACCGATAGCGGTGTTTCCACAGATAGGCGATGTTTCCACCGAAGTGCTATGAAAGTACTGCTAGAGGTATGAAAGCATCGCTAAATGGCGAAGCATAAGCGCTAATGACCACGCTTAATTGGTCATGTAACCACTAACGGCTATAATGGGGATAGTTATGAGGTGATTAATGGGCCGATTAATCCTCATAATTCCATTTGAACGGCTGAGAGTAATCTCCTATAAATAGGAGATCTGATTATGCATGAAAGACACAGAAAACGATAAACACTTATAAGCGCAAGGGTTATTGAATTGTGCCTAATTCTATAACTGCATTTGGTCTTATCCCAAGTAGATATTCGTGTAACCCAGGCATTAGGGTCGAATAGTTTACTTTGGAAAGTGATCACACGATTCCAAGTGATATCCGGTAACCACCTAGTGGTATTTGTTTCACTGAATTGATTATCTAACCTCGCCATCGGGCTCACTACACCAACAATCAAAGTAAACTATTTTGTGATAATCAATGGCAACTACTGAATGAACACATGGCTTCAAACTTTGCCAAGCTTGATAAGTTTGAAGGGTGGACTTTAAGAGGTGGCGTAAGAAGATGCACTTCTGGCATCAAGCATGAGTGTGGTTTATGTCCGACTACTCCAATTCCACGGTGATGGGATGATGCTACGGTTGAGCGATCGAAGGGAGAAGCAAGTGGGAGAATGATGACTACATATGCAGAGGTCTTATTCGAATGGTATGTCCGATTCTCTTTGATATTTATCGTAACTTTGAATCTTCAAAAGAATAAGGATTCCTTGGATGCCAAATATATGGTGAGGATGCATCAAGTAAGAAGTTCCTTGTTAGTAATTTCACAAATTACAAAATGACCGATTCAAGACCGTTATGGAACAATACAATGAACTTCTTGGAATACTTGGAAGGTTTACACAACACCATATGAACATGGATGAGGCTATCAAAGTCTCTTGTGTCATTGACAAACTCCTCCTTCATGGAAAGATTTCAAGCATACCTTGAAACATATGAAGGAGGAGTTAGCTCTTGTTGAGTTGGGCGGTCATCTGCGCATTGAGGAATCCTCAAGGTGCGTAATAATGACAAGCCAAAGAGTAGCAATGCTACTGGTGCATCTGTTGTCAATATGGTGGAGCATAACAACTCCACCGTGTACAATGATAACAAAGGCAAACGCAAATATCATGATAACACAAAGGCGATCTTAACAAGAAGGCAACTCTACTTGTTGGAAATGTGCAAGACCGGTCACATTAAAAGGGACCGCAAAGGTGTTAAAATTGGTGGTAAAGCCAATGGATCGTGCACTAATGGTTCAGTGGAGTGGTGGTTCACCAACTCACTAAAAGGTCGAAATATGTTTAATAAGTCTTTTTAGATTTATTATGTTACATATGTATCTCAATCTTTTATGTGCGGGATGATGATGTTGCGTGGTGGGTTGACTCGTGCAACAGTTCATGTGTGTAAAGATAGAAGTCGGTTCAAGACTTATGAGTCACCGAATGATGGTTCTATTCTTCACATGGGAAATGAGTCAACAACCTTGGTGCATGGTCGTGGATGTGTAGATCTTAGGTTTAGTTCAGAAAGATTGTAACTTTGTTTGATGTTATTCATGTTCCGATATCGTGAAGAACTTGGTTTCAAGTAGTATTTTGAATAATCATGGTTATAAACAAGTTATTAAGTCTCGATAAATTTGTGCTTTCTAAGCATGGTGTTTTTATTGGTTTTGGTTATTTATGTAATCAAATGTTCAGCTTAATGTTACCACCGATAGTGTTATTTCAGCCTTTGTGACCACATATGACCAGACCGACTCTACCCTTTGGCATGCTAGACTTGGCCATGTTCACTATAAAAGAATGCAAGATATGTCTAGGGATGGTTTAATCCCCGCTTTGACATGGACACCGAAAAGTGTAAAACTTGCATGTTGACCAAGATAACCAAGAAACCCTTTCGTGGTGTTAGTCGTGAGACTAAGATCTTGAGCGTATTCACAAAGGACTGTGATTTGCATGCCACCCTTCTTTGGGGAATAAGAAGTACTTTGTGACATTTATTGATGATGCTTCTAGATTTTGTTATGTCTATCTTTTACATACCAAGGATGAAGCATTAGATAAATTCAAAGTGTTTAAAATCGAAGTTAAATTACAACTTGGGTCTTTAATCAAAAGATTAAGGATCGATAGGGAGGTGAGTACATGGATACTCAAGATTTCATCTGTTGGAATAATCCATAAACGATCGCTTTATACTCCTCAAAGAAATGGTATTTCGAAAGGAAAAAGCGGTCTCAAGGAGATGGTTAATTCCATGTTGTCCTATTCAGGATCGAGTCAAGGGTTCGGGGTAAAGCTATGTTAACACTTGCTATTTATTAAATAGGGTTCCCAACAAAAGGAACAAGGTTACCCTTATGAACTACGGACTAAAAGGAAACCCAACCTGAATTATCTCAAGGTTTGGGGTTGTAGGTTGTCGAAGACTCCTTGATCCAAATCAAAAGACTTTGGGTGAAAGAGGCATTGATTGCATCTTTGTTGGATATGCTGAGCATTCCAAGGCTTTTAGGTTCTATGTTATTGAACCTAATGAATATGTTTCAATTAACTCCATTATTGAATCAAGGGATGCACTTTGATGAGAATAGATTCTCATCGGTCCCTAGACCAAGTCGAGGATTCCTAATGGAACTCATGACACTGTGTATCGAGGTCCTCGATGATGAACCATCGTTGGTCCCTCGATGAGGTTGTGGTACAACAACCTCGAACTCGTGCTCGTGAAGAGCAAAGGGTTAGGACTCCAAAGTCATTTGGACTGAGTTTCAACTATACTTAGTTGAAGGAACAAGGATGAGGTTTCGCACCAATACTCCTATTGCTTCATTGTTGAGGATGATCCCAAGACATTTGAAGAAGCAATGAAGTCCCGTGACATTGCTTTCGGAAAGAAGCAATCAATGATGAGATGGATTCCATCATGGGCAACAACACTTGGGTGTTGGTTGATCTACCTCCGTTGCAAACCTCCTGGGTTGCAAATGGATTTTCAAAAGGAAAATGAAGGTAGATGGAACTTTTGAAAGTTCAAGGCTAGACTAGTCATTCGTGGCTTTAAACAAAATTCGTGAATAGACTATTTTGATACTTATGCCCTGTGGCTCGATCGATTCCATAAGATCGCCGATTGCTATGGCATCTATTCACAATCGGTTATTCATCGATGGATGTGAAAAAATTTTCTTGAATGGTGAATTGGAAGAGGAGGTTTATATGAACCAACCTCGTGGCTTCATTATGCCCGCAATGAAAACAAGGTGTGTAAACCGATTAAGTCTCTTTATGGACTTAAGCAGCACCTAACAATGGCATCAAAAATTTGATGAAGTGATTTTTCTAGTGGTTATGTTCTTAACCGTCGACAAATGTGTATATAGCAAATTTGATGAATCGGTAAAGGAGTCATCATTTGTCTATATGTTGATGACATGTCGATCTTTGCACCGACCAAAATCGAGTTGACTGACAAAGGAATTTTTGTCATCAAAGTTCTCCATTAAGGACATGGGGGAGGCTGATGTTATCCTTGGTATAAGGATTAAACATGAAAGTAAAAGAATTTCTATCTCTCAGTCTCATTATATTGAGAAGGTGTAAAACCCTAAAAATACGAAACGTGTTAAGAGACTAAAATACCCTTGAAATCGAACATTTATTAAATACGTAAAATACGTTTATATCATTTAACGAAAATTAAAAACTTAACTTACGAATGATAAAAACTTAACTAAAATATGTACGTGATCGACATGGTACTGCGAAAGATTAAACGCCTCGCGTAAAAGTTTGGGCCTTGCCATTTGTTTGATTTTGATCCGATGGGCCTGCTTTTGCCAAGCCGAGAGTCCAAGGCCATAGGGGCGTTTGTTTTGGTGTCGTGTGGATCAAGAGCCAAGGCCCAAAGGCCGTGGGTTTTGTTGTGTTCGGTTGGACTAGGCCGAAACCCAACCCCTCCTAAAAGCCCTAACCGAAATTTTACTACCACTATAAATATAACACATAAACTCAAAAGTGAAACCCTAGTTTTGGTTGCTCTCTTTCTTTTTCTCCCATTCGTCGAATACCTACACCTTGGTGTCGAGATTTTGCTTCAACAAAGCTAAGGTATAACGTGTTTCTCGTCTTCCTTTGATGCACCTTAAGTTAATATATTGTAACTTATTTGTTTTAGTCGACTTGTGTTTTCTTTTTCCTTGTGTCGAGCCGTATGAAACCAAACAACACAAACCTTAATGATTTGAACCTTATAAGTATTAAAGAACATGTATGTAATATGTATTATTGAATCGGATCATGGTTAAGTCGAGATATAAAAGAACCGAACCACATATATAAATGTTATCATGCCTAATAAATTCGAAACCCTAATTGGAATGGAACCCTAAGTGTAATTAATGGTCTAAACATGTGATTATAGTGGTTTTAATAAACCCTAAAACCGACAGCATCATATGTCGAATTTGTGTGTGTTATAGATCCAATTTTATAAGTGCAATAACCTGGGTTTTTGTGGGAAAAGTTTATTTTATGTCTTAGTTAAGTTTTCCAAGTGGTTTGGTCGGATTTGGAGTTGTCTAAGTCGTATTTTGAATTTTACAAAATCAAGTGTCAAAGCTGAGAAAACGGGTCCGAAATTTAGTTGTATTGTTTGATTTTCATTTCAAACCATAAGGAATCGGAGCTCTCCTATTACAGGAGTGATATTTATGACATAAATGAATTTCGGGAGTTCTGGGATTTTTCCAAGGTGTCTAAACAGGTCCAATAAGCGTAAACTTTTAAGGTGTATTTTCGATCACTTTCTGGATAGGTCTGGACTTATGATTTTCCAGAGGCCATTTAGCATGGAAATAGAACCCACCAATTTTTTAGAGTCTCTTAACTCATATGGGAACCTCTGGGATTTTGCTTGATTTCATTTGAGCTAAGTAAGTATTTTATAAAATCGCTAAAGTCCGTCCGGATATGATTTTAGAAACCGAAAGATAAAATATGATATCAATAGGTAACACACTTACAAATGCATAAAGCTATAAAATGAGGATATACTTACAACTCTAAGAATGTTAATGCGATGAATCCGTTATAACTTTAATGATGCTAATAAATATTAAATAAATCATAATCCGTAGATTCGTTGAGGAGACGCGACGTTACATCTTCGTATTCCTACATTCGCTTGCTTTCCTCTCATTTGCTTTAAGGTACGATATTCGACCTTTTAGTAAAGGTTTTCATGATTTCTTTCCGTTGTCATACCTCTTATGCTTATTAGGATTTCCTATGCCATTGCTATGATTCCTTCATTTATGTGAATCTCTTGTCCGAACTTCGTTTGTTGAACCTTGCTATGTTTGAGTATGAATTTCGATTATGAACCTCGATTATGAGCGTATGATATGTGACCGTGATATGAACCTTTGACTTGAACATTTGATATGAACCCTTTCGATTTGTTTGATCCGTTGCTTATCCGAAACTTCATTTAGTGAACCATGAAATATCGATTTGGACTTTATGATATGAAACCTCGATATATATATATCTTGACCTTATGATGAATTATGATCTGTGTCAATTATGACAACTGTTTGACCTAAGTTAGTTTGACACCCGAGCCAAATATTTCACTAGTCATGGGGTTCCATGTCCGTATCGATGATGCACTCGATATGACTCTAGGGCGGAGAGAGTGATGTTCGCCACGCCCCGGATGGTGGAGCATATTTTGTATATGTAGGAAGGGGCGATGGATGCATCCTAGATCCGATCTCATTATCGATATGATTTGTCCGGTGAATGATGTCGTGTGCAATATCGTCTTCACAAATTATGGAGTTAGCTACTCCATTTGTTATTGAGGTCTCCTCAGATTATAAAAGGTATTCCAGGTCACCCTCCGAATAAGAAAGTTACTTCGATATGATATGTTCTGGGCTCGTGGTAGTTAACTAAATCTTTATCTGTTATCTCTATGTTAAGTATTCTGATTATGATTCGGTATGTTCAAGTGTTTATGATTATGTGCTAGGCTTATTATATGTGTTTATGCTTTTGTATGTTTATGAGACTACCGTCTGTTATGCCAAGATATGATTAATATGTTTAAACATGATTCGTATATCTGATGTTATGTAGTTTATCGTTACGTGAATGCGTTGATCTGCGAGATGAATGTGCTAGTGTACAAGTGAGTATTTTGAAAGTTTAGTATGTATGATGGTTCAGTTAATTTTATAAACCTTGCCTATCGGTTAGTTATCTGTCTGCATATTTGACCTGCCATGTTAAAACTCTGCTGATGTTAAGATTCGATTTGAGAACCGGTTTAGCTTATGATATCTGCTCGATAATTGCTAATGGCTATGTTATGTCTTTATACATTTGGTTATAGCTTGTCTCTCGTGTCTTCTATCCGTATGTGTGATCGCCATGATTTGATGCTAATTCCTTACCGCTACGATATTGAATAAAGCGTGTTAAATGTAGATTAATTGATTTGTATGAATGCCATGTTTACCTTCTAGGAACCGCCTGCTTAGTCCTTAGACTTTTCGTTTGGTTTATATGTAATCTATCTTCTTGATATGTTAAGTGTCCGGATATTCTAATGTGTTTGCGTTTGTGTCATCAATATGCTATGTGAGTTCGCTCTTGATTGTTAGTTGTTCCTCCGGATTGTGTGTTTGTGTTCCGCAGAATCCTCTATGATTCATTATGCTCACTCCATTGCGACTTCGTTATTCGTTTCATTTGTTTCAGTTTGCATTTATGTTTTGTTTAGTTTCGTTCGTTATATCTGTTCACTGGGCTTTGTAAGCTCAGCCGCATTTTCTTTTCCTGCGGCAGGTATTAAGCATTCAAGATGAGCTTGTGGGATGGCTGATCTGGGTTTGAGAGTAGAGTTGAGAGCAAGACTTTACCATAGAGATCTTAGATTTATTTTGGAAGTTTAACTATTTATGTTTTCTTTTGAATATTTTGTAAAGGCTTCCGCTATTGTATAGTATAAAGTTCTGATATGAAACTATATTTGTGATATCTTTACCCTTGTCGGGTTGGGTGTTACAATTATGGTATCGAGCCACTCTGAGCCGCTCGGGATGGTGGGGCAAACCTCATCGAGGACGATGAGTCCCTAAGGGGGGTGATTGTGACACCCCAGGCGAATCCCACATCGGTGCGGCTCGGAGAGATCTTGGGCTCGTAAGATAACATTCGCCTTACAATGACACAACGCGTTTTGTGGTCTCTGCGGTGGAGTTCTTAGGAATCGCGATTAAGCGTGCTCATGTGAGTAGTAATCTTGGCTTGGGTGACCGCCGGAAGTCTTCAAATGAGGCCACAAAACAAATCCGTGAGCTCATGAGCAAAGCGGACAATATTGTGGTCGAGATAAGGCGGGTGTTACAAGTGATATCGAGTTCTAGGTTTTAGGACCCTTAGAGCTTAGGCTATGACACAGTGAGGATTGGGTAGACATTAGGTTTCCGTCTGCTTCGGATATCTTTCAATTCCTTTTGACCGCCGCTTAGATTTGACTTGATATCCTTTGCCTTCACCGAATTGGCCCTCCTCTGCTCGCATCAATTTTGTTATTTTGTTTTCGCTCGTCCGTTTGTCGATCGTTAGATGGACACTACCGTGGAGCCGAAGATGATGGTGCCGAACGGTGTTGCCGCAAGATCCACATGCTAGAGAGGTTCGTGAAGCGAAGCCACCCGATCGCCGTCTTCTTTGGAGACATCGGGATCTTCTTTGGAGGAAGTGCATTTAATCAACCAAAGACGCAACGACGAAGACATGATTCAACGGGTGGCTGAGAAGGTTCATCTACTTCATATGATTTGGGCGCGACTTGTGTTACTCTGATTCGTTTGTCACGCGTTTTAGACGGTTTGATATTCTGTTAACTGATTCTGATCCGTATTGTTTTTCTCTGATTTGTTCGGAACTCGGTGTGAATCGTGAAGTTTTATCGTTTAGCATTCTGGTATATCTCAGTTTTTCTTTTTGGAATCGTCAGTAATGAGTCACGAGGAACCGTTTTATGCTAGTTGGTGGCCTCCTTTCATTGTGATATGGTAAGTTGTTTTGATGTTGTATATGCTGTATGTATGTGATCTGGTCTGTTATAGTACGTTACTTGCTATCTGTATGTTATCTGTATATGATATGTTTTGTTGTGATTCTGGTTATGTGGTTTGCCATGAACCGGGACAGAGTATGATGACAATAAGAACTTGTTATGTGATGCAAGTATTATGACGCCTGATCAACGTGATAATACCGAGATCATATAATTTGAACTTATTGAAATCATATGACGTCCTGGGAAATGCACGTGGTTGATACGTGAATGGACTTTGACTTGTATCTCGTTAATTGGCACTTCTCATGTTCGTTTGAAATTCTGTACCTAATTGTGAGATCTTCACGATATCTCATTACGTATAAGTTTTATGCGCTTGGGATCCGAAATCGTTATGGTGCGTGAACCTATGAATTGCTATATGCCTTCTAAGCTTGTACGTCTCCACGCATTTCTGCGATTAGTAAGACCGTTAGGATTCGTTTGTCTATGTATATGTTTGTTCTCCTCATTGGATATCCGAATAAGTTAGAGCGTGTTGTTGATTTCGGCATCTCATTTGTTTTCCGTCAATACGTTAATAAGCATATGATTATCTGTTATAAGTACTTGATTATTGGTTCGATTCCGAAAAGTATGAGTTTGAATATTACGATAAGAATCCGTTTGTTCTAGGATAAGTTTCGCGTTATTGTGTTCCTTGAAATTTTGAAATCCGATTTGTTTACATTACGTTCTGTCTTGTTCAATTTCGAGGACGAAATTTTCTTTTAGAAGAGGAGAGTTGTAAAACCCAAAAATACGAAGCGTGTTAAGAGACTAAAATACCCTTGAAATCGAACATTTATTAAATACGTAAAATACGTTTATATCATTTAACGAAAATTAAAAACTTAACTTACGAATGATAAAACTTAACTAAAATATATACGTGATCGACATGGTGCATTTAAAGATTAAACGTCTCGCGTAAAAGTTTGGGCCTTGCCATTTGTTTGATTTTTGATCCGATGGGCTCGCTTTTGCCAAGCCGAGAGTCCAAGGCCATAAGGCGTTTGTTTTGGTGTCGTGTGGATCAAGAGCCAAGGCCCAAAGGCGTGGGTTTTGTTGTGTTCGGTTGGACTAGGCGAAACCCAACCCCTCCTAAAAAGCCCTAACGAAATTTTACTACAACTATAAATATAACACATAAACTCAAAAGTGAAACCCTAGTTTTGGTTGCTCTCTTCTCTTTTCTCCCATTCGTCGAATATCTACACCTTGGTGTTTAGATTTTGCTTCAACAAAGCTAAGGTATAACGTGTTTCTCGTCTTCCTTTGATGCACCTTAAGTTAATATATTGTAACTTATTTGTTTTAGTCGACTTGTGTTTTCTTTTTCCTTGTGTCGAGCCGTATGAAACCAAACAACACAAACCTTAATGATTTGAACCTTATAAGTATTAAAGAACATGTATGTAATATGTATTATTGAATCGGATCATGGTTAAGTCAAGATATAAAAGAACCGAACCACATATATAAATGTTATCATGCCTAATAAATTCGAAACCCTAATTGGAATGGAACCCTAAGTGTAATTAATGGTCTAAACATGTGATTATAGTGGTTTTAATAAACCCTAAAAGCGGACAGCATCATATGTCGAATTTGTGTGTGTTATAGATCCAATTTTATAAGTGCAATAACCTGGGTTTTGTGGGAAAAGTTTATTTTATGTCTTAGTTAAGTTTTCCAAGTGGTTTGGTCGGTTGGAGTTGTCTAAGTCGTATTTTGAATTTTACAAAATCAAGTGTCAAAGGCGAGAAAGCGGGTTCGAAATTTAGTTGTATTGTTTGATTTTCATTTTCAAACCATACGGAATTGGGAGCTCTCCTTTTACAGGAGTGATATTTATGACATAAATGAATTTCTGGAGTTCTGGGATTTTCAAGGTGTCTAAACAGGTCCAATAAGCGTAAACTTTTAAGGTGTATTTTCGATCACTTTCGGATAGGTCGGACTTATGATTTTCCGTAGGCCATTTAGCATGGAACTAGAACCCACCAATTTTGTAGAGTCTCTTAACTCATATGGGAACCTCTGGTATTTTGCTTGATTTCATTTGAGCTAAGTAAGTATTTTATAAAATCGCTAAAGTCTGGTGGGATATGATTTTAGAACGAAAGATAAAATATGATATCAATAGGTAACACACTTACAAATGCATAAGAAGCTATAAAATGAGGATATACTTACAACTCTAAGAATGTTAATGCGATGAATCCGTTATAACTTTAATGATGCTAATAAGTATTAAATAAATCATAATCCGTGTAGATTCGTTGAAGGAGGCGCGACGTTACATCTTCGTATTCCTACATTCGTTGCTTTCCTCTCATTTGCTTTAAGGTACGATATTCGACCTTTTTAGTAAAGGTTTCTCATGATTTCTTTCGTTGTCATACCTCTTATGCTTATTAGGATTTCCTATGCCATTGCTATGATTCCTCTCATTTATGTGAATCTCTGTTTGTCCGAACTTACGCTTGTTGAACCTTGCTATGTTTGAGTATGAATTTCGATTATGAACCTCGATTATGGCGTATGATATGTGACCGTGATATGAACCTTTGACTTGAACATTTGATATGAACCCTTTACGATTTGTTAGATCCGTTGCTTATACGAAACTTACATTTAGTGAACCATGAAATATCGATTTGGACTTTATGATATGAAACCTCGATATATATATCTCATTGACCTTATGATGAATTATGATCATGTCAATTATGACAATCTGTTTGACCTAAGTTAGTTTGACACCGAGCCAAATATTTCACTAGTCATGGGGTTCCATGTCCGTATCGATGATGCACCTCGATATGACTCTAGGGCGATAGAGTGATGTTCGCTTGCGTCCACGGATGGTGGAGCATATTTTGTATATGTAGGAAGGGCGTATGGATGCATCCTAGATCGATCATTGCTCGATATGATTTGTCGGTGAATGATGTCGAGTGTACATCGCGTCTTCACAAATTATGGGAGTTAGCTACTCCATTTGTTATTGAGGTCTCCTCAGTATTATAAAAGGTATTCCGAGGTCACCCCTCGAATAAGAAAGTTACTTCGATATGATATGTTACGGGCTCGTGGTAGTTAACTAAATCTTTATCATTATCTCTATGTTAAGTATTCGATTATGATTCGGTATGTTCAAGTGTTTATGATTATGTGCTAGGCTTATTATATGTGTTTATGCTTTTGTATGTTTATGAGACTACCGTCTACATTATGCCAAGATATGATTAATATGTTTAAACATGATTCATTATATCCGATGTTATGTAGTTTATCGTTACGTGAATGCGTTGATCTGCGAGATAGATGTGCTAGTGTACAAGTGAGTATTTTGAAAGTTTAGTATGTATGATGGTTCGTTAATTTTATAAACCTTGCCTATCGGTTAGTTATCATGCTGCATATTTGACTGCCATGTTAAAACTCTGCGATGTTAAGATTCGATTCGAGAACCGGTTTAGCTTATGATATCATTACGATAATTGCTAATGGCTATGTTATGTCTTTGTCATTTGGTTATAGCTTGTCTCACCGTGTCTTCTATCCGTATGTGTGATCGCCATGATTTGATCGCTAATTCCATTATACGATATTGAATAAAGTGTGTTAAATGTAGATTAATTGATTTGTATGAATGCCATGTTTACCTTCTAGGAACCGCTTGTTAGTCCTTAGACTTTCGTTTGGTTTATATGTAATCTATCTTCTTGATATGTTAAGTGTCCGGATATTCTAATGTGTTCGTTGTGTCATCAATATGCTATGTGAGTTCGCTCTTGATTGTTAGTTGTTCTCCGGTTTACGTGTGTTTGTGTTCCGAGAATCCTCTATGATTCATTATGCTCACTCACTGCGACTTCGTTATTCGTTTCATTTGTTTCAGTTTGCATTTATGTTTTGTTTAGTTTCCGTTTACATATATCATTCACTTGGGCTTTGTAAGCTCGGCATTTTTCTTTTCTGCGGCGGTATTAAGCATTCAAGATGAGCTTGTGGGATGGCCGATCCGGTTTGAGAGTAGAGTTGAGAGCAAGACTTTACCATAGAGATCTTAGATTTATTTTGGAAGTTTAACTATTTATGTTTTCTTTTGAATATTTTGTAAAGGCTTCCGCTATTGTATAGTATAAAGTTCGATATGAAACTATATTTGTGATATCTTTACCCTTGTCGGTTGGGGATTATGAGAAGGTGTTGAGAAATTCAATTACTTTGATTGTACTCCGTGAGTACACCTATGGATACTGCTGAGAAGTCGATGCCTAACAATGGCAAGGTGTATCTCAACTTGAGTATTCTAGGGTAATTGGGTCACTGATGTATGCCACGACTTGTACAAATATTGGTTTTGCGGTGGGAAAATTGAGCGGTATACTAGTAATCCTAGTGCTCATCAGCAAGCGCCTTCGAGAGTATCAAGTATTTGAAGAGACTATGGATTATAGTCTCTCATATATTGGTTACCCATCGGTGTTGGAAGGTTACACCGATGCAAGTTGGATCGAGAACAATCAAGACAATTAGCCTACCGATGGTTGGGTATTCCTACTTGGTGGAGTGCAATTTCTTGGGCATCCAAAAGCAAACTTGTATCACCGGTTCAACAATGGAATCAATTTGTGGCTTTAGCATTTTACCGGTAAAGAAGTCGAATGGTTGAAAAACTTGCTTCGAGATTCCATTATGGCTAAACCTATAGCACCTATTTCTATCCGATGTGATAGTGCGGCTACATTGGCTAAGGCTTATAGCCGGATGTACAATGGTAAGTCTAGACACTTAGGTGTCGGACATAGCATGATTCGTGAGCTTATCATGAATGGGGTGGTATCTATAGAGTTTGTTAGATCTCAAGAACTTAGCCGATCACTTGACGAAGGGTTTGGCTAGAGACTTGGTTAAAAAGTTTGCTAAAGGGATGGGTTTAAGTCCAACTTAGTCATCGAATGCTAGGACACCCAACTCCTCACGAGGAAACTTGGGAGCTGAGTTCAATGGGGAAAGTCGAACATTCGGTGGACTAGAGCACATGTTTATTTACATCCCAAGGTTGTGCTCGAAACTCTTTGAAAGGAGGATGAAGTCTTTACTTAATGGTTAATTTTCTTTGAAAAAGTGCTTGGCGGAGCATGACTAAGAGGAACCACCTATGTAAATGTTGAAGTTTTGCCGCTTGAGAAGCTTTGGACTTTTAGCTTTTACAACATTTATGAATTTGGATATGGACACATGGCTTGTATAGTGTCGGAGATGTTAAGTGTTTGAAAACTTGTGTGTATTTTATCTTGGTGTATTCAAATGGGTTGAAGGTTCAATTCTTAAAACACCTTGATTCTCGAATATTTGAGCGTGTAATTTACTAAGATGAAAATTCAATCCTCGGGACATTTTCGTTTATGCACATGTTTTGCTTGATGTTTATTTTTCATGCAAAGAGTGAACTAAATTTGGGAGGATTGTTGGAAAATTTAGTGCACTTGTAGGATTAGTTCACATCTTGTAATGGGTTAGGAGGTGCGGAGTGTACACCCATAAGGTCCATGAACACCCGACTCTTATAGTGGTTTGTATTGGTAGTACTAGTAGAAAGTCTTGCTTGTGGAAAGTCTTGTTTGTGGAAAATCTTGCTTGTGAAAATCACGCTTGTGGTTTCCATCGATGGCGATGTTTCCAGCGATGGCGATGTTTCAATCGAAGTGCTATGAAAGTACTTGCTAGAGGTATGAAAGTACGCTAGTGTTAAAGCTTGCTAAATGGCGATTACAATCGCTTAATGACCACATTTAATTGGTCATGTAACCACTAACGACTATAATGGGGATAGTTATGAGGTGATTAATGGGTGATTAATCCTCATAATTCCATTTGAACGGTGAGAGTAATCTCCATAAATAGGAGATCGATTATGCATGAAAGACACTGAAACGATAAACACTTATAAGCGCAAGGGTTATTGAATTGTGCCTAATTCTATAATCAGTATTTGGTCTTATCCCAGTAGATATTCGTGTAACCCGGGCATTAGGTTGAATAGTTTACTTTGGAAAGTGATCACACGATTCCAAGTGATATCCTAGTAACCACCTAGTGGTATTTGTTTCTCTTGAATTGATTATCTAACCTCCTCTTTGGGCTCACTACACCAACAGTTTATATAATCTTTATTCGATCTCAGAGGTAGCATGGGTATGATTTTATGTTACCTTGTTTTATCATTTGATGTAAGGTTCTAATGTGTATACGCATGCAATGATTTGGGCGCACGACATGAAATCAAAAGAAGACAATAAGGAGGAAAATGAAACGAGATCGAGATACATTACCCTTGTGCGTGATCAAGAGAAGAACGAGAAGCCAAGAGGATCAAAACCCTCGACACCACACCACCTTCGACCTAGAAATTCCACGACCAATATCCCTAACAGTCCACGACCAGTACCAACCTCCTTTGCCTTACCTTGTTGTCAAATGAAGAGAAAAAAATATCTAGGGTTTTGGTGCGTGTTTTGAAACGTGAATGGTAAGTTAGATAAATGAGGAGAGAATGGAATAAATGGGATTATGGGGGAACCAATTACGGCTGAGATAGGGGGAAATCACAACTGATATTTACTTTCCAAAGTCAAACATGATGGGCCTTTTTAATTTGATTGCAATGTTATGAATCTTTTCGTCCCATGCAACAATATTAATGTATACAATGTATTTTAAACGTAAGCGGAACGATTTCATCTATCTTGTACGAATTACATATTTACGACTTAGGTTATAAACGTATTTGATGAGCTTGACGTGTTATACGTATTTTATAAATATTAAATTAAGGGCAAAATAGTCTTTTCACGCGTTTTAGATTTTTTTGGGTTTTACATTAGCGGAGTAATTTCTCACTAGCATTCCTATTCTACTAAAGAACGATATCAATCCCGAGGCTTACCCTAATCTTTTATATAATAAAAGAATTACATCATTTCGGAGTGTTTTTGCAAAACCCTTTTCATTGAAAAAAAAATTAAAAAACCAATAGGAGAGATTGATTTTGCCACGTAAGCAAAATCGTGTGATATGATTGGTTAATAAAAGTCAAAATTAAATTGATTTTGGTCAACCTTTAATTAATTTGGTGGAGAAATTTGATTGAGAAGAAAAACACATAAAAACATAGGTGTCAAATATGTTAAAACAAAAACTTAAAAAAAGAGGGGGTAATTAATAAAACTTTAGTGGTTATATTTTTAAAAATTGTATAGAGTTAAGTGTAATATTATAAGATTCCATATTTTTTAATAACTTTAGAAATTAAACAAATACTCCCTTATACTTTATAACTTAAAACTACAATATATATGTTGTTTTAAAACTCCAACACATAAATATACATAAGATTATAAATATCATTTTTGTCCAATATATGTTTACTAAGAACTCATTTATTTCATATTAAAAGTATGACAAATGTGGACACGAATTTGTATATTAAATATGGCTAAATTATTGAAAACGGGAATATAATTATCAAACTGTAAGTACGAGCTACTGTAATATAAAGAAAAAAAAACGTGATTGAACTTATAACAACTACTCATGTAATTTTTATTTATTTATATAACGATATGTAGAAAAATATTTTTAAAAACCTTTAAGGAGTATATTTTAACATTATCGACGTTTATTATGTGCAACTAAACTCATATCTTGTGTGTGAAATTTAAATAGGAACATCAACTTATATATCAGCTAAATATAGTAAATCTTGAGTTATCTAACAAATTTTTTTACAAAATTTGATTATACAAAATTCTAATGGATATTAATGGATAATGAAAAACTCGTGCATAAGTATATAATTATATGTAATTACCTTTAAATACACAATATTCAGCATTGATATAAAATAATTTTTTTGTCTAAACCATGTGCGTGCACAGGTATTATAACTAGTACTACACTACAACGATTAGATTCACCGCCTAGGTGGTTGAAAAACTTGCTCGAAGAAAAAGAAGTTTCCTTTGACCTCGAACGCGCGTTGTACACGTATCAAGTTTTTTGGCGCATTGCGAGGAATAGAATAGCTAGTTAGATCTCTATCTCGTTTAGGTCAACACCCGAGAGCCGACAAGGGTAAAGATATCTGATCCACAAAAGTTTCATATCGAACTTTAACTAATGTACAATAGCGAAAACCTTTACAAAATATCCAAAGAAAACATAAATAACTAATCTTCCAAAATAAATCTAAAATCTCTATGGTTGCCCAAGTCTTGCTCTCATTAGATTAACTAGGGCTCTCTAAAAGCCCGGATCGCAAGCTATCCCATAAGCTCATCTTGAATGCTAAATACACCCGCCGCGAGGAAAATAAAAGTTTCATATCGTGAGCTTACAAAGCCCAGTGAACAAATATAACGAAACAAAAGCTAAACCAAACAAATATACGAATAACGAAGATAAAATGAAATAATGACGAAGGATCTTTTAGGATTCTGAAATGAGAAGCATAAATATCACAATCAAACAACCACACCTAACAGTTTAGACATCACATAGCACATTAAAGACACAAAACAAACACTTCGAACAACCAAACGCACAACATATCGAATAACAGTTACGTATAATCCAAATGGAAAATCTAAAAGCTAACGGAAACAATTCTAGAAAATAAACATGGCATTCATACAAATCAATTAATCAACATTTAATACACTTAAAGCCATATTGTAGCGGAAATGGCGTACAATATAGCTAAACCAGTTCTCAGATCCAATCCTAATATTAGCAGAGTTTAAACATGGCAGGTCACATATACAGACAGATAAATAATCTTCCAAAACACTCAATTGTACACTAGCACATCCATCTCGCAAATCAACACATTCACGTAATGATAACAAATCATACTATCAGATATACAAATCAGGTTTTAACGTATTAATCCTATCCCAGCGTGGCAACTAATAATCACTTAAAACAAATACGTCATAAGCACATTTACTAACACATCATATCAGAAATATCTTTCTTCAAAAGGTAACATCAGAAAATAAATGGAGTAGCTAGCTCCAGTTTTTGTGAAGACGCGTATTGCTGCGACATCATTCACGGATAACGGATCGGATATAGGATGCATCCATCGCCCTTCCTACATATTCAAAAATATGCTTCACCATCCGAGACGTGGCGAAACATCACTCTCGCCCTAGAGTCATATCGAGGTGCATCATCGATACGGACATGGAACCCCATGACTAGTTAAATATTTGGTTATTATCAACCAACTTAAGTCAAACAGATTTTCGGATATAGCACGGATCATAGTCAAACTTCAAGGTCACGAGATAACATATCGGATAGTTCATATCATAAAGTTCACATTCGGATAATCGAAATCATGAGTTCATATCATAGAGGCATATCATATATTCATAAGACGTTCATAACCGAGGTTCATAATCATAAGTTCATACTCCACCATATCAAGGTTCATCAATTGTGCATATCAAAATCTTCCTAACATAAGTTCACATCGGATATTGCATAGTTCACTAGAACATAAGTTCGGATAAGTAATGATCAAACAATCGAAAAGGGTTCATAGCAATGGCATTGAAATCCTAATAAGCATGAGAGAATGACAAAGAAGGAAAACATGAGGGACCTTTCTTGAAAAGGTCGAAATATCAATGCGATAACACAAGTGTCTTAAAGTAAGACAGAATATCCGTACCTTAAAGCAAATGAGAGAAAAGCAACGAATGAACGAATACGAAGATGTAACGTCGCGTCTCCTCCGACGAATCTACACGGATTATGATTTATTTAATACTTATCAGTATAACGGATTAATCTCATTAATACTTTTAAAGTTGTTAGATTATTCTCATTTTTAGTGACGGACGGAATTACAATGTTTTAGAGTCTTAATCATTAATTAGTTTAACTTATGGGTTGCAAATGACAAACGGTAAACTTAAGGGCTTAATATGGCATACATCTTATTTAAGAGCTTATATAATCATCTTTCAAAGTATAGGGTTTACAAATGTTAAAGACGGATTTTAAGACTCTCTTCAAAATGGTTTACATAATCTTTATAACTTACATGAAATAACGAAATTACACACTTAGCTTTTAACCCTAATCAACTTCCTATTTATGTTCTAGGGTTTCCATACTTTTAATATCATTTAATACGCATTTAATTTACATGTTACTCCTTTTAATGATTTATACTTTGACCTAGAATGTATATGAAAACAAACCGAAGTTACCTCAAAACTCATGCATGTCCTTACGTAATTCATTTACACATGTTGACCCATAATTACCCAAAATTACATGTTGCACCTTTAACATCTTTAATTATACGATCTAACCTTCTATTATCAGATTTTACACTTTTAGCCCAAAGGTTTTAGAATTTACAAAACATACCCTTTTAGTTAAATACAATTCGAATAGCCCTCTAAATATCCAAAATTACACGTTTAACCCCCATACTTATTTTTATACGTTTAGTACCATTATTTTACTATTCACAAAAACAACCTTTAAGTTTCATAATTTACAAAACCAACCCAAAGCTTTTATGTAAAACCGAATAATGTACAACTCAAGTACAAGCCCTAAACCTAGATTAAACCCAATCATTAGCTCATCATTATTACTTCATTTATTACCCTTAATGATAACAAGAAAACCCTAGTTCATGCAAACCCTAATCATCCCTTTATAATTCTTTCCTTTTCATATGCTTAATCGAACAATAAAACCCAAGACAATTCACACAAGCTTCAATTCACAATTATGTATTTTATTCAGGTCTTATAACATGTAAGAGCTTCTGGAAAAATCAATTCATGGCCTCAAAAATTATCATAAGCTCATGCGTTATTTTTATACGCTTTTAGGGTTTCAATTCCAATTAATTCCATACGACTTATAAAACATGCATGGCCAATTTTTACGTGTTATATGTGACTTGTAGGACTGAAAGCAATATTAGAAACATACCCTTGATGAGCTTTGGTCGTTAGAACAAAAGAAACACAAAAACTTCCAATCATGAAACCCTAATTGACCCAAAACTAATCACGATCAAACCAGCTGCTTAGGGCCTCGAACACGATTTTTCTCACCTTCTTTACCTTAAATCTCGTCCAAGAAAAATAGCCTTAAGCCTTGGGAACTGATGGTCGAATTTTGGAGGGTTTTGGAGTCGGTTTGAGGTAAATCGATTATTAGGGATAGATTAAACCGTACCTTATGTATTTATATAGGTTTTACTATTTTTCTTGTGGGCTTTATAATGTATTGGACTTAAAATAATTGGACTCTAAATAATATAGATTATATTGGGCTTTTATTAGTTTTATTCTCTTATAAAAGTTAATAATTATATTCGGTCATATTTATAAAATACAAAAGCGATTTTATAAAATTATAAACTATAAAATTAGCTTTTCAAAGTATTTAAAATTTATTTGGATCATATGTGGTATTTCTTATAAATTTTCTGAATTTACATAGCTCATTTGGTATTCTTTAAATTAGTTATTCATACTTTTTGATTGTAGGGGTATTTTGGTCTTTTTGTGAACTTTAGAAATTCCAGGTATTACAATTCTTCCCCTCTAAAAGAAAATTTCGTCCCCGAAATTGGACAAGGCGGAACAGAAAAGAAAACGAATCGGATTTCAAAATTTCTAAGAATATATCGAACGTTAATCTTATATCGGAACAAATGAATTTCTTATCAGAATATTCGAACTCATACTTATTCAGAAATCCAATCAATAGTCAAATACTTATAATAGATAATTATATACGTGTCGAATAATGGCGGAGAAACGATGAGACGCAAAACCAAACGACAAATTCTAACTTATTCGGATATCTAATGATGAGGACATCATATGCATAGACGAAATAAATCCTATCGGCCTCAATAGTCGCAGAAATATGTGGAGACATATAAGGTTAAGGTGGTCATAGCAATCTATAGGTTCGCATGATCATAACAACTTGGATTCTAAGCGTACAAAACTTATACGTAACAAATATCGACTAAATCTCACAAATAGGTATGGAATTTCAAGCGAACATGAAAACACCAAATAACGAGATACAAGTCAAAGTCTATTCACACATCAACCATAGGCATTTCCCGGACGTCGTATACCTTCAATAAGTTCGATTATATGATCTCGGTATTATTACGTTGATCGGTCATAATACTTGCATCACATAACAAGTTCTTATTGTCATTATATTCGGTCTCGGTCATGACAAAACACATAACTAATATCATAACAAAACATACCACATATAGATAACATACATATAGCAAGTAACATATAATAACAACCAGATTCACATGAGTATACCATCATGATGGTCATACTTCATCAGCGATAATTAAACAACAACACTAAGAGAATAAATAGCGGACAAAACTTATGAGGACTAACGGAAACTTAACGAATCTAACGAGCGAAACAACAGACAGAACTATACTTTCAAATTTTGCTTTATTTCCATTAATCAAACAAAATTTTGCGAAATCGTCTTAAGATGAACTTCCAAAACAAAACCTAATAATCCCAGATTCAAACGTCAAAATGAAAACAGAAAAAAACCTAACTCAAAATCAAATGTCAAAAAGTTCTCATAGGGAGGACAACAAATCAGAAGCGAAAATTCTATTCTTGTGTCGGATTGAACCTACTAGTAGCCGTAGACTCCAAATCCGAATCCACCTCGTGTTCTTCCTCGGGTTCTTCTTCTTCCTCTTCTTCCTCGTTTTCCTCTTCTTCCTCGCTTATCCATCCGTTCTTGTTTCCTTCACGCTGTGGTAGTAAGCGATTAGCAAAGCCACCTTTCCGCTTCCTCTCTTCCTCCTCCGGCACACGATCCACAAAAGCATATAGATCGCGACTCTCAGCTTGTCCTACTCCTTCATCCTCAACGAACTTGGGACACCTATCAGGATATCTAGTAGTGAAACCTTGGTTGTCAACAACCTTAGTTTCATACTCCTCCACCACCTCTCCGTCGATTGTCTTCAAAGTCAGCTTCTCCTCGATGGTGCATGGCCACATATAGGCCGGAACTCTTATCCTTTTACTAGTCCGCTTCACCTTACCATACCTCGTGCGACCCTTAGCAATGACAACGACCCACTTCATCTTCTCCTTGGGTTGCCTAGCGGTCCTTGATTACTCCTATTAGATGAACTAGGCGGCGGGAATAACCATCTAAAAGAAATACCAACTATCGGTAAAACTTAAATACGATAGGTACGCAAAGAAGTACGCAGAAAGGAAAATCCTAAATCTACCCACTTCTCACAGGTCATAGCCTAAGCTCTAAGGGTCCTAAAACCTAGAGCTCTGATACCATAAATTGTAACACCCCGACCCGACAAGGGTAAAGATATCACAATACGGTTTCATATCAGAACTTTAACTAATGTACAATAGCGAAAACCTTTACAAAATATCCAAAAGAAAACATAAATAACTAATCTTCCAAAATAAATCTAAAATCTCTATGGTAAAGTCTTGCTCTCGACTCTACTCTCAAGCCCGGATCGGCTATCCCATAAGCTCATCTTGAATGCTAAATACCGCCGAGGAAAATAAAAGTCTGGTGAGCTTACAAAGCCAGTGAACAAATATAACGAAACAAAAGCTAAACCAAACAAATATACGAATAACGAAGATAAAATGAAATAATGAATAAGGATCTTTGAGGATTACGGAAGCATAAATATCACAAATCAAACAACCACATAACAGTTTAGACATCACATAGCACATTAAAGACACAAAACAAACACATCGAACAACCAAACGCATAACATATCGAATAACAGACACGTATAATCCAAATGGAAAATCTAAAAGCTAACGGAGGCAATTCCTAGAAAATAAACATGGCATTCATACAAATCAATTAATCAACATTTAATACACTTAATGCAATATTGTAGCAGCGGAAATGGCAAGACATTTTGCTTAAACCGGTTTCTCAGATCCAATCCTAATTTTAGCGAGTTTAAACATGGCGGTCACATATACAGACAGATAAATAATCTTCCAAAACACTCAATTGTACACTAGCACATCCATCTCGCAAATCAACACATTCACGTAATGATAACAAATCATACTATCAGATATACAAATCAGGTTTTAACGTATTAATCCTATCCTAGCGTGGCAACTAATAATCACTTAAACAAATACGTCATAAGCACATTTACTAACACATCATATCAGAAATATCTTTCTTCAAAAGGTAACATCAGAAAATAAATGGAGTAGCTAGCTCCCAGATTTTTGTGAAGACGCGTATTGCACACGACATCATTCACCAGATAACATATCAGATAACAGATCAGATCTAGGATGCATCCATACGCCCCTTCCTACATATTCAAAAATATGCTTCACCATCCGAGACGTGGCGAACATCACTCTCGCGCCCTAGAGTCATATCGAGGTGCATCATTGATACGGACATGGAACCCCATGACTAGTTAAATATTTGGTTATTATCAACCAACTTAAGTCAAATGATTTTCGATATAGCACGGATCATAGTCAAACTTCAAGGTCGCGATAACATATCGGATAGTTCATATCATAAAGTTCATATTCGAGATAGTCGAAATCATGAGTTCATATCATAGTGGCATATCATATATTCATAAGCAGTTCATAACCGAGGTTCATAATCATAAGTTCATACTCCAATATAGCGAGGTTCATCAATTGTATATATCAAAATCTTCCTAACATAAGTTCACATCGATATTGCATAGTTCACTAGAACATAAGTTCGGATAAGTAATGATCAAACATTCGAGAAAGGGTTCATAGCAATGGCATTGGAAATCCTAATAAGCATGAGAAATGACAAAGAAGGAAAACATGAGGACCTTTATTGAAAAGGTCGAGAATATCTGCGATAACACAAGTGTCTTAAAGTAAGATGTAATATCCGTACCTTAAAGCAAATGAGAGAAAAGCAATGAATGAATGAATACGAAGATATAACGTCGCGTCTCTCCAAACGAATCTACACGGATTATGATTTATTTAATACTTATTAGCATCATTAATGTCATAACGGATTAATCTCATTAATACTTTTAGAGTTGTTAGATTGTTCTCATTTTTAGTGATGACGACGAATTACAATGTTTTAGAGTCTTAATCATTAATTAGTTTAACTTATGGGTTGCATATGACAAATGGTAAACTTAAGGGCTTAATATGATAGTTATCTTATTTAAGACTTATATGATCATCTTTCAAAGTATAGGGTTTACAAATGTTAAAGACGGATTTTAAGACTCTCTTCAAAATAGTTTACATAATCTTTTATAACTTACATGAAATAACGAAATTACACACTTAGCTTTTAACCCTAATCAACTTCCTAATTTATGTTCTAGGGTTTCCATTCTTTTAATATCATTTATTACGCATTTAATTTACATGTTACTCCTTTTAATGATTTATACTTTGACCTAGAATGTATATGAAAACAAACCGAAGTTACCTCAAAACTCATGCATGTCCTTACGTAATTTATTTACACATGTTGACCCATAATTACCCAAAATTACATGTTACACCTTTAACATCTTTAATTATACGATCTATCCTTCTATTATCGATTTTACACTTTTAGCCCAAAGGTTTTAGAATTTACAAAACATACCCTTTTAGTTAAATAACCATTCGAATAGCCCTCTAAATATCCAAAATTACACGTTTAACCCCATACTTATTTTTATCGTTTAGTACCATTATTTTACTATTCACAAAAATAACCTTTAAGTTTCATAATTTACAAAACCAACCCAAAGCTTTTATGTAAAACCGAATAATGCATAATTCAAGTACAAACCCTAAACCTAGATTAAACCCAATCATTAGCTCATCATTATTACTTCATTTATTACCCTTAATGATAACAAGAAAACCCTAGTTCATGCAAACCCTAATCATCCCTTTATAATTCTTTCCTTTTCCATGCTTAATCGAACAATAAAACTCAAGACAATTCACACAAGCTTCAATTCACAATTATGTATTTTATTCAGGTCTTATAACATGTAAGAGCTTCTGGAAAAATCAATTCATGGCCTCAAAAATTATCATAAGCTCATCGTTATTTTTATACGCTTTTAGGGTTTCAATTCCAATTAATTCCATATGACTTATAAAACATGCATGGCCAATTTTTATGTGTTATATGTGACTTGTAGGACTGAAAGCAACATTAGAAACATACCCTTGATGAGCTTTGATCGTTAGAACAAAAGAAGCACAAAACTTCCAATCACGAAACCCTAAATTGACCCAAAACTAATCACGATCAAACCAGTAACTTAGGACCTCGAACACGATTTTTCTCACCTCCTTTACCTTAAATCTCGTCCAAGAAAAATGGCCTTAAGCCTTGGGAACTGATGGTCGAATTATTTAGGGTTTTGGGGTCGGTTTAGGTAAATCGATTATTAGGGATAGATTAAACCGTACCTTATGTATTTATATAGATTTTCTATTTTCTTGTGGGCTTTATAATGTATTGGACTTAAAATAAATGGACTCTTAATTTTATAGATTATATTGGGCTTTTATTAGTTTTATTCTCTTATAAAACTAATTTAATATATTCGGTCATATTTATAAAATACAAAACCGATTTTATAAAATTATAAACTATAAAATTAGCTTTTCAAAGTATTTAAAATTTATTTAGATCATATGTGGTATTTCTTATAAATTTTCTCGAATTTACATAGCTCATTTGGTATTCTTTAAATTAGTTATTCATACTTTTTGATTGTAGGGGTATTTTGGTCTTTTTGTGAACTTTAGAAATTCCAGGTATTACAATTCTTCCCCTCTAAAAGAAAATTTCGTCCCCGAAATTGGAAAAGGCGGAACAGAACAGAAAACGAATCGGATTTCAGAATTTCTAAGAATATATCGAACGTTAATCTTATATCGGAACAAATGAATTTCTTATCAGAATATTCGAACTCATACTTATTCAGAAATCCAATCAATAGTCAAATACTTATAATAGATAATTATATACGTATCAGAATAATGGCGGAGAACAGATGAGACGCAGAAAACCAAACGACAAATTCTAACTTATTCAGATATCTAATGATGAGGACATCATATGCATAGACGAAATAAATCCTATCGGCCTCAATAGTCGCAGAAATATGTGGAGACATATAAGGTTAAGGTGGTCATAGCAATCTATAGGTTCGCATGAGATCATAACAACTTGGATTCTAAGCGTACAAAACTTATACGTAACAAATATCGACTAAATCTCACAAATAGGTATGAATTTCAAACGAACATGAGAAGCACCAAATAACAGATACAAGTCAAAGTCTATTCACACATCAACCATAGGCATTTCCCAGACGTCGTATACCTTCAATAAGTTCAGATTATATGATCTCGGTATTATTACGTTGATCAGGCGTCATAATACTTGCATCACATAACAAGTTCTTATTGTCATTATATTCGGTCTCGGGTCATGACAAAACACATAACTAATATCATAACAAAACATACCACATACAGATAACATACATATAGCAAGTAACATATAATAACAACCCAGATTCACATGAGTATACCATCATGATGGTCATACTTCATCCAAGCGATAATTAAACAACAACACTACGAAAATAAAATAGCGGACAAAACTTATGAGGACTAACGGAAACTTAACGACTCTAGCAGAAAGAAACAACAGACAGGAACTATACTTTCAAATTTTTCTTTATTTCCATTAATCAAACAAAATTTGCAGAATCGTCTTAAGATGAACTTCCAAAACAAAACCTAATAATCCCAGATTCAAACGTCAAAATGAAAACAGAAAAACCTAACTCAAAATCAAATGTCAGAAAGTTCTCATAGGGAGGACAACAAATCAGAAGCGAAATTTCTATTCTTGTATCGGATTGAACCTACTAGTAGCCGTAGACTCCAAATCCGAATCCACCTCGTGTTCTTCCTCGGGTTCTTCTTCTTCCTCTTCTTCCTCGTTTTCCTCTTCTTCCTCGCTTATCCATCTGTTCTTGTTTCCTTCACGTGGTAGTAAGCGATTAGCAAAGCCACCTTCCGCTTCCTCTCTTCCTCCTCCGACACGATCCACAAAAGCATATAGATCGCGACTCTCGACTTGTCCTACTCCTTCATCCTCAACGAACTTGGGACACCTATCGGGATATCTAGTAGTGAAACCTTGGTTGTCAACAACCTTAGTTTCATACTCCTCCACCACCTCTCCGTCGATTGTCTTCAAAGTCGGCTTCTCCTCGATGGTGCATGGCCACATATAGGCGGAACTCTTATCCTTTACTAGTCCGCTTCACCTTACCATACCTCGTGCGAGCCCTTAGCAATGACAACGCCCACTTCATCTTCTCCTTGGGTTGCCTAGCGGTCCTTGATTACTCCTATTAGATTAACTAGGCGACGGGAATAACCATCTAAAAGAAATACCAACTATCGGTAAAACTTAAATACGATAGTGTACGAAAGAAGCACGCAGAAAGGAAAATCCTAAATCTACCCACTTCTCACGGTCATAGCCTAAGCTCTAAGGGTCCTAAAACCTAGAGCTCGATACCATAAATTGTAACACCCCGAACCGACAAGGGTAAAGATATCACAATGGTTTCATATCGAACTTTAACTAATATACAATAGCGAAAACCTTTACAAAATATTCAAAAGAAAACATAAATAGCTAAAACTTCAAAATAAATCTAAAATCTCTATGGTAAAGTCTTGCTCTCACTCTACTCTCAAGCCCGGATCGGCTATCCCATAAGCTCATCTTGAATGCTTAATACACCATTGAAAATAAAAGTCTTGGTGAGCTTACAAAGCCAGTGAACAAATATAACGAAACAAAAGCTAAACCAAACAAAGATACGAATAACGAAGATAAAATGAAATAATGACGAAGGATCATTGAGGATTCTCATGGAAACATAATTATATCAAATCCAAACAAACACCTAACGGTTTAAACACCACATAGCACATTAATGACACAAAACAAACACATCGAACAACCAAACGCATAACATATCGAATAACAGATTACGTATAATCCAAATGGAAAATCTAAAAGCTAACGGAGGCAATTTCTAGTAAATAAACATGGCATTCATACAAATCAATTAATCAACATTTAATACACTTAATGCAATATTGTAGCAGCGGAAATGGCAGACAATATAGCTAAACCAGTTCTCAGATCCAATCCTAATATTAGCAGAGTTTAAACATGGCAGGTCACATATACAGACAGATAAATAATCCTCCAAAACACTCAATTGTACACTAGCACATCCATCTCGCAAATCAACACATTCACGTAATGATAACAAATCATACTATCAGATATACAAATCAGGTTTTAACGTATTAATCCTATCCTAGCGTGGCAACTAATAATCACTTAAACAAATACGTCATAAGCACATTTACTAACACATCATATCAGAAATATCTTTCTTCAAAAGGTAACATCAGAAAATAAATGGAGTAGCTAGCTCCCAGATTTTGTGAAGACGCGTGTGCACACGACATCATTCACCGGATAACATATCGGATAACGATCGATCTAGGATGCATCCATCGCCCCTTCCTACATATTCAAAAATATGCTTCACCATCCGGCGATGGCGAGAACATCACTCTCGCCTAGAGTCATATCGAGGTGCATCAACGATACGGACATGGAACCCCATGACTAGTTAAATATTTGGTTATTAACAACCAACTTAAGTCAAACAGATATTCGGATATAGCATGATCATAGTCTACTCAAGGTCACAGAATCATACTAGATAGTTCATATCATAAGGTCCATATTCAGATAATCGGAAATCATAAGTTCATATCATAGTGGCATATCACATGTTCACAACAGACGTTCATAACCAGAGGTTCATAATCATAGGTTCATAATCCAATATAGCAGGGTTCAACAATTGTATATATCAAAGTCTTCCTAACATAAGTTCACATCAGATATTGCATAGTTCACTAGAACATAAATTCAGATAAGTAACAGATCAAACATTCAGAAAAGGGTTCATAGCAATGGCATTGGAAATCCTAATAAGCATGAGAAAATGACAAAGAAGGAGAAACATGAGGGACCTTTACTGAAAAGGGTCAGAATATCTGTACGATAACACAAGTGTCTTAAAGTAAGACAGAATATCCGTACCTTAAAGCAAATGAGAGAAAAGCAATGAATGAATGAATACGAAGATATAACGTCGCGTCTCCTCCAACGAATCTACACGGATTATGATTTATTTAATACTTATTAGCATCATTAATGTCATAACGGATTAATCTCATTAATACTTTTAGAGTTGTCAGATTGTTCTCATTTTTAGTTACGGACAGAATTACAATGTTTTAGGGTTTCAATCCTTAATTAGCCAAACTTATGGGTTGCATATGACAAATGGTAAACTCAAAGGTTTAATATGATAGTTATCCTATTATGAGGACTTATATGATCATCTTTCAAAGTATAGGGCTTACAAATGTCAAAGACGGATTTTAAGACTCTCTTTCAAAATAGTTTACTTAATCTTTTATAACTTACATGAAATAACGAAATTACACACTTAGCTTTTAACCCTAATCACTTCCTATTTATGTTCTAGGGTTTCCATTCTTTTAATATCATTTATTACGCATTCAATTAACATGTTACTCCTTTTAATGATTCCCACTGACCTAGAATGTATATGAAAAACAAACCGAAGTTACCTCAAAACCCATGCATGTCCTTACGTAATTTATTTACACATGTCGACCCATAATTACTCAGAATTACATATTACACCTTTAACATCTTTAATTATACGATCTATCCTTCTATTATCAGATTTTACACTTTTAGCCCAAAGGTTTTAGAATTTACAAAACATACCCTTTTAATTTAATAACCATTCGAACGGCCCTCTAAATATCCAAAATTACACGTTTAACCCCCATACTTATTTTTATACGTTTAGTACCTTTATTTTACTATTTACAAAAATAACCTTTAAGTTTCATAATTTACAAAACCAACCCAAAACTTTTATGTAAAACCGAATAATGCATAATTCAAGTACAAACCCTAAACCTAGGTTAAACCAATCATTAGCTCATCATTATTACTTCATTTATTACCCTTAATGATAACAAGAAAACCCTAGTTCATGCAAACCCTAATCGACCCTTTATAATTCTTTCCTTTTTCCATGCTTAATCGAACAATAAAACTCAAGACAATTCACACAAGCTTCGAATTCACAATTATGTATTTTATTCAGGTCTTATAACATGTAAGAGCTTCTGGAAAAATCAATTCATGGCCTCAAAAATTATCATAAGCTCATACGTTATTTTTATACGCTTTTAGGGTTTCAATTCCAATTAATTCCATATGACTTATAAAACATGCATGGCCAATTTTACGTGTTATATGTGACTTATAGGACTGAAAGTAACATTAGAAACATACCCTTGATGAGCTTGGATCGTTAGAACAAAAGAAGCACAAAAACTCCCAATCGGTGAAACCCTAATGTGACCCAAAACTAACCACGATCAAAACAGCTGCTTAGGACCTTGAACACGATTTTTCTCACCTTCTTTACCTTCAAACTTGTCCAAGAAAAATGGCTTTAAGCCTTGGGAACTGAAGTCGAATTATTTAGGGTTTGGGGTCGGTTTGAGGTAAATCGATAGTTAGGGATAAATTAAACCGTACCTTATGTATTTATATGATTTTCTATTTTCTTGTGGGCTTTATAATGTATTGGACTTAAAATAAATGGACTCTAAATTTTGTATATTTATATTGGGCTTTTATTAATTAAATTCTCTTATAAAACTAATTTAATATTTTCGGCCATATATATAAAATACAAAAGCGATTTTATAAAATTATAAACTATAAAATTAGCTTTTCAAAGTATTTAAAATTTATTTGGATCATATGTGGTATTTCTTATAAATTTTCTGAATTTACATAGCTCATTTGGTATTCTTTAAATTAGTTATTCATACTTTTTGATTGTAGGGGTATTTTGGTCTTTTTGTGAACTTTAGAAATTCCAGGTATTACAATTGAGCTCCCCGATCAAGCTCAAACTACGGCCCTTCGATCTAACACCATCCGGTTGGTGCAAAACGGATGTGCATTCCATGGACTTCTTTCCAAAGATCCTAATCAGCATCTTAAGGATTTCCTTAAAATCGTCGATTCCATCGACCTTGATGCTACTACTCGGGAGACCATGCACTTGCGTCTCTTATAATTCTCTCTACGGGACCAAGCTAGTAATTGGCTTGAGCGACTTCCAGCCGGTTCCATCTCAAGTTGGGATGATCTCACCACTCGTTTCCTTGCCCAATTTTTCCCACCGGGAAGAACTACTAAGCTTAGGAATGAAATCTTGATGTTCCAACAACGTCAAGGTGAATCTCTCTACGAAGCATGGACTCGATTCAAGGACTTGCTCCATAAAGTCCCTCATCACGGCATTGATCTTTGGCTCCAAGTCCAAATCTTCTATGATCATGTCAACTTCTCAACTAAGCGATCCATTAACCAAGCGGCCGGTGGTAAACTTAGTGATCTCACCGCGGAAGAATCGTGGGGTACAATAGAGGACCTTGCTCTCTATGACAACGAAAGTTGGAATGACCCCCGTGAGTTGCCCAAAACCGTATATGCAATCTCCTTGCCTCCCATTGACTCACAACCTTCCGACCGTAGGATGCTCGAGCTTAAAGATCAAGTCTTCGCATCAAGTAAACAAAATCACTCTACCTTGTGAGTTGTGTAGTGGTCCCCACGACACTCGTGATTGCACAAGACTCCCGGAACAAGCTTTTGCAGACTACGCCTCCACGCGTACCGACAGAGCGGGAGAGAAGTGGTACACTTTCAAGCCCGAACAAAACAACTTAGGAAACTCCTACAACCCCTCATGGAGGAATCACCCTAACCTTAAGTGGAACCAAAATTCAAACCCACCCCAAAGCTCATCTAGTCCACCTAATAGTGATGGATCTAAACACACACCTTGTGTTAGTGATATTTTGAGTTATATTAATAAGCACGTGGAATTTACTTAGTAATACTTAGAAGACGGATTATGAGATGTATTGTAAGTGAGAACAGTTTAACACAAAGCTTCAATATTATTAATAAATAATACGAGTGATCTTGCTTATCACTAGGGTTACACCTTGAAGCTTACGTGAGTATTTTGTTCTCTAGAAAATGACATAGGATCTCCTTTTATAGCACAAGGAGTCCTTTACAAGATAAGTATAAACCTAACAATATAGAATATACATAAGATATTTTCTATACTTATCAATACACGGATACTAAACAATTATCTTAACAACAATGGTAATGTTGTACTGGCAGTGGTAATAAGTTTCCACTGCTAGTGTAATCTTTAGCAGTGTTAACCACAAGACTATTAGTGGTAACTGTTAGTATTATTCCCAACAATCCTCCCTTAAACTTATGATTTCTTAGCAAATCAATAAGTTTCTTTAATCTTCATTATCCGCAAGGATTTGGGAATTCTTTCAAACACTTCCTCTTCTTCTCAATGCTTGAATAGCTCTTGAACATTGATCTTGAAGCTCGAGTAACAATGATCGACCTTCTCACTATCTTCATGAACTCTTATAGTAGTACACAACATCACAAAGTGAGAGTTTCACTCAGTGGATATTCTTTCTCGAAAGAAGCATAAATGCATCTACTCCATTTGTCAGTAGAAACATGATGAACTTCACATGAATCATAGTAGAACCATTTAGTACCAAGACATGAACATGAGAATTTCAAATCATCATTAACATCTCGTTCATAGAGCCTTCTAAGATTAACCCATAACCGCATCTCTTTCATATCTTTGAGATCTTCAAAGATCAAACCTTTCTTGAACTAACTTCCATAGTGTATCAAGATCATCTCAGTCACAAGCTTTGATGAGATCTTCAAACTGAATAAATGATGAAGTTTCACCACCTAGCCTTGTAATCTTTCATGTTGGAGCAAAATTGCTAGCGGTAAACACTTCCTAGTCAATGATAGGATGTCCGACTTGCGGTGGTTCCGGATAAAATCTTCTTCTTCAATCACAATCATATCACCACCGTGTTCTTGATTGAATTTCTCGCTTGGAACTTCTTGTTCTTCAGCAAACTTTGTCTTCTTAACAGACTGAGAATCACTGTCTTTGGCCTTTCTCTTCAAATCAGGATACCTTCTTGCTTCTTCTTTAGAGTCCATTGGAATGAAATCTTTATCTTGTCTTTGAACTCTGTAGTAGATACTTTCAACTTTATCATCAAGCATTACTTTGAATTGATGTCTTTTCCAGCCACCAGCATTGCAACAATAAGTCTTCATGTATGCAATAACTTGTGCTTTAGTTGGTTGCCTTGGTTTCTTTTGACCTTTTATGACTGAACCAATTACCTCTTGAAGTGCTTGATTATTCTTCATCTGAATAAAGTCCTTTAACTGAGATGTTCTTTGTTCTTCGCTTAAAGACTTATCTCGCAACTAGGTCAATTGCTTTCTTCTTGATCACCGGATCATTTGCAATCAAGAACTCAATTTCTTCTTCAGTAGGTACATAGTTGAACTCTGGAGTCTTCTCTTTGAATATTGTAGGTTGAGCAGTGGAAAGTGGATCTTCCATTCTATCCAGCCTTTTAGCCATCATAAAGCTTGCAATCTCCAATTCTTCAAGCTTTTTCTTCTCAACAACTTGTTCTTCAGTAATCTTTTTAGCAATTTCTTTATCAAGAGCAATCTGAACTTGTTCTTTCTTTGAAATATTTCTTCTTGTTTGCTCCTTGCTCTGCATAACAGCTTTACCTTTGTCTTTCTTTTGCTTATCAATTTCTTCACTTGCAGTGGCAATATCATGTCCAGCAGTGGGAATATTTGGCTCTGCAGTGGAAATTGGATCGATGGTAAAATTTGCGCTTGCAGACTAAAATATCTTGCTCTAGTTGCTCTTCTTGAGTATCGCCTCCTCTCGCACCTTTATTGGAAACACCTTCATCTTCAAAATCAATTCTCCTCCCCGAATTTCAAGATCTGCTTTCCTCCCTGCTTGGGAGAATTTCCCAAATCTTTATTAAAATCACCGAATCACCATCATTAGGTGAGGATGAAGATGAGATCACCATCTTTGCGAGCAGCCTCTTCTTTTCAACCCCGCAACTCTTCTTTCAAGGTCTGAATCTCCTCTTTTAAGTGTGTAATATCCTTGGCATGTTGCTTCTTTACTTGTGCCGGTTTTGTTGTAGAGATTCAACCCGCTTGGTTAATTTGATACACATATCCATCAATTCCGGTTGTTGCCCATCGCCTCAACACTTCCAACTGTGTGACTGTTGGGAGAGGTGAATCATGGGGCAATGGCTCGATTCCTCTCTAGTTGGACTAGGTTGAAGTCTAGAACCACCACCGCTTGTTCCTAAACCAAAAGGATCGTGGGACATCTTTGTGTTGTAATGGGAGGAGTTGGTGCTTTGACCTCCTCTCATAGGTGTGAGAAACTGGTGGAGTATAATTAATGTTTGGAACATTAATTATGGGTGAATTTTGTACCAGTGAAATCTTTGCAAGCATTTGAGGAAAAAGAGGTGTAAAATCCATATTGCCATCTTTGTTCATATTTTGAAAAACTTTAGGCTTAAGGCAACGGATTTTATAAACTCCAGTGTGGGGTTGCAGTTGAAACTCATTTAACACTGCTTGCACAAACGTTGGATACATCAAAAATTTTGTTGAACTCTTTACATTGCCTTGCATACTTTGAAAAATATATTTTGACCAATTAAAAGTCCTATCTAAAGCCGACAAACCAAAGGGTAAGCCATGGTTGAACCGAATTGTTCATAAGAAGTTTTCTTAGGACTTAGGCAATGCAAAGAGTATGGATCAAAATCCCAATGGGGACAAAACCACTCTTTTGAAAGTAGCCTTTTGTCGGTGGTATCATACCCCATGGATGAAAGATGTGTATGAATTTCGGGCATGGGTAAGGTGATGATACCATTGAGATCATCCAATTGGAGAATTCTCCTCAAGGATGCCTCAAGAACATCAATGGTTACCCCATCTACAAGTGGCTCTAAGAGCATCCATCGTTTCATGTGTATCTCTATGTTCAATGGTTATGGACTGAGCAGAAGTCCAAAACTGTTTGATTTGAGAGATATAGATTGTGGGATTAAGCAATAAAGCATACCTTATATGGGTAGTATCAAGAAAGTCCACAATCTGGTGAAAAACATGGCCACTCTTCTCGTTTGACTTTTGTAAGTAGGCCACTTGGTTGTGCTCATCTGCAAAAGTGATAGGTGCCATAGAATCTTTTGATGAAAAATATATTGTGTCAGTATAAATTATATAAAGAACTCACCAATTGAGAGAAAATATATAAACAATTAGGGTTTTAGTGTTTTGCGCAAGAAAGATTATCCAAGGAAAAGATTTATCTTAAGAAGATAAATTATAAGTAGGAAAGTAGATAATCTTTCTAAAATTTAACCTATTTATATATAGAAAGTACTTAACTCTCAACGGCTAGTAAAATTTTGTTACGCATACACAGCTTGTAATGGCTAGATCAACAAAGGGTAAAAATAACACCGCGTTGGAAACCGTGAACTAGCAAAGGTAATTTTTCGTAAAGATTTTCAAAGAGCAAAGGTAAAGAAAAACATATTAAAATTGGATCGCCTTAATCATAGTTTTTAGCAAATTACCGACTATCAACGGATTTGATATGTCATTACCATGAGTCGCTTGCTATGGACTAGCCAACTCTTAATCGATAGAATATGGTGAGTTGATAACCATATAGTTTTGGTAAACTATCAACCATAAATGGATTTGTCAAGTCTTTACCAAGAGTCGCTTGCTCGACTAGTTGATTCTTATGTGGATTAGACATGGTGAATCAATAACCATTTGTTGTGTATCTCGCTTATACACCTTTAAAATCAACTCCCATCAATGCCGCATAAAAGTTATTAAACAAGCCAAAACACAAGCACAAAATATATACAAACTTATACAACAATGTTAGTACCCAGAGTCTTCCACTCAACACCAAAGACCATTAGACACAAAAAGTTTATGGGTTTAGCATTCCAATAATTGTTACCAAGTACTCGAAATCTACCCACATCAAGTCCTTTTGTTAATAAATCAAGATAGTTGTCATCAAGATGGATTTTGACAACTTGAATTAGTCCTTTTCATAACAAATCTCTTATGAAATGGTGTCTAATTTCAATATGTTTAGTCTTTGTGTGTTGAATCGATTCTTAATAATACAAATGGTACTGCTATTGTCAATATGAATGATGGTATTCATGAAATTGTACCCATAGTCCAAAAGTTGATTCTCGCCATAGAACTTGAGCACAAAGAACTTGCAGCAGCCCACATATTCCGCCTCGCTTGATGAATTAGCCACCATTGTTTGTTTATTGCACCGCCATGACACTAATCTGCTTCCAAGAAATTGGCATCCACCGCTTGTAGATTTTCTATCCGCACTAGCTCCAAGATAGTCACTATCCGAGTAGGTAACCAAATCTAGAGGAGATTCTCTAGAATACCATAATCCCAGTGGGAAATGCTTTAAGATATCCGAAAATCTTCTTCACAAAGCTCAAGTGATGTAACTGGGAGTGACTTGAAACCTTGCACATGCACACACTGCAAACATAATATCTGGTCTAGATGATGTAAGATACATCAAAGAACCAATCATAGACCTGTACATGTGTACATCAACTGCTTCACCACTATTTTCCTTCAAGAGTTGATGTGTAGTCTTATCTGCAGGGGTGCTGGATGACTTTGCATCAGAGAACTTGAACTTCCTAAGTATTTCAGCCACATATTTATCTTGATTGATGAAAATACCATTAGGCCTTTGTTGTACTTGAAGTCCCAAAAAGAATGTGAGTTCACCTATAGAACTCATCTTGAATTCTTCCTTCATTAGCTTCTCAAATTCTTTACACGTCTCTATCTTTGTAGATCCAAAAATGATATCATCAACATATACTTGAACCAACAAGATATCATTCTTGTCTTTCTTGATGAACAAAGTCTCGATCCACTCGCTCTATGAAACCCATTATCAACTAGATAAGTAGTCAAGGTCTCATACCATTTTCTTGGTGCCTGATGCAAGCCATACAAAGCTTTAACCACCACAGATACTTTTTGGATATTCGTGGTCTTCAAATCCTGGAGGTGTGACACATACCTCCTCATCAATCGCCCATATAGAAAAGCATTCTTTACATCCATTTGATAGACTTTAAAGCCCATAAAGGATGCATAGGCTAAGAACATCCCGATTGCTTCAATTCATGCAACTGGGCAAACACTTCTTCATAGTCAATACCTCCTCCCGAGTGTATCCTTGAGCCACAAGCCTAGCTTTGTTTCGATAACAATTCCTCTTTCATCCTTCTTGTTTCTCGAACACCCATTTAGTACCTATTACCTTCTTGCCGAAGGCAAATCACAAAGCACCCAAACCTTTGAAGCTTGAATTGGAGCAACTCTTCTTGCATTGCTTCCACCCAACTTTCATCTTCAAGTGCCTTGTATACATTCTTTGGCTCCATTTGTGAGAGAAAGCACATAAAGAGACATTCATTCTTGCCTTCATGAGTCTTAGATTCATATATTTCACTAATGAATCCATGAATATCGTGCAATTTGTTTGTCTTCTAGTCTTCACCGGTGAATTGATGTACCCAATCACATTTTCAAGAGGATGTGATTTATGAATTGAAGTATGGGAGTCCGAGGAACCCAATCTCATTTGGCATATTTGAGATTTCAACATCATTTGCTTGAGCTTCTTACTTCAGAATCGAGTTGTAATTTCCACTTCGGTGTTGCATTGGAAAATTCTAGCCTAGCGAAGGAATCAATTTCCACCGCTTTTAGGATCTTCAATGTTCATGTTGCTATCTTCTTCTTTACCGTAATCATTAGAAGAATGAGCATCTCCATCCTTGAAATATCATTATTATCTCGCAAAGTCCCAAAGTGGCAAATCAAGTCATCTTGATCTTCCACTTGATCTTTGCTTGGTTCATCATCATCAAGAAACTCTTCCGAACTCAGAAATCATAAGTAGATGTGCTGTAGAGATAGGCGCATAATTCATAGTATTGGTTAGAGTATCAAGATCAAACAACCTTTTCGGACCAGCCTTTGACATTTACTTTGTTCTCCGTGAACTCAACATGCGATTCTCTTTAATCTTTTGGGTTCTTAAGTTGAATACTCTAAAGCTTTACCGACCATGGAATACCCAACAAAATACCCTTCATCGCCTTTTTCTTCAAATTTTCCCGGATAATCTATGGTATTGAGAATAGATACATGCCATCCAAATGGTCTAATGAAGTCAAGGATAGGTGGTCTACCCCTAAATAACTCATAAGGTGTCTTGTTCTTTGTTTTACCACTAAAACCCTGCTTTTACACATAACATGCAATGTTAATCGCTTCATTAAAAAGTGATTGGCAATTTTGAATCGCCAACATGGTTCTAGTAGCCTCTATAAGTGTCTTGTTCCTCCTCTCGTAAACATCATTTTGTTGAGGAGTTCTAGCAACACTAAATTCTCTTTAATACCTTTATCTCCAAAAATCATCCATAACTCTATTCTTAAACTCGTCCCATTGTCACACCCGATGATTTTCACTTTCAAATCATATTGGTTTTCTACTTGAGTGATAAAGGTCTTAAGGATGCCGCTTGTTTCATCCTTTGTATTAAGAAAGAAAACCCATGTAAACATGTCAAATCATCGCCACAACAAGACAATACTTTTAAGATTTAAGTCGCTCACGTATGTAGGACCAAACAAGTCCATATGTAACATTTGTAGTGGGTGAGCAATAGAGTTAACCAACTTTGACTGCAAGAAGCTCGTGTTGTTTGCCTTTAAGACAAGCCACACAGTTTGATCATTCTCAAATCTTTTCGAGGCAAACCTCTTACCAAACCATCTTTGACAATCTTGTTAATGGTTTTGAAGTTAACACGACCAAGTCTTCTATGCCATAACATGGATTCATCCATCGTGGCCTTTGCAATCAAGCAAGCATAATCATCTTTAGCAACAATGTTGTTCATATCAAAGCTATATAAGTTGCCTTTCTAGGAATCTTAAGAAGAATCGACTTTCATCGTGCATCTTAAAATCCTTAGAGAGAAAAAACATATCTTTGGTAAAAGAACATTGTTCTTCTTGTCACACATTTGTGACACACTAAAAGATTATACTTAAGATCTTTTACATAGTACATGTGTTCAAAGTCCAAGTTACCGCTTTGATTATCCCTTTACCAACAACTTTTCCATTAACTCCACCTCCAAAGGCGACATATTCCATCATAATGTTCAAAATTTGAGAGATAGGACTTGTTTCAATCACGTGCCTTGAACATCCACTATCTCGTAGCCTTGATCCGATCTTTTGGTCCTTGGATGTTCCCGCACATAAAAGTAAAGAGTTAGTTTCTTTTGGGGACCCAAGCCATGATTGACTTGGATCCGCCTCGTGTATCAATATAGTTAAATCTATCAAAGGTCATTGATACACCATTGGGATTGGTTGATGAGGTAATTCCTTTAGGTTTCCATTCCCAACGTGTTGAGGCCTTCACAAGATTGCCCATGTCCCCCTTTTCTTGTTTACAACCCTTGCGGTGGAAACTTTTGAATAACCAAAGGAAACTATTTGGTTTAGTTTAGGTACCCATTGTTGGTTATAATGAACCTTTTATTTTGAAAAGTTCTTTTCCTGTTTGTGCAGATTTTGCAAAAGTTGTTTTGGATTTTGCACTTGTAACAGGTGACATAGGGTGAGCAGTGTTAACAGTTTTTGCAGTGGAAAAGATTTGAGGCCACTTCTTAGTTGAACTACTCTTGGGATCATGTTGCTATGTGGATTAGGGTGTACATTGTTTTGAAACCTGTTAGACTCCACCCTTTTATTTCCTTGGACTTCCCTTCTCCCAACATGATAGTCACAATAAGCATGTAAATGATCAAAACTACCATAGATATAGCATGCTTTATTGTACATCACAAAATCACTACCTAGTTGTTGAGATTTAACATGATTCCAACTCCTCTGGTTACCCCTAGGAGTTGTAGGCTTGTTCCTATACATCTCAGCATACCTTACAATTGATCTAGGTTTATTAGCTTATTTCATAGGTTCTTTTGTAACAATATTAACAACTTTTAGGATAGAAGCCTCTACATTCTTTTTAACATTCTCATCAATAACTGATGAGTCACTAGCACTTTCAAAACCATCATTATCAAGCTTAACCTCTTCCTCACATTTCACAGTTTTGGGAGGACCATATTCAAGAATAGGTTCCTGAAAGTCTTCTAATCCTGTATGAGCTAAATCTATACCTGGAGGTGATGGAACACCTCTTAGTGGTGGAGGCACTGTATTATAACCCATACCAGACTTAACTTTACTATGTATTTAACAATACTAGCAATCTTTTTCTTTGAACCTGCAGTGGTAACGCTAACATTACCAAAGGGAAATCAGTAGAACCAAAGATGGCAATATCATCATCACCGTCATCTTGAATCATCACTTGTCAACAGAGGTTGACATCAAAGCAAAGTCTGCTTGAGCTTGTACCAAGTTTCCGGCCTTCTTCAATCTTTGTTCAATGAGTTTGAAGTTGTTGTAAAGATCATTGAGCTTCATAGTTTCAATATCCGGTTTATTTTCCCGCATCGTAACATTAGTATGAAACTCAAGGCAAACTTCTTAGAAACTTCAAATTGAGGTCTTCCTTTTCTACCCCAATGCCAAACATAGTCGGTTGTGTAACAATCTTCGAAGTTTGGTGAAGATGCTATCAGTGAGTCATTGCTTGAAGCGAGAAGTTTTCATAACTTTCCTTCAACAATGTTTTTGTGTCTTCTTTGTAGCATCATTACCACCAAACACCGAGCAAATTTCTTCAAAAGTTCTTTAGCGTCTTGAACTTCTTTGAAAGCTATGATCGGTCTCTAAGGAGAGTCATCAAGAATAAACTTCTAGCCTTTAGATCATTCTTCTTCAATGCTTTTTCAATATTAGTCTCGTGCACGTAAACCGGCACAACATCTGTGTCACCAACCTTCGAAAGTACTAGTCACGTGCTTGAAAGAATCACCAATTAAGATGATCTCCCATAGAGCATAGTCTTGAATGAGAAAGTATTGCTCAATCATTATCCTCCACATCTCAAACTCATTAAGTTTGAGCTTAAGAAGTCTTGGAGTAGAAGAGTTGGACTGGTTTTCCATCTCCATTATATTGAATGAGTATGTTAAGCTTATTCCTTGGATCTTCTAAATCAAAATATCAGAACCTTCGCTCTGATACCACTTGATGGATCTAAACACACACCTTGTGTTAGTGATATTTTGAGTTATATTAATAAGCACGCGGAATTTACTTAGTAATACTTAGAAGACGGATTATGAGATGTATTGTAAGTGAGGACAGTTTAACACAAAGCTTCAATATTATTAATAAATAATACGAGTGATCTTGCTTATCACTAGGGTTACACCTTGAAGCTTACGTGAGTATTTTATTCTCTAAACAATGACCTAGGATCTCTTTATATAGCACAAGGAGTCCTTTACAAGATAAGTATAAACCTAACAATATAGAATATTCACAAGATCTTTTCTATACTTATCAATACACGGATACTAAACAATTATCTTAACAGTAGTGGTAATGTTGTACTGGTAGTGGTAATGAGTTTCCACTGCTAGTGTAATCTTTAGCAGTGTTAACCACAAGACTATCAGTGGTAACTGTTAGTATTATTCCCAACAAATAGGTTCAACCCTCCAAACACCCGGAACTCCACTAGTCTTGAGGCAATTGTGTCTAGATTCATGTCATCTCAAGAAACTCGATTGACTAAGCTTGAAGCCGATTTCAAACAACGACAAGGCGAGATGAAAAACAAGCTCGACGCCCTCTTAAAAGCCTTCAATGACCTAGAAATTGGAGCACTACCAAGTGACACTATAAAGAACCCAAAAGTGAATTTGATTTCATCGAATTCATGTTCCTGCTCACCTTGGGAGAGTTCATATCCATGCCCTTCACACCCGAAAGTTCATCCGGTTAACGCCATCAACACGGGTTCCAAGCGATCCCTCATGAAGTAGCAAGGACCCGAACCATTGGTCGAACCAACTCTTGAGAAACCCGTCAACCAAGAACCCAAACCTAATCTAGAGGAGGAGTACAAGGAAATCCACCAAGAAAAACCGGTTCTTTAAGTCTTGGCTCATGCACCTTATTACAATGCTTTAAAAGAAAAATATGGGCGAGAACTAAATCTAGGAGAACGTGGGTCCGCATTTGTGCAAAATAAGTTACCTAAGAGGTTAGATGATCCCGGGCTATCCATTCTTCCGTGTAGGCTTGGAAACTCCAAACCTTTTGACACTTTAGCCGACTTAGGATCGAGCATCAATCTTCTTCCGTTGTCACTCCATAGAAGCCTTAACCTAGGTAAGATAGAGCCAACGAAAACCATCTTAGGTCTACCGGACAGTAGTATTGCATATCCGGTAGGGATAATAAAATAAATGATAGTGCACGTGGGTGAATTGACTCTTTGGCGGATTTCCATGTCTTGGACATGAATAAGGACCCGACATGCCCGTTGTTAGTAGGAAGGGATTCTTAGCTACCGCTAGTGCCATCATTGGTGTAAGATGTCTAAAATAGTGGTAGGAGAAGGAGTGCTAGGTCAATTTACTGATGTCAAGAAGCATATCTACTATAAAGAGGAAGAAATTCCTACGAGATCATGTTAGATAGAACGCCATCTAGATATGGGCCTTGGATTAATAAGGATTTCATAGGTTCCCAACGACCTTTCTATCTAGAAGAGGCCTTTGTTAGTAATTCAACTTTCCATGACCAAGAATTGGCTAGGGCTATAGAAGTGAACCCATTCGAGGACGCCTTCGTATTTAGGAAGATGATCGTGTTCCTAGGAAGCTTGCCATTAATCTTGTCATGAATAAATGGAAAGTTAAGAGTGAGAAGCCTAAGCACAAGTGGAATTGGGATAGACCACCTAGTGATGGTAATGGAGAATGGCACATTAGGATGACGATCTATGACCCCGATGGAGAAAAGTTTGAAAAGGCATACCGAACTAAGCGTACCACTAGGAACTTAATTGATAAGTTTGATCCTTATGACATTCTTGAGGATAAGCTTACTACATAGGTACGTAGGGGCACGACTTCGAGTCTAGCTACAAGACTCATAAATAAAGAAAAGCTCTTCGTGGGAGGCAACCCATGCTTAATTGTTTGCTTGTTTGTGTGGCATATATCTTTTCATTAGTTGTTTATTCTCATGTTTGAATTTGTGAAAATGATTTAGTTTGTCTTTAACCTCGTCTTAATTACATATAAAGATATTTTACAAAAGGATAAGTGTAGGAAGATTACACACGCTTTCAAAAGAACGTGAACATGAGAATTACAATTCTTGTTAGAGTCAAATGCTTGTATTGAGTCATAATGGATGTTTTGCGGGAATTTTCCGATTCTAAAGATGTAATTTTTCCGAATTTTTCCAAAGAAATGCAAGAGACCAGTTCTGTCGGGATAACTCAAAGCGTCGCTGTCGAGGAGCGAAACAACTTATCTTATTTTCTCCCGTTTTCTGTGCTACTTATAAATTTTTAGAATTTCTCAGGTCTTAATTTTCCAGAACACCTGTAAACATCCATTCCACAAGCATTATATCCTAGTTTAGTTTAGTCATATATAGTTTTACCGTTGATTTTACGCGAAGGTTTCGTCTATTTTCTTAAAGTGTGCAGGTTTTATTTATCAAAAAGAAGATACATAAGATTGGATGGAGCTATTTACGCATACATTTTTCTTGGAGAAGAATTTAACCACTACTTCACACGGATCATACCGAGCTAATCAGGGGAGTATTAGTTTCTTTCTCTTTTAATTACCTTCCATTATCATAACTTTGATACTTTCGGGGAATATTGGGGACAATGTTCAGTTTAAGTGTAGGGAGGGAGAATAAAACGGGAACTTTGAAACTATGCTTATCCTTGATTATTTGTCTTGTCTAATTTCATTTGTGTAATAAACCATGAGAAATATCAGTTAGGGTAATTTTGGCTCCAAATTTAAAATTTTTCATGACATGTAGGAGTGGGCCATTAGTCTTAATAAAGCGTCTCATGGATAGGAAGTTATATAACTAGCACAAAACCCTTTACCACTCAAATTCCACCCCAAAAATGTGAGGTTCGCCCTAGATTTGTAGGAATTAAAGCATTCACCTTTAATACTTCGAGAGTGTACCGGTAGTATAGTAGATTCTAGAACTTGTTTTGTGATGCATCCCGAGATCGCTAGTGAGACTACACGTGTGTAGTTAGGAATAACTAATTGGTAAGAGGCATTAGGATAACCCTTGTTTGATACCCGTATTATAATTACTTCTTCCACATCGGTTGAGTAATTCCCCCACACCCTTGCGTTGTACGGGAAAGAACGTTAAATTCAAATTCCCTTTATGGAGTGACGGAAAGAACGTTAAATTCAAATTTCCTTTATTTACGTAATAATGTACTCCAAGTGTTTTGATCTTTCAATTCGGGTCAAATTCATCATTAGAGTAATAAAACTCAAGTGTAGGGATGCTCGATAAATCCTTTATATTTTGATGTTATCGTAGAGGATGGTAGAGTAAAAGTGTATGAAAAAAAAAAAAAAACATACGGGCTACCATCCTACATTTCTCTTTATATTTATGTTTGTTTGTTTCAAGTTATTTAGAGTTTAGAGTGTCGTGTCTTGGCTTAGCAACGTTATTCTTCTCGTGCTTGTAACATAAAGCTTTTTGACTTGCCACCACTAAATCGCCTATCCAACCAAACCCTTTGTTTTCCCTACTGTAAGCCTAATGTTACAACCCTTTAAAAGACATCTTAGATAGTTTTTCCTTGGTGCTTACGCCAAAGTGATGGAGGTTTGATCTAGTCTCAAGCCTATGGTAATCTATGTACTAGGACCGGTTAATGAGTGTTTATATTCCATTTCCAATTTGATATATTTCATATACACCCGAGAGATGAGAGTATCCAAACACCACTTGTGAGGTGCTAGTATGTAATTTACGTGCTTGTTATGACTTTTGCAGGGCTTATACTTGTTGTGAATTGTTCTAAACCAATGCTTCATGCCCCTAACTTATAAATTAATTGGCCAAAAGCACATTTGCTTGAGGACAAGCAAATACCAAGTATAGGGATATTTGATAAGGATTTAAAATGTACACTTTTGAGGGGTTATTTAAGCCCTTAATCGACCACTTTTATATCCGTTACTGCTTAATTTCGTTCCTTTTCACTTCTTAGGTCTCTTGAAGGCAAATTGCTGGAATGACATTTATTTGGACGAAAAGGCGTGAATATATGAAGAAAATGGCTAAAGTCAAGATCAAGACACTCAAGTCACTGGAAATGCACCCGACGGCCACACAGATAAAGAGCGACGCCATCCCTCTAATTACGACGGCTCGGAGTGAAATTGTTATTTTGTACCGCCGTGTCGCTTTTAAAGAGTAGGTCACAACTCGACGACCTAGATCTAGATTCGACGGCGTCGAAGATGAAGTCGACGGCGTCACAACCACAACGTGACGCCGTCACAAAGTTGACTTGGCCAAGACGAAACCCTAATGGCGGCGATCCGACGGCGTCACAATTAAAGAGTGACGTCGTCGCAGTTGTAACACTATATATAGAATTCGAATTTTCAGACTTTTGGAGAGGGAGAATTGTGGAGTAAAACCCTAAAACGATTTTGGTTTGTCTTGGGCAGTATCTTAGGGTTCTCATACCCTATTTTACATCAAGATAAGTAATTTACTTCATTGATTTCATTATGTCTTCAATTGTATGTGTGTATGCTTGCATGTTTACCATGTCCGGCTAATTTATTTGTGTGTTTGCTTAGATCTATGAAACCTAGTTATTGAATATTGATTGTGTGACAACTCGTAATTTCAGGACATTTCATATAGACTAGATTTAGTCTACACATCATTAGTAACATCATTTCATATCAATTTATGCATGGGTTTTGCATTTTACATTAAACGTTTATTTTCTTATTAAATAAACGCTATCGCGTAAACATTATTTTGAAATATTGATCCGACACTTTCAAAAATTTTCCTAATATATTTTTATACTCATATTAAGATTATAAAATAATATTATGAGTTTACCCGTGTTTTAAATTATTTTGTATATAAATTGTTATATTTATATAATTACTTACGGTTTTGTAAATACTACACGATAATTATTATTTCACTCAATTTTGTAAGAAATGTATTTTTATAATTTTATGACTTCAATATATTTTATTTTGATCCGTTAAAATTTATTTTTGCTAACGCTATCCTAAATACTTAAATATGTACACAAATTACCAACTATGCTTAAACAATTACACATTTTCTTCTACACTTATATACTTAACTACACAAAAGACACTAACTCTTTCTTTATTTCACCCTTGTCGACACACAAGGATGACTCAACATGTTGAGTACAAAATATCTTTACTTACTTATCATTTAATGATATTCTAATAATACACATACAACATAATATCTCAAGGTGAAAAAAAAAAACATATCCTCTCTTCATCTTCTCATAGAAACCGGCCATAGCATGAAGACCAAGAAAGATCCATAAAAAATTCAAGCTCAAGTGTTTATTTAGTTCTATTAGTGATCTTGTTAAGGTTTTGAAATAAAAACCTCAAGATTATTAAGCATACTTTTCTCAAAAATTCATAATCATTCAAGTAAGCTTTTCATATATTTTACCAATCTTTCTTGATCATTCATGAGTTATTTTTATTATGCTTGAAAGAAAACATGCATGTTACATATGAATTTATACCACTTTTAATGTTTTTATTACTTATTATGAAATATAATTATCCCTTGAAACATATCATGTTTGATGATGTCTAGGAACCCATGACACCCTAAGAAGGTGTATGGTAGGATTAGAATAGCTTGGATTTGGTTTGAATTGGTTAGAATAGGTTTGTGCGAGAAAAACTCATTTCGACAACTTTATTTAGAGGTCTGATCTTATTTTCTAATTCTGGAATTCTCGACAGTAGATAAAAATTTTGGGCTAGATATTTGGAAAATATACTTTAAAACGAAACGTGGTCGCTTGAACGGGTTAAAACGGAGTTATAACGAAGAAGATATGAATTTTTCAAGTTTGACGAAAACTATTTGTTTCGAGAAAATTCAGATGTATTCTCAACTTTTTACGAGTCAAAAATGGGTCTTAAGCGTTATTAAATGTGTCGACTTATCAAAAATATATTAGTATATGTTAATCTGAAACCGTGGATATAAAGAACGAGAAACGGACTTATAACGACTAAGTTATTCACATTTTAAACAAGTTGCCGTAACTATTTTATATAAGTATAACTAATATATTTTCTAATAGACAAACATATCGGCCGCGAATGACCATGTTGAGGGTCGTTTTTAACATTGATGGAGTACTTTTTATAACATGATGTCTTCTAGTAAAAGTAAGTTTGTCTAGCCTATTTTCCAAAACGTCCAACCGTTCGTCAAACGGAGTTGTAACGAGTATAATACGATCACTCAAACTTTGCCGAAAACCACCCTTAAACAATATTTTGGACACAAGTACCATACTTTACCTATATTTTTCTCCATGATCGAGACCTCTATGATAAAAACTTAAAAGCTAAAACTTTGAGATAATGATACAAGCTTTCCAAAACCGTTGAGTTTGTTTCCTAACACTCAATGTGCATCATTTTACGACTAGCTTTTCAAGGCCGTTTAGTCACTTTCATGAAATTGTCAAACTATATTGTTTTGCGACGAAAAGCTATAAATTCTTGATAAATCACATAACGACTATCGTAGGAGGTCATTTCAACGTAAATACTTGTAAAGTATTTTATAATATGACGAGATGACATAAACATATATTTCGACGATAAACTCTATTTTCAAAACTGCACAAGTGGTATAGATTACATGTGGATTCGCTTGCACGACATTGTTTCATGACTTATTATAGATCATATCATTCATAATAGGTCGCGGTTAGAGGTTGCGCCTCATTTCAGTATTGCCATTATATCATCATAAACATTGCACCAGGTGAGTTTTCATAGCCCCATTTTCAATTGTTTTGTACTATTTTGGGGAGATACATGCTCAACTATTTTCATTTACTTTCATAAGTACTTTAAACATTTAAGGATTACATCGAGTTTCAGAGCCCTACTTTTATATGTTTTGAACTATTTTGGGGAGATACATGCTTAACTATTTTTCACAAGTACTTTATATTTTTAAGGATAACTTCTATCATGATCACCATCGTTTCAAAACCGAATGTTGTACTATTGATTATGTGCTATAGTTCTACGTCAGATAATGTTCTAAATCGCTTGACTATCGATACATTGAGTCATGTACTATTGATTATGTGCTATAGTTCTACGTCAGATAATGTTCTAAATCGCTTGACTATCGATACATTAAGTCATGTGCTATTGATTATGTGCTATTGTTCTCACGTCGAGTTAGGAACTATTGTGAATTCATTTGACATCATGTGCTTGAACATAAACTATACACATTTTAGCGATGGGTTGTAAACACACAGTTGCAAGTTTTGTATGGGCGGAACTTGAACCGAGTGGATTTACAATGCCTTTCTTTGCATGAACATTTTCTAAAGGTTTTCATTTCAACACAAACTCTATGAACTCACTCAACCTTTGTGTTGACACTTTTAGCATGTTTTATCTCGGTATCTAAGGCATTCACTTCATGGCATGCATATGGACATATCATAGAGTCATGGTGACGACGTCACACATGGGATTTATGCACTTTAAAAACATCGTTTGACTTGTATCAAACTTATTTCCGTATATATTGATTTTCATTTGGGACCTATACTTTGTAAACTCAATGTTTTATTAAATCAAACGATGTATTTTCCAAACGACACTTTAGGTCGCTCGATATAACTGTAACTTTGATGCTATGATAATCATCCCCTGTGAATTCCATTCACCGCAAAATGTGTAATTTGGGGTGTGATGATTGGTTGTCTCTTATCTTAATTGTAATTGGCTTAGGATTGCAATAGGCCATCGTTGTGTTTTTAATGCTTGAGTAATCTTTGTGAACATTAGTTTATAATCGCTTAGAGTTATTGTAGGCTAAAAATCCAAACATAACCTTAGAGTTAGCTTATGAATCCTAGAGATTTTGTAGGCAATAACCTTAAGGTATCCTCACGAGTTAGGGAAAAGCATACCCTACGACCTTAGAAGACACAACGTTAAAAATAAGGACGTGACAATTCAACCATCAATAAAAAGATAACTAGGGAGTAATAGTATCTAGGTAGACACATTTTTAATCATCATACGAGCACACATCAATTAGACATAGACTACCCCTTAGCTTAGTTAATTAGAATAGATAATAGTAGAGTAATCGGTAGAAATACCACCCCCAAAATCCAATACCCCGAGGTTCGTACCTTTCAATTTCCTAAAAAAATATAAAAAAGATAAAAAAAAATAATCTTCCTCAACCCCAACCTTAGCGTAGTAATTTCTCACTAGCATTCATATTCCCCTAAAGAACGATATCAATCCCGAAGCTTACCCTAATACTACACTACAACGATTAGGTTCACTACCTAGGTGGTTGAAAAACTTGCTCGAAGAAAAGGAAGTTTCCTTTGACCCCGAACGCGCGTTGTACGCGTATCACACAGACATATGACGGGTAACAAAAGCCTATTCTCATCCTACAAGGCTTGTGACAGAGGCCTCGTAAAATTCGGAAATACCAAAAGCAAGATCATTGGCAAAGGTACGATCTAACATAACTCTCTAACCATTAACAATGTTTGTCACGTAGGTAATCTAAGATTTAACTTACTAAGTATTAGTCAAATAGTAGATGAAAAGTGTGAAGTCTTATTTAGTGAAATCGGAAGTAAAATACTTAAAGACGGGATTACCATAGGAAAATGGGTTAGAAGAAATGTTCTTTTTATAATGAAAATTGACAACTCACCTAAAGATAATATTTGTCTAACTTTGATAGATGATACTTCGAAACTATGGCATCGAAGATTGGGTCACGACAATATGCGACTTATTCAATCGCTATCATCTAAATAGTTTGTTAGAAGCTTACAAAATTAATATATGAGCAACATTTTTGCGATGCTTGTAACATAGGAAAACAAGTACATGCTTGTAATAAAGCTAAAAATATGGTTTCAACTACTAAGTTTCTAGAGCTTTTACACATCGATTTATTTGGTCCATTAGGTATTTAAAGTTACGGTGGAAACTTCTATACTTTGGTAATAGTTTATGACTACTCAAGGTATACATAGACTAGATTTTTGAAAAACAAAACTGAAGATTTTGATCACTTTAAAATATTAAGTAAGAAAATTCAAAAATAGGTAACCGGTTCCGAGGAACACAGCGTTCTGAAAAAGCAAGCAAAGACTCGCGTCAGACACAAAACATAAATACCACAACGTGGGAAATAACAAAAAGCAGGGGAAGGACGCGGTTTCAGGAAAGGAAAGCTCCTGATAACAACCATGCAATGGCAGTAACAAAAGGATAACCCTTATCTAAATGTTCAAACAAGAAAGAAAATCTGAAAGTACAGATTTAAGTTCCTTCCCAAAAAAAATTATGTCAAATCCAGCAGGGTAAACAGGCGCTCAGGCTACGATAGTCTAGGCACATGCCTACCTACCAAATAGTAGGTAAAAGTAAATGCTAGCGCATGCAAGAACAGTAAAATCTTCGCTATAAATACGTGAAGTAGAAAAGGGGGAAAGGCAGAAAAGGCAAGAGAGAAAAAGTCATCCTTTAGCACCAAACATCCCAACACAAAAACCCCAAGAAAATCCTAAAAGTCACTTAGAAGGAAGTTGAAGATGTTATTTAGAAGAAGAGTACGATGGCACATAGTACAGAAAGAATACAACCAGCCTTCAATAACAACACGTTACTTACATACGGTTGTTTCCAAAAAAAACTCATACATAGCCCAAACCTTTACCCTCAAAACGAAAAAATGAAAGAAAAACACAAAAGCCAAGCAGACGTTGCAGCAACTAAAACCTGTTCTTAAATGACTGCTAATAACCCACCTCCACGACCTTCACAACACTCCTTCACCCAAAACCCATTTCCATGGAAGATTCCGGGAGCCTGCCGGGACCATATGGCGCACCAAAGGTGGGAGTTTATACCAATTAGACTCTCGTTAGCCATTTGGATTCTTGAAAGTGCAGGCAGTTCCTCGCTAACCTTGGTATTCACTAGGGAAAGAAGGAACCATATCACGGGAATGGGGTCGATGGGAGTGATAAAATGTGCAAAGAGGTGGGTTCCTAGGGAAGGGCAACAAAGGAGGTTAGGGCAATGCAATGCATAAAGCGGCCCCTAATTAACAAAAAGCTTCCCTTACAATGGCAAGCAACAGAGGATGAAAACTATGCCTTCATTCTTTTGTTGTTCCAGTGATAAGGTTTTAAAAGGTACCATTTTGAGGGGTCGTTTTAGTCCTTATTTGATCACTTTTGTATCCGTTATTGCTTAATATCGTTCCTTTTCACTTTTTAGGTCTCTTGAAGGCAAAATGCTGGAATGGCACTTATTTGGACGAAAAGGCGCGAATATATGAAGAAAATGGCCAAAGTCAAAATCGAGACACTCACAGATTCTTTGAAATTAGAAGGCGACGGCGCCGGTGCTAATGCATGCGCCGTCCCAAGATTTTTGTGACGGTTCGTAACTCAAACTCGTATTTTCAAGTGACGACGCCTAGTTGTGAAAGAGTAGGCCGTCGCTACTCGGACGGCCTAGATGCAATCCGACGACGCCGAAGTCAAGAGGACGGCACACGGACATAAGGTGACGCCGTCGCAAGGTTAACGTGGCCAAGACAAAACCCTAATGACGGCGACACGACGGCGTCACGAAACATAAGGTGACGCCGTCGATATGTAATCTTATATATAGAATCCGAATTTTTCGCCTTTGGTGGAGAGTCTTTTGGAGTGAAAACCTAAACCGAACCTAAGGTGTCTTGTACAAGATTTTAGGGTTTTAAACCCTATCTTACATCAAGATAAGTCTTTACTTCATTAATTCAATTATGTATTTGATTATTTGTGTGTATGCTTGCATGTTCTCCATGTCCCATTAATTTATTTGTGTGTTTGCTTAGGAAATATGAAACTTAATTATTGAATATTGATTGGTTGTTTCTTATTTTAGTTGATTAATGATCTAGTAATGCGATAGGTCATTCGTTGTGTACTTAATGCTTGATTCATCTTTGTGAACCTTAGAATATAATTACCGAGTAGTTGTAGGCTAAACCATCCAAAGAGCGCCTTAGAGTAGGAGTTTATCATCCCAGTGGGTTTCTAGACGAGACCCTTTGGTAAGTTCAAAGAGTTAGGGAGAAACGATACCCTACAACTTTAGACACACAACGCAACTAGGAATAAGGACGTGACAACTCAACCATCAATAGGAGATAATTAAGGAGTAATACAACCTAAGTAAACACATCTTTAAACTATCATACGAGCACACATTAATTAGACATAGACTCCCACAACCTTAGTTTAGATAATTAGATAATAGTAGAGTAATCGGTAGAAATACCAACCCCCAAATCCAATACCCGAGATTCGTACCTTTCCATTTCATAAAACATAAAAGATAAAAAATAATCTTCCTCAACCTTAACCTTAGCGTAGTAACTCCTTACTAGCATTCCTATTCCCCAGAGAACGATATCAATACCCGTGGCTTACCCTAATTACTACACTACAACGATTAGGTTCACCGCCTAGGGTGTTATAAAACTTGCTCAAGAAAAGGAAGTTTCCTTGACCCCGAACGACGCGTAGCGTTATCAAGTTTTTGGCGCCACTGCGGGAATAGAATAGCTAGTTAGTAGTCCACCTCGCTTAGGTTTCTTTGCTTGATTCCTATCAAGTAATTTTTCTCATTTTTAGCTTTCTCTTAGTCTATCCCCTCTTCGTGACCCTCGCTCGTAAAAAAAACCATCACTCACCATGATCCGTATCTTCCATCAAAGATTCTTCACTCTACCTGCTCCCAATCCCGAGATTGAGAACGCAATCCCACAAAACCCTTCACCCACTCACCATTTTGGTAATCACCTAGGCATAATGAGATAAATTGGCAAAACAAAGTCCTTTCTATTACTCCGATTCGACGAGGAATTTGATTATGGTGAGGCACTTGATAGCGGAGAGGTCATTAAAGAAATTGAGGAAGACCCTCCCAAAGTTTTGACCCTAGGTGTAGGATTGAGAAAGATGGCCCTTTAACATGCAATTCCCTTGCAAAATAGGACTAGAAGGGTTCGATGCTTATTTGAATTCATTCTTACCTTTAAACTTAATCTCAAGGGACCTATACAACAAAATCAAGGTCAATGAGTTAACTTATCAAGGAACAATGTTGTTGAAGCAATCATTTATTTGCACGTGTTTGTCGGAAGTTTTGCTTATTTGGTAGAGTTCATGGTCTTAGAAGACTTAGGAGAATTTATAGATAAGGACCTCACTCAAGTAATTTTGGAAAACCTTTCAAAAATTGACTAGGTTGAATGAACGGATGATTGATGGTCTAATTACATTCTCGATGAAGTTGAAGATTTCATCTACCAAATGCCACGCTCATCCTAGGTTTAAACATAAGGACATCGAGGTTTGTAATAGAATGACCCTATTCCATTGCTTAGTGAAAGGGATAAGCAGAGTGGGCTTAGGTACCCATATGAGAAAACTAAGCGGTATTACAAAAATGCCTTGAATTAGGAGATGATTACAAAAAGAATGAAAGAGCGTTGGAATGGCTTAAGTATGAGCACGAGAGGATAGGTAAGGAAACGAGGGAGCAAGACTATGAGTCTAGCTACAAGACTCTTAAATAAAGAAAAGTGCTTCGGGAGGCAACCCATGCTTAATTGTTTGCTTGTTAGTGTCATATATCTTTTATTAATTGTTTATCCTCATGTTTAAATTTGTAAAATGCTTTATTTTGTTTTTAACCTCGTCTTAATTGCATGTAAAGGTATTTTACATAAGGGATAAGTGTAGGAGGATTACACACGTTTTCAAAAGAAACGTAAACATGAGAATAACAATTAACTAAAAGATATTTATGTTTGTTTGTTCGAGTCAAATGCTTGTATCGAGTCATAATGGATGTTTTGCGAAATTTTTCCAGATTTTAAAGATGTAAATTTTCCGAATTTTTTCCGTAAAATCGCAGAGCGCTTTTTGTCAGATAACCGACGGCGTCAGATTGCAACTTGACGGCGTCAGAAGGAGTAAAACATCGATTACTTTTTCTCGCTTTTGAGCTACTTATAAATTTTGGAATTTCCTGTGTCTTAATTTTCTTAGAAATTCAGTAAACATCCATTCCACAAGCATTATATCCTAGTTTAAATCGAGTCTTATATATATTATTACCGCCGATTTTACGCGAAGGTTTCGTTTGTTTTCTTCAAGTGTGCGGTTTAGTTTGTCAAGAAGAAGTTACATAAGATTGGAAGGAGCTTTTCACGCAATAATTCTTCTTGAAAAGGATTTAACCACCACTTTACACGGATCCTACCGAGCTAATCGGGGAGTATTAGTTTCTTTCGCTTTTAATTACCTTCTTTATCATAACTTTGATACTTTCGGGAACATTGGGACAATGTTCAGTTTAAGTGTAGGAGGAAAATAAACGGAACTTTGAAATTATGCTTATCCTTGACTATTTGCTTTGTCCAATTGTGATTGTGTAATAAACCATGAGAAAATGTCGGTTAGGGTAATTTTGGCACCAAATTTAAAATTTTTATGACATATAGGAGTGGGCCATTAGTCTTAACAAAAGCGCCTCATGGATAGGAAGTTGCATGACTAGCACAAAACCCTTTACCACCCAAATTCCACCAAAATGTGAGGATCGCCCTTAGATTAGTAGGAATTAAAGCATTCATCTTTAATGCTTAGAGTGTGAACCGGTAGTATATTAGATTCTAGAACTTGTTTTGTGATGCATTCCGAGATCGCAAGTGAGGCTACACTTGTGTAGTTAGGAATAACTAAATGATAAGAGGCATTAGGATAACCCTTGTTTGATACCGTATTATAATTACTTCTTCCACATCGGTTGAGTAATTCCCCACACCCTTTGCGTTGTACTCATCTTTAGTACACGATACCCTAGTTAACCCCTCGAGCCTATCCTTTTCGGTTCTCATGATGTTTCGATTTTCGGAATATCAATGAAGAGCATTGTTTACAATCCACCCCAAATGTATGCCCAAATCGCTTTAGCCTACCTCGTATGCACTCACTTTTAGTGCATTATTGTTATCATACTAAACCTTTAGTTCAATTATCTAGTTTCTTGCATAAGTTGCTAAGTCGAGTCATATCCTTTGTATACGCTTTGGGACGATTGGGATTCATGGGAAAAGTTAAAGTTTATGAAATGACGGAAGGGAACGTTAAATTCAAATTCCTTTGTTTGCATAATAATGTACCCCAAGTGTTTTGATCTTTTCAATTTGGGTCAAATTAGTGTTAGAGTAATAAAACTCAAGTGTAGGATTTGCCTATAAATCCCTAGTATTTTGATGTTATCATAGAGGATGGTAGAGTAAAAGTGTATGAAAAAAAAAAAAAAAAAAATCGAAAAAAAAAATAGAAAAGAAAAAGAAAAAAAGAGTGTAAAAAAAAAAAAAAAAAAAAAAAAAAAAAAAAAACGGCTACCATCCTACATCTATCTTTGAATTTATGTTTATTTATTTCAGTTATCTAGAGTTTAGAGTGTCGAGTCTTGGCTTAGCAACGCCATTCTTCATATGCAATTAACATAGAGATTTTGACTTGCCACCACTAAATAGCCTATCCCACCAAACCCTTGTTTCCTACCGTAAGCCTAACATTACAACCCTTTAAAGACCTCTTTGATAGTCTTTCCTAGGTGCTTACGCCAAAGCGATGGAGGTTTGATCTATTCTCAAGCCTATGGTAATCTATGTACTAGGACCGGTTAATGAGTGTTTATCTTCCATTTCCTATTTGTTATATTTCATATATACACCGAGAGATGTGAGTATCCAAACACCCCATGTGAGGTGCTAGTATGTAATTCCGTGCTTGTTATGACTTTTATGGGCTTATATGTGTTGTGGACCGCTTTGAATTAATGCTTCATGACCCTAACTTATAAATTAATTGGCTAAAAGCACATTTGCTTGAGGACAAGCAAATAACAAGTGTAGGGATATTTGATAAGGTTTTAAAGGTACCATTTTGAGGGTCGTTTTAGTCCTTATTTGATCACTTTTGTATCCGTTATTGCTTAATATCGCCTTTTCACTTTTAGGTCTCTTGAAGGCAAAATGTCGGAATGGCACTTATTTGGACGAAAAGGCGCGAATATATGAAGAAAATGGCCAAAGTCAAAATCGAGACACTCACGCTTCTTGAAATTAGAAGGCGACGGCCAAAAGAATTGCGACGCCGTCCCAGGATTTTTGTGACGGTTCGTAACTCAAAACTCAGATTTTCAAGTGACGACGCCTAGTTGTGAAAGAGTAGGCCGTCGCTACTCGGACGGCCTAGATGCAATCCGACGACGCCGAAAGTCAAGAGGACGGCCACGGACATAAGGTAACGCCGCGCAAGGTTAACGTGGCCAAGACGAAAACCTAATGATGGCGACACGACGGCCACGAAACATAAGGTGACGCCGTCGCATATGTAATCTTATATATAGAATCCGAATTTTTAGTCTTTGGTGGAGAGTCTTTTGGAGTGAAAACCTAAAACCGAACCTAAGGTGTCTTGTACAAGATTTTAGGGTTTTAAACCCTATCTTACATCAAGATAAGTCTTTACTTCATTAATTCAATTATGTCTTTGATTATTTGTGTGTATGCTTGCATGTTCTCCATGTCCGCTAATTTATTTGTGTGTTTGCTTAGGAAATATGAAACTTAATTATTGAATATTGATTGGTTGTTTCTTATCTTAGTTGATTAATGATCTAGTAATGCGATAGGTCATTCGTTGTGTACTTAATGCTTGATTCATCTTTGTGAACCTTAGAATATAATTACCCGAGTAGTTGTAGGCTAAACCATCCAAAGAGCGCCTTAGAGTAGGAGTTTATCATCCCTAGTGGGTTTGTAGACGAGACCCTTTGGTAAGTTCAAAGAGTTAGGGAGAAACGATACCCTACAACTTTAGACACACAACGCAACTAGGAATAAGGACGTGACAACTCAACCATCAATAGGAGATAATTAAGGAGTAATACAACCTAAGTAAACACATCTTTAAACTATCATACGAGCACACATTAATTAGACATAGACTCCCACAACCTTAGTTTAGATAATTAGATAATAGTAGAGTAATCGGTAGAAATACCAACCCCCAAATCCAATACCCGAGATTCGTACCTTTCCATTTCATAAAACATAAAAGATAAAAAATAATCTTCCTCAACCTTAACCTTAGCGTAGTAACTCCTTACTAGCATTCCTATTCCCCTATAGAATGATATCAATACCCGTGGCTTACCCTAATTACTACACTACAACGATTAGGTTCACTGCCTAGGGTGTTATAAAACTTGATCGAAGAAAAGGAAGTTTCCTTGACCCCGAACGACGCGTGTAGCGTTATCATCCAGCCCGGCCCCCAAGCAAGTGTACGTCTACCAATCCAGGCAGATCTGGTTGGATAGATTTGGTTTAAGGTAAAGATGACCAGCTTGCAGGTGTCGGGATAAAATAAAAAACTGCGCGGGTGGAAAGGCTACCTCACTAAAAGCCCTACCACTACCACGTAGGGGCGGGATTCACACGGATCCCCTTGAAATGCCTAGCGCACTTATTGTATGCCCTACATCATTGTAAGCTCATTGCTAAAAAGAATAGCACACGAGGCGAGCATTCTAGCCCTTCAAGGAAAAATTACAAGCCCCACAATTCCGCAGGGAATCCCATCAGGAGAATACGGCAGCTCTGCGAGGAAGCAAGCCGCCAGAAAATCCTTCAAGAAAAGAATAGCAGACAAGAATAAGGATTCCAGACTCAAAAGAAAAAGGCACAATACCCGCACCGGGAAAGCCATCGGAAAATGACAACCACAAAGAAATACTCCGTAAGGAACCCCTTCGGAAAGACGTAAACAACTTCAGTAAAAGCATATCCCGCCAGGAAAATCCTTCAAGAAAGAAAATTACAACTATTATAAGCAAGACAACCCATCACGGGTGATCCCTAAAGCAGATTTCCGCAAGAACAAGATCGATGTAGGAAATTTTTAAGAAGCATAGCTTCAAAGAAAAATGATGTCCGTCATCAAAAAAGTTCCGGAAGAGACACGGCTCCAGCAGCCATAAGACTCGGATAAAAGGGTAAGAGCAATTGACAATAGAGAAAATGTATTTGAATTTATCAATTTTCGTAATGTATTTTGAAATATGTCAAATCAATAAAAAAGTGAAGATTAGCTACCTTCATTGTTTTATTTTTTGAACAAATTAATTTTGATTAAGTGCATAAGACGCGCAAGCACATGGCTGGGCACGACCCAGAGAATGTTATTCCCGAATAACAAAATAAAGTTATCACGTATAACGAAAAGGTGAACAACATAAATCACCAAAGTACATAAGAGTTATTGCAAGCCCACTACTGGGAGAATAACCCAAAGTATTCAACAAAGACTATTACAAACATGCATATCTGTATGACGTTAAGATAATAGCACTGCACATATTAAAAACAACGTGCAGAAACAAAAATAAAAAGAAATGTTGCACACAACCATCATAAACATTCAAGGACATACTTCAAACAAGACTAAATATTGTTCAAGGAATTACGAACATCGAAACATAAAAGAAACTAGTTCTGCTCCAAACTAGCTCCACTCGCTTCAAGTAAAGCGGAAGAGGTCTCACTCACCTCAGGATGCGAACTATCTGCAACATTAATCAGAACACTAGTTTCACCAACATCATAAATCGTTGGTGGAAAGGGGCCTAGCAGGAACAACAGAGACACTAGCAGGAATTGCAGGACCAAGCGCCAATGGCAAAGAAGTAGTAGAAACCAAAGCCAACTCACTAATTGAAAGTCCTTCCACACCCATAACATTACGGGCGGACAAAGGATCAACTAAATAATTGTAAACATCAACTACAGTAGGCTGATGAGTAGTGAGATGCTTCCTAAACTGCTCAACCCTTCTCTGAACAACTCCCAAAGAATGAGACAATGAACCATCGCCAATAATAGCGCTAGTATCCCTATCATAAACAGGAACCACAAGCTGCTCAAGGTCAGGCTGTAACTCGGCAATCATAGGAGCATTCGCATGCGGCCCTCAACCCGAAGAAGATCCATAATTTCCGCAATTCCAGCATCCTTATTAGACTTAAGAGCGGAAAGCAAGGAAAACTCTACATCGGCAAGGGCCTGCACGGTGGAATGATAATAAGCTTCCGCAGAAGGATTATAAGCATTAAGATCCAGAAGCCTTTTTTCTCCCTACCATGAATAATACCCGCCGCCATACCAACTTGCATGCCTTTCTCAATGGCACGGCTGATAACTCCCGCCAGCGCTGTAGAATACTCCGGAGAATTCAAACAATTGAACACAGCAAGGCTCATACAATTAGTTAACAACCAGCGCTGGCTGGATAAGACAGTAAGAAAACGAGGATAAAACTCCTCATCAAGGTGAAGGGCTAATGCAGGTAGGTCGGCAACTACCGAATCAACCTTCTTCATAATCGCAGCCGATTTCACATATTGAATTGTACAAAACTCTTCCTTCAAGGCATCAAAAGAAGGAATTTGGCTACGAAGAACATTAAGCCTCCAAAGTATGTATCTGCAAACGCGAAAGGAAGAAACAACAAAAGTTAAAAGATAGCGGAAAGATAAGCAAGCAGAAAAACTGGCCAAAAAATATTGATACATACCTGCCTGAAAGATTAGAATTCTGAGATTCAAGTACAACAACTTCAGCCCTCAAGATGGATGATTCACGATCTTTCTCACTAAAAGACGACCGAAGGTCTGCTAGCTCAGCCCGGAGAGAATCTCGTTCCTGCTCAAGGGCATAATTTTAACTTTTCAAAAAGAACTTCCACAGCAGGAGGAGCTTCGGAAGCCCCCATAGTAGGAGCCAACTCCTCAGAAGATACCGCCTTAGCAGCTTTAGCCTTAAGGGTCGCAATCTCCTTGTCCCTCTCATTTAACAAAGATGACAGGCACCTCCTCTCCTTCACATTATACTCTAAGAGCATACGGACTTCAGAGCTAAAGCACACTTGTCGCGTCGTGGCAACATTGAACTCAGCAAAAAGACGATCATACCCTATCTCAAGAATTGAGGAAAAAAAGCAACGAGGAGCAAACTCATCCACCATACCACGACACTCGTCAGAATCATCAAGAAGTGAATTCTTGGCAACACCCCACTTCGGAACATAAACACCAGATGAAGAACTGAAGGCCGCATCATCAACAGCACGGATATCCCTAATCAAGATATCGCAATCAGAAAAGTTGTTAATGATAGGAGGAGCACCGCCAGCAAAGCGAGAACCACCGAGAAGGGAAGAAGGGTCGTCCACTTTGTCCTTCTTCTTCTCAACAACAGAAAGGACAGTAGTGGCAATGGCATCAGTCATAATCGGAACATAAGACCTGTTGCAAAAAAGAAAAAAAAGAACAAATTAGAAAAAATGGAAAAGGTCAACACGACATATCAGACAAGAACCAAATAGAAAACCTGAGAGGAGAACCGTCAAGACGAAGGGAACTAGAAGTAGATTCCGAAGGCGTTCCAGCTTCACGAAAAGAAGAAATTGACAATGAAGTAGAAGCACAGGAATGAGTGGGCAAAGCATTCAAACAAAATTCAGGACACTGAGTACGTTGAGCTAACAATCTATGAATGGATATCGAAGACTTACCACCAGTGGAAGACCTACCAGAATCCATGTGATCACTCCTTAACTTTTTAGGAGGAAGGATGGGATCAGCAAGACCTTTCCTTTTCTTTTGGCGAGAACCTAAGGCCACATCGCAAATAGGCGTCGAAAAAGTCCCAAAAGCAGCCTCAGACATTAGAAGATCAACTTCGGTAGCAAAATGGACAGGTTCCACAACATTCACATCCACAGAATCATCACCTAACTGAGAAGCCTCGGCTCCGAACCAAGACCCATATTTTCATTAACCCCAATTCATCACCAGAAGATGGAGGAGAAAGAGAAACAGTTCGGCCCTTGGTAAGTTCCAGAAATTGAGGCTCATTTTTACCTCGCGGCCGAGCACCAATATTTAACTTCATGGATCCTTCACTTGGACTAATGATAGCAAATCCATCACTGCAAAAAATAGAAGAGAAGAACCACGGTTTAGAATACACAAAAACAAAATAACAAGTGAAGAGACACAAACATGACGTACCCACCCCGATCATTATCATCATAAAACTCAGGATAAGAATCCATATTCAAAATTTAATTCCGGCTCAACCCAACCAAGCAAAGAAAGGGTTCTGGAAATTTGTGAAATGGAGAAGGATGGGCAACAAGGGAAGCAAAGTTCCCAACATCAAATTCATTATCCCTAGAAATAGCGTCCTTGGGAACGCCCTTGTCATCATGCCAGAGATAAATAACAGGACAAGCAAAGGAATCGACCCAAAAGAAATGATCATTCCAACTTTTAAGGAATCAATGGTTTTGGTATAACAAATGCCAGCACTATCAGTTCGTTTACTAAAGGATAGCCAGTCATTGTTTTTAGACTGAACATAAAAGGACCTAAATAACCTAACTGAGGGTTCAACACCAAGGGCAAAGCAAAGAATCTCAAACTGAGAAACCTTAGCAGCTCCAATAACGGAAAGCTACGATATGTGGATGCGATAGTAATTAAGGATGGACACAAGGAATACAAATAAGGGAAGAAGAAAATTAGCATATTCAAAAAAGCGGGTATATACATCAATTTTTCCATCCAGCGCCTCTTGAATGGTTTGATCAGGTCCAGGCAACTCCGGGTGAACAAATTATGGAATCGAATATTTATCACAAAAACGATCAAGCGCCCTTGTGAAAGCTTAGACTTAGCACATGCAAAAGTACCCATAACGGAAGAAAAAAGAAATTAGACCCTAACCTGGAAGACAGGAGCAATCCAAGGAAGATAGATCAAAGGGGAGAAGTATCGCTTGCAAATGAAGAACAATAAAAGGAAAAATGATACAAAAGAAATATGAAGGGTATTTATACAAAGGTGTTGTTCCCTATTCACTATAGTATAAAAACAGTTTAAGTAAAGTAAACAAGACTAATAGTGAATCAATGACTTAAAGGATATAAATAAAACACAAGAGTAATTTTCAACGTCATATTCTTATTAGAAATGAATCGAAAGAATCGTTACCCTAGTACTTATGAACAAGATTAGGGATTGAAATGACAAAGTGTTTGCAACTCCTCTCTAAGCTCGGGCTAAGTTTGAGCACAACTACAAGTACCCACCGAGCTATCTCGTGATTAAGTTGTATTTGGAGGAGTGAAAGATGGCTTGCATGTATGTGTGTTTTACAATTCACAAGCTTAACCTTTCACTCCATCTCTTACGCTATTTATACAAGTATGAGTTTTAACTCTTTCCTAAGTGACAAGCGACAATCTTGCGAAGACAAAATCGATGTATTTTGTCTCGCCTAAAGACTATATTAGGTAAAGGGACCAAGTCACTTTCTTCATGTCGATCTCGATCTTGAGCCTTTTAGGGAAGGTTGACTTCTTGAAGATAAGTACTCCTCTTTATCGCTTCAAGCATAATCATTTTGTCCCGCCCATTCTTGATCTTCATAGTCTTGGTCTTGATTCGAGTTTGTCTTGGTGTTTGTAGTTGGAGAGAAGTTTGAGGATTGATGAGTTATTGTCATCACTTAACGAATCTACCATCTTCTTCTTGACTCGGTCTTCACCCTTTAAGTTCCGCCTCACCGGTGGAGAGACTTCTTCTATGTCTCTTCGAGTGTCTCGAAGATGGCTCATTTGAGACTATGCACTCAGTGACTGTTAGTGTTTAATGTAACAAGCACTTAGGTTATTTTCTATTCAAATCCTAGATTAAGGGGTTTGGGTATTTACTTGAACCCAACAGTCTCCCCTATTTGGATATACAAATAGCCTAAGTATTTGATCGATGTAAGTGAGAAATGGCTTCTTCTTACACTAAATGTACTAATGAATACAATAAGGAACACCGAATATTTTAACAAAACATACATCGTTTATTGATCAAATTACAAGGTTCATATCACTAGTACAAAAGATAATTCAAAATGATGTCGGTCCGGATGGATTCCCGATGCTTCAAGCTTGAATTTCTTGGTGATGAGTGTTTCCACATCAGATGGTCTCTTATCTTGGCATTTAAGTCAACCTGAACCGGACATTTGCAAGAGTCTGAATTTAAGAGGCCACGGTATGTAGCTTAGCATTGCGGCCACACTGCTGATCAATGTCACTCTACCTTTGAAATGCGGGGTTTCCATAGACATCAATGTGGAATAGCCCTCTTCGTGCTTCTCAATCACTAGACAATTCACGAACTTAACACCTTCGTGCAGCCCTGTTGCATTCTAGTCCGTGCACTTTGATCTCGGTTGGAACTCAACCTCTTCCTTTTCCCTGTGATGACCGAGGTTTAGATCCACGTGGTGCGCGTTAAGGTAGGTGAATTCCCGGTTGTCTTTGGTGTATCTCTCGATGTTTCATACCTTTTACTAAGCATCTTCATCGCCTCCTTAACCGCGCATTTTGCTTCTTTTCTATTATTGGACCAAGTTCATCGAGTTCGATTATTCCAAAGTCGTTGAATTTTAGGGATCATGAACCTCGAAATGCCTTTTATCATCCCCTTGTAGACGTTCATTGCGATGGTTTAGACACAGGGATGATTTTGACATCGATGATCTTCTCGTGCTTCTTCTTGTCATTGTCCAATTATAGTGGTCAATTCTTGCTTTCCGATGGCTGCAGTTCTTTTGTTCTTTTCTTCCAACTCGCTTTTTCATTTGACCATTCTTCTTTGCTGAGCATCCTTGAACCTCTGTCACGCTTGACCCTTTTCAAGCTTCTTTGGATCAATTCCCATTTTCACTTCTTGGCAATCACTTTAACCAAAGGCTTCCTTACTCTTATCTTTCTCATTGTTTCAATCTCCTTTCTTCTTTAGCAAGATATTTAGTTAATTTGTTGAGGTGTGAGAAGGTATTGATGTCATCGATTTTGTAGGAATCTTCTCAAGCTCGATGAGTTGTCATTATGCCTTTCCTTTGTCCCGGCCCGAGGAAGATGATGCAACCAAGGGTGGTGTTGTTGTCGGATAGGTGGTGTATTTGTCATTGTTGTTGTTGTTGATGTTGTTGGTACTTGATGAGATAGGTACCGCTGGACCGGTGGTGATGATGATATTGGTGCTACAGACATCGATGGTGTTGGCTCCCCCTCGGTGTGAAGAGGAGTTTCTTGATATTCTCCCTTCAACTGTTGTCGGAGTGTCGGTGAGGGCAAGAGTTGGTGTTGGTCTTGAGGGGTGGCGGCTTGATCCTTGAAGGCTTGATAAATTTCACCGATCATGGCCTTGATATCCAAGTATCTGTTTGAATGCCGGTGACCTTAGCTTCCAAATTAGCTTTGAGACACTTCAAAGCGGTCATGCGTGGCCCAAGATTCGAGCCAAGGAAGTAGATGCTGAGCCAACGTAGCCATCTGAGTGTTCACAGAGCTCAATGTAGTTTGAAGAGGCCGGATCAAGAATGAAGACCACGAATATTTGCCGATTTGAGCGTTCGATCATTTCAGTGAAATTTGGAGGATTGTTTCAAATGCGCCTCTGTAGCCTCCAAAGACTTTAGAGTTAATGCCGAGTCGTCTTTGATAGATTCCCCGATTTCATCTACCTTTGTGCCTACACCACAAGGTGTCTCGAGGAATTTAGCCAAATTTTCATCCGATCTATGAATGTTGTCATACATCAAATCCACGTGCTCATGAACATTTTCATCAAAGGCTTGTACCTCGGCCTTTAGATCGCATAACTTGCACCGACCTCGGTGTGTTGTTCCCACAATGTTTGATAACCCCGAGTATAGCTTCCTTGAAGCTTTGGTGATCTTGAACCACCGTCTTCGGTCAAGAGAAGAACATTGTCAAACCGCTTGAATTCATCGAGCCGGATGAGGAGTCGAAGCATTATCTTGAGTTGAAATGGTGATTCGGTATGCTCTGTTGGATCGGTGAGGTTCTTGTTCGATTGAACCTCGGCGTCACTTCTTCCCCTAATAAAATAACATCTTCACTTTCGGGTTCATCATCGGAGAAAAGTATCCCAAGAACATCGACAATGATTAACAAGGGGTTGGTGATGGGTTCCATATCGTGGTGGTATATTTCCTCCGAGTCTTTGTCCCGTTGACCCCTCGACGCGGTGGGAGTTTCCAGTGCCTTCTCTGAGTCGATTGGTTTTGGGTTCCATATCGGCGGTTGTTCCTTTCCTCCGAGTCTTTGTCCCCTGAGACCCCAGAGACACTTATGGGTTTTCCCAGTGCCTTTAGCGTAGTCGATAAAGGAGATATCCCTATCATCGGGTTGTTTGGTTCCTACGAGTCTTTAGGATCATTCAATGTGCCCTCGGACAAAGGCTTTGATTTGCTAATGTCATCACCGGGCGTTGTGGAAGGCCCTCCCCTACCAAATGGGTTGTTTGTTTCTCTCGGATCTTGGGGAGTAGTAGTTGGGACCAAGGGCACCGATTGTGATTTATCGGTGTCCTTCGTTGTCACCGGGTGGATGTTGCTTGGTCTCCGGTGGGTGTCTGTTGAGTCGGGGCTTCTTTTGCCTTTGGTTGTGCTCCACGAAGCCTCGGGGCCCGAGACTTGGGTTTGGTCTTAGTCGATCGAGACTTCCCTTTCTCTTTATAGGAGCAGGTTAGGGAGACAATGATTCCCTCGGTTGTTTCTGACAACCATATGGGCCGTCAATTCAATATTAGTGACAAGGGATGGGTCCTTTTGAAAATTTGATTGGCTCAGGATGCGGTAAAGCGCCAAATTTTTCTTCACGAGGATAATTTGTACCTAGTAACACTTGCGAGCACAAGAGACAAACCTAGGATATGAAATGTACTTCGTCCTAGTTTTGCTCACAGTAGCTTGGTTATGAGATCACCGTAAATGATCTCCCTATGTCGACATTGACCCCATTCATCAGCGTTATGCCATCATCAATGAATAGAGTTAACTTGTTCGGTGGATGAGTGGTTCCGCCAAGGACACGAATCACAAAAGTGAATAGGATCCTCCAGCCGCGGAAATGAACTTTTGGTGACTAGGGTCATGTCCAAAAGTTGGATCTAAAGCGATTTGTTTTAACCCATCCTTCACCGTGGAGGGTTCGGGATGGGCGACATAAACACCTTTGTTGTAGTCTAACCACGTGGAGGTGCAAAAGTTTTATAATCTAGGGTGAATTGTTGCCCCCATTAAGACCGAACACGATGAGATATTCCACAGGTGGTGCGAGGTTGTTCTCATCGATGGGGTATCGGGTCAAAGGCCTTAGTCGTAGCCCAAAACTCCCCGAGGAGGTTTTGAGTGCAGATGAGGCACACCGAACAAAGGCCATTTTCAGTGGGCAGTTATAAAGAAATTTCATAATGTCCTTATAGGCTGGTACATTTTGAGGATATTCAAAATTGCCTATGACATTATTTGTTTTAAATTCAACATTGCTAAGATCACCTACCCACTGTGAAGCAAACTGAAGAGATTGTGTTCTTGCCATTTCCATTAAACATTTTTAGGGTTTTGAAAAAAACTTCTTGACAAGAACAATCAAAGGTTTGAATCTCTTAAGTTGTAATGAAAAACTTTTGTAAAGGTTTACAAAGAAGATTTTCAGAAAAGGTTTTGAAGAACACAAAGATTCCTGGGTTTTAAAGGAGATTTTGATGAGTTTTGTTAGCGAAATCTTTTGTGTGTTTATGAGGTTTTGAAGATGGTATTTATAGAGTGGTGAGAGGGTGGTTTGTGCACAAATGGGAATATTTAGAGTCGGTTTTAAAAACGTTTGAATTTCCACATTTAATGCCACCACCCATTACCGCAGATAAATCCCATTATTCAAGGAATGCTTGCGGCACGATAAAAGTGCACTTTTGCGATAATAAAATATCAATAAGATATTTCATGTGAGAGGAGGCATTTAATGCCAAGTGAGGATTTGGTAAGTTTGTGAGGACACTTGATATGGTTGTGATGAAGACAAAGAGACATATATTCCTATATTAAATTGGCATAGTTACCAACCTAGGACATTTAAGTGATCGATACTTGGATCATTTAGTTACTCATTTAATGCTTAATTTTAATCGTCGGGGTCCCCGAATGAGTCTTACTCATTCGGTGAGAGAGATGTATTGTGGGTTTCGTTCGGGAGGAGGAAGCATTTTAGAGACCTTCATCGAGATTGGTTTTCGGATGCGACTTTCAATGTCAAGCATTCCCAATTCATTTCGGTCTCACAAGGTAGGTTCATCTAAGGTTTGGTGAAGATATCGACGGTTGATATTCAAGAGGGATGAAATGGAGTTCTATGTCTCCTTTCATTATGTGGTCCTCGATGAAGTGATATCGATATCAATGTGTTTGGTTCTTTGATGAAGGACGGGTTGTTGGAGATTGCAATTGCCTTGGTATTGTCACGGAAGATGGGTACCATTTTGTAATGGATGTCATAGTCACGGAGTTGACTTTTCATCCATAAAACATTGGCATAGCATCCTGCGAAGACCACATACTCAAACCGGTGAAGACATAGCTTCCGATTGTTGCGTTTTGCACTCCAACAAACCATTTTCCTCCAAGAAATTGACGGGATCACGAGGTACTTTTTCATCCATGTTGCAACCAACATAATCAATATCGAGTAACCCTTGAGATCAAACCACGAGCACTTTATATAATAGAGTCCAAGGTTGGGGTTCCTCTGTGTACAGTATTCTTTTGGTCAGTAGTGAGGTGGGATTCTTTGGGATTGACCGATATCTTGCTATTAGACAGATCGAGAATTGTATATCTGGTCTAGTAGCGATTAGATACATCAACGAGCCAACAATCCCTACGAAATGGGTTTGATTAAGCGATTTTCCGGTGAGATCATGTCCAAGGTTGTTAGGAGGGACCATTGGTGTCTTCACCGAGGCACGATCGATATCTCATATTTCTTCAAGAGATTTACGTGTATTTCTCTTGGTGATGGAGATTCCTTTATCGGTTTGCACGATTTGTAGTCAAGGAAGTATGTGAGTTCACCCATCATGCTCATTTCAAAATTCTTTGTCATCGGTTTTTCAAGCTGTTTGCAAAGTTGTATTTTGTTGAGCCAAAGATGATGTCATCAACATACACTTGGACGATATCACATCTGTTGTGTTCTATAGACAAGCGATTGTGTTGTCTATCTTTCCTCGACAAACTTGTTTTGTATCGGGAAGGCGAGAGAGTTTCATACCATGCCACAGGAGCTTGTTTAAGTCCATAAAGGGCTTTGTCAAGCTTGCGACATAGTCGAAATTCACTACTCTCAAAGCCGGAGGTCTGAACATACACATCTTCCTTGAGATCACCATTTAGGAATGCACTTTTAACATCCATTTGGTAGACCACGAAGTTCATGTATGTTGCATATGCAAGGAAGATCTGATGGCTTCCATTCTTGCAACAGAGCAAATGTCTCATCATAGTCAATGCCTTCTTGTTGATCAGAACCTTTGGCTACAATTAAGCTTTGTTTTTAATGGCAGTGCGTTTTCATCGGTTTGTTTACGAAACCCACTTCATTCCTATGACTACAACATCCAGGGACATTTGATCAAGGTCATGACCTTGTTTTTATCAAACTATTGCAGTTCTTCTTGCATAGCTTTGAACCCGACTTGGGTGTTTTAGAGCCTTAGTGACACTTTTGGGTTCTATATCGATAGGTAATCGACATATAGACATTCATTGGTGAAGTCTGCGATTAACTTAGCACCATGCTTCTAGTGAGCATGCCTCGGTGGGTTCACCAATGATGTTTACAAGCTCAATGTCACGAGATTTTGTCCACTTACTTTGTGGTCTAGGATCTGAACTTGAGGTCACTTTGGAGACTCGAGTGAGTTACGGTGCATTAGCCACAAAATCATTAAGAACATCTGTTGAGATGTCTTGTTCGAGTTGGGTTTCATGAATCACGGGTTCACGATCATTTGGATCGATGTTGCCTATCTCGGCAGGGCCGATTGATTATCAATGAATTCAACAGCGGTTGGTAGTGACGGTTGTGAGTAAGACATAATATGAGATGTCGGCATCGACTTGGTATGAGGAATTGATTTGATGTTATACTCATCGAGGATATCGAGATGAGTTATCAATTCCTATTTCCTCCATCGAGGTGTTGGTGAACCCGATGCTTTCGAACTCTCATCAAAGGTGACATGAAAGGTTTCCTCAACTTGTTGTCTCCTTGTGTTAAATACCACAGAGGCTTTGGAGATCGGTGAGTAACCTAGAAAGTATCCATCATCGACTTTAGCATCAAATTTGCCAAGATGATCCTTGTGATTATGAATAAACACAGGACATCCAAACACATGAAAGTAGGCGATGTCGAAGTCTACCTTTGAATATCTCATATGGGGTTTTGTTATGTCTTTTGACAATGATTGACTGTTTTGAGTGTAACAGTTTGTTTGGCCTTGATCCGAAATGCTTTAGTGTCTTGAGCCATTTAACATGGGCGACCTCAATGAGAGTTCTGTTTTCCTTTGACCACCCATTTTGTTCAAGGGTGTAGGGAGATGAAAAGTTTTGGGAGATTCCTGTTTATCACGAAACTCTCAAGCTCATCATTTATGAACTCGATACCATTGTCGGTCTGATTTGTTTAATGATAATGTCATTATGGTTTTCAATGTTCCCGATAAATGACATTATTGTGTCAATGCTGACTCTTTTTGAAAGAAAGTATACCCAAGTGTATCTTGAAAACTCGTCAACAATGGCAAATGTATACTTCTCATCTTGGATTGATCTAGGGTGGTGGTCCAAAGAGATCCATATGCAAGAGGTGAAAGCGACTTTGATGGAGAAATTTTGTTTTGTTATGAAGGATGCTCTTTGATGTTTGCCTTTTCACAGTGAGCATGGTTTATCTTTTGCAAAACCGGTGATGGTAAGCCAAGGACCTTGTTTTGTTTCGCCAGTTGTTGATGTTTTGAAGTTTAAGTGAGAGAGTCTCTTGTGCCACGACCAATTGATAGTTTCGGTGGCTTTGGCAAGAGACAGTTCCATCTTGAGAAAGAGTAGACATGTCTAAGACATAAAATCATCTCTTCTAGAGCTATCAAAATAACCTCTTTGTTGGCATTGAAAATGGTACCTTGTTTGTCATTGAATTGCACAATGTATTTAGCATCACATAGTTGGTGACGCGATGAGATTGTATTTGAGACCATTGACATAAGCTATTCTAGAAAACTATTCCATTGCAGTTCTTGAACCATAACCTTGATGGGACATGATGAGTTATCACCAAATACTACCTTGGGTCTGGTTCCTTTACATACTTGTGCGAGATATTCCTTCACACCTGGTCATGCTTCTTGAGCATCCACTGTCTAGATGCCAAATAGGCTCTGGCGTGTCTGCACAAGTAGTAAAGCAATTAGTTTCTCTTGGTGACCCACTTCTTGGTGGGCTTGGGTCTCAAGGTTTCTTTGAATTTGGCAATCGACTCATGGTCGGTGGTTGAGTGCATTTGCTACCACATGTTTTGCATTTAGAGGCGAGGATGACTCGGTGATTTTGGGTTGCATGGAACTTCTCCTTGCATGGATGACAACTTATTATGTTGGGATGTCTTATGAGTGGCTTTCCTAAATATCACGGCATGTGTTCATAAGACAATCATCGGTGATGATCATTAAACCAGTGTGGACAAGGAGGAAAGGGTTTTGCTCTAAATTTTTAGCAGACTTGGAGGTTGAAGCATCGATGACCAACTTTGGTATAGTTTGCTTCATGAGTGAACTTACATATTGTAAGTGATCGAGAGTTCTGTGATCATCCTTTTACGATCATACAAAAAGGATTCTATAACGGTTGTCGATGGTGTGGTGGTATAGTGGCATAGATCACACTTGTTTGGATTTGGGGTTTGACTTGGACTTTGAGGAACTAGAGGAAGTCGACTTTGTCTCCTTGATTGATTCGGGGACTTTTCAATGGATTCCATCTTTTCGCTTAGCTTCCTCACAAGTTCGATCGATTCTTGAATTTGGTCGGCTTCAGATGGGGTCAAGGATGTGGAAGTCTCGGTGGGGTGGACTCTTGTTGAGTTGGTTTTGTTGGCCTTTTCGTGATGGTTCTACCAAGTCGGACCTTTCTTTTGGTGAATAAGGATTGAATTGCATTGGAGTAAGCTCGAGCTTGATGCGGCACCAGAAGAGATTCCAGGGTGGGCGTTGCATTAGACTCGCCCGGACTCAATGTGTTCAATACTCATGGGCACATCAGAGTCCAAGCATGCTCTTAAAAGCTTGACTCTCGGGCTCAAGAATTCTTCGAATCGAAATTAGGAAGCTTACCATCGAGATTAACCCGATCAATCCAATCACCGGGCTTAGGACTAGTCAACATCTTGGTAATCATACCACGGACACAAATGGCTTAGGACCACGGTCTTTGTTGAGAGAGTCGGAAGATGATCTTCACTAAGACTCTCTTCTTGCTACTAGGGGCTCCACGCATCAAAGACCACAGGATTCTTAGCGATCAACTATCAAGAATATCTTGAACCTTTTGCGTTTGTCTTGAAGAGCCTAATTTCTTTTCATTTAGGTACAAAATCCTCACTTGATCTCTCATCGTGCTCATCATCGAATTTTCCCTTATTTGCTTTAGAAAATCTTGAACAACATTGTTAGAATAGAAATCGGGCTCATTGATATTGGAATAGATGATATTGGGATGAGGTGGTGGTCAGGACTTCTTGACTTCCGAGACTTCTTTAAGTCGTGGTATCGTCTATTGATGAGGTTTTCCTCATAGACAAATTTCCCATAAATTTCGTGAAGCTCAAGATTCGGATATGATTAGCATTCCTAAGTCCCCGAGAGAAATTCAACCACTTCTCGGGAGACTATTGACAAAGCCAACATTGATTTCATGTTTGGACAACTTAACACCATCATTTGACAGTTCATTTAAAAGAGTTTTGTAACGGTGTAAGTTTGAGATAGAGTTTCGAGTCCTTAGCCCTCAAGGTATTATACTCAAGTTTGTGTCCATAATCCTGTTTTCTTGGTATCGGAAGGACCTTCATGACTATGAGCCAGTCATCCTGTGTTTGTTTAGCCATACTACGACTTATAATCGACTCCATAATATCGTCGGGAAGATAAGATATTATGATATTTTTGAGCCTTTGGTCCTGTTGACCACTCTTCTCTCATCCTCGAAGTCCATCGAGCTTGTGTTTATGCAAACCTTCGGTCTTTGGGATAAATGGACCTTCATTTATACACTTGATATAATAAGGTTCCATCCTAATCAAATAGCAAAGCATACGCTTTTCCATTTGTTGAATTTACCAACTTCAAGTTTGGGGCAACAAATTGAATAAGCTCCACCCTTTTATCGACTAGTTGGGGTACATCAATTTCGCCATTTTAGGATCCCGATTTAAAAGCGCTAGAGCGGCTTAAAAGCAGTTTTATTACCACCTTGCTTTGATACCACTTGTTGTTCCCTATTCACTATAGTATAAAACAATTTAAGTAAAGTAAACAAGACTAATAGTGAATCAATGAATGAAAGGATATAAATAAAACACAAGAGTAATTTTCAACGTCATATTCTTATTAGAAATGAATTAGAAGAATCGTTACCTAGTACTTGAACAAAGACTAGGATTGAAATGACAAAGTGTTTGCAACTCCTCTCTAAGCTCGGGCTAAGTCCGAGCACAACTACAAGTACCCACCGAGCTATCTCGTGGATTGTTAGATTGGAGGAGTGAAGATGGCTTCATGTGTATGTGTGTTTTACAATTCACAAGCAACCTTTAACTCCATCTCTTATGCTATTTATACAAGTATGAGTTTTAACTCTTTCCTAAGTGACAAACTAACAATTTTGAGAAGACAAAATATCGATGTATTTTGTCTCGCTTCAAAGACTATATTAGGTAAAGGGATCAAGTCACTTTCTTCATGTCAAGATCGATGTCGAGCCTTTAGGAAGGTTGACTTCTTGAAGATAAGTACTCCGCCTTTATCGCTTCAAGCATAACCGCTTTGTCCCGCCCATTCTTGCCTTGCCATTTGTCTTCGGTTTGTAGTTGGAGAGAGTTTGAGGATTCAGAGTTATTGTCATCACCATTCCACTATCTTCTTCGACTCGCCTTCACCCTTTAAGTTCCGCCTTTGTGGAGAGACTTCTTCATGTCTCATCGAGTGTCTAAGATGGCTCAAGAGGCTATGCACTCGCACTTAGTGTTAATGTAACAAGCACTTAGGTTATTTTCTATTCAAATCCTAGATTAAGAGGTTTGGGTATTTACTGAACCCAACAAAAGGGAATGCTGGCATCCAAAGAAAACCCTAAGGAAGGACACGCGTAAAAAATAACCCGATCCAACGATCAATAATCGAAAGGACAGAAATAAGGCTAGTAGAAGGGTGGATGGCCCACCGGGTCCAACAGAATTACCCATGCTACACAGTACGCAAAACAAGAATGAAAGCGTCATAACGACGCTTCAAAGGTACGAAAAAGAAATTGCTTAGTTAACTTAAGTCTAGTAACATTCATCGCACGCGACAAATATCCGCACGCAATGAATACACTAGACTGGGGGGGGACTTGATGACGGGTTAAACGTAAAAAGATATGCGGAACTAGATAACGAAGCACTTCCTAAGAAAGGGGAGCGTTCGAAAGATACTTCAAAAGTACGGAAAGGAAAATCGCCCAGTCAACTTAAGTCTAGTAACATTCACCGCACGCGACAAATATCCGCACGCAATGAATACACTAGACTGGGGGGACTTGATGATGTATAGCATGTATAATAGGCCTACTGGGCCTAATTCATGCTATACACATACTGGGCCCAGGCCCAATATCGAGAACAACTACGAACACTGGACCACAGTAAGCCTAATAACGAAATTGGCTATAGTCCATACTAAAAGACGCACGCAAGATACTTAGCGGACCGAACCTCTGGCCGCGGAAGGCATCTTGTGTCCGCATCCGCGATCACCTTGGAACCTTGTCCGACAAGGGTCCGACTCTGGCAGCTAAACTCTTAAATGCGAGTAACCCCATACAAGGTACAACTTTCTCTCTCATAATAACACACACATACTCTTATTTCTCTGACAAGAATGTGTACTTACTCTCACGCCAGAGTCTAATCGTCGGGTCCGTCCCCACGGTAAGGCTAATGGTTTACTCTTTCTTGTGCAGGGATTCAATCAAACTACTTGGATTAGTACAAGATCAGCCCACCAACAGCTTGTTAGCCCAGTCCAATAGGCAATACTAACACCCATCACACTTTTTGTACTAACAATGATTGCATAAAATGTCATTCTATTTAGGCATTAATATTATTGTAAAAGCAAAGAGATTAAGCAAACAACATAAGTAAATGCATGGGCATCATGATATACACTACGTTTTCATGCAAATGGTTAAAGTTAGCATGCAAATGTGACATTAGAACAACACAAATTCAACATCTTAACATCTGCAGCTGTAAATCATCTAAGCATACAAACTAAAATCAAAATTACAGGATACATAATAAACCTTAAAAACACACCATTATACATCTGAGGATACCTTGTTTGAAACGCGAGTTTGTTTTTCTTTGCTTGTTTTGCCTGCAATTGTAACATATATTTTTTGGAAACAACAACAACAACAGGAGAAAGAGCAATGCAGATGAAGAAAAGTCGAAACATACCTCTTCCAGTAAAGCTTGAGACGTTTCAGTAGCTATTTTTTGGGGCCTTTTTTTTCTCCTCTTTTTTTTTCCTGAACAATTGATTATTGAGGTTACTTAGCATAAGACAATGAAGAAGCTTCTATGAGCCACCAAAAAGCAGGCGTTAGATGGTGCACAACAATGTGCTTTTAAGATAAGCCTAGCCATTGATTGAATGTTGGTGGAAAAGTTGATCCTAAACCTTAGATGATAGACATGTAAATTATCATGTTTTTCTCAGAATTTGGATTTCATGGGCTGGGGCATCACAGAAGAGACTTAGAAGATTGCCAAAATGTTAGCCCTCGTTGGCAACCCAACAACGGTTTTGACGGGAAAATGTGGTACTAAACAAGGTCGTTTTCGACCGGGTTTAATATATTTATTAATTTTCTCATAAAATAAACCCAACCAAAGCAACGTCTTGTTTGTAACAAATAATTTTCAGAACCTGAACCCGTCTCTCGTGGTTTGCCTATTTCTTTTATTTCTTCTCTACTTCTTTTGTTTTCCCCAACTGTTTGATGAAATTCCCCTTTCAGAAATTTCTTCTAAGAATTAATTTTCCTGTTATTGAGCTTTGTTTATAATCTAGTTAAGAAGCTATAAAACTTTTTTTTTTTTTTTTTTTTTTTTTTTTTTTTTAAATCTATCATCTTTATTGTTTGCAATTTGGTTATATACAATGTTCATATGTTTGTAACTCTGGTTTGGTTGCATTTAGTGATCTTATCTGATAAGTACTTGCTCGGCACAAATAAGATAAGTTTGGTGTTCGGTTTGATGTAGAATGTAGATTAACTTTTTAAATTTTTGATAGGAAATGAGTGCACATGTGCTTGATTAACAAATGAATATATGTTAATCAGGACATAAAGGTGTGTTTTTCTCTATTCTTTAGGTAAGTTTTCTGGTCGTGTTCGAATATGTGTTCTTTGAACTTTTTGGTTTAATCACTTTGCCATAATTTTGGAAATTGAATTGGAATATATCCTTGTGAATAACTTGGTGGATACCCCATTGTAGTTAGGTAGTTGGATAATTTTAGGAAACAAATGACATTCTTTTTTTCACTTATCATTTTATATGTATCGCTCTGTATGTTCAATACAGTCTCTCACTTTTTGGGGTGGTTTAAAATGATTCCGTTTAATGCGTTATAATGGTTTTTATTTTTGATCATTTTTCACCACATTCAGTTCAGATATCGTATCAAATAATCATTATTCATTTAACACTATCCTAGAGTCTAGACATACCCTGTAATGTTCTTGCACCTCTTATTCATTCAGGCTTTCAACTAGAGATATAATTTCTCACTTCACAATCCTATTTTATAACTTTGCAATCTTAGTAAGTGTGGGATACTTTCTATGCACTTTTGCAATGTAAGGTATCTTTGTTTTTCTCTTTCTTGTCAGTCGTCAAACCCATGGTCTGTATATGTGTGTATGCATTTGTTTGGTTTTGCCATAAATTTAAGTGTATGTGAATTTTGAATTTTTTGCACGATGATTCTAGAATTTATTTTTGAAACGTTACAAACCTTAAGCCCTTAAGGATAATCTTTGTGGGATGGATTATCATATTGTATGATAGGCATTATTTTCTTTTGAATTCTGCATTCGTAGATTACTAGATTATCAAGTATATAAATAAGATGAAAAAGAAACTTTTCAATGTGCGAATCTCGACTGCAAGATGTTTATTGTTTTTCTTTATATAACGGTATTTACATTTTATTCAAGGTCTTCCATGGTGCTATATTCATATAAGAGTTAGTTAAGAGGTGTTTTTAAGTCTTTGCATTCTATCATTCTACTAATTAGGGTCCAAATCCTTTTTCTAAAGGTCGGTGTGGATAAGAAAGTACAGACATGGGAAAAGCCTCGAGAGATAAAAGGGTATCATTGTTGTTTTCATGTATTATATTATCTCTATATTTTATGGGTGTCTTGTCATAGCTTGACGAGATAAATTGCTTATAGGATATCTACTACCGCAAAGCAAAAGAAGAAGGCTGGCGTGCAAGAAGTGCATTTAAGCTCCTTCAAATTGACGAGGAGTTCAACATATTTGAAGGTACAAGTTAAAAGAACTCTGTATTCTTATTAATTTGTTTTTGTTGTGATGCAATTAGAATATGGCGTAGTATAATTAATCTTTTGTGGTATTATTAACTTTCAGGAGTAAAGCATGTAGTAGATCTATGTGCTGCACCTGGTAGCTGGAGTCAGGTATGTGATGCTTTGATCTACTTTTGATGTCTATTAGTCTTTAATTGAGATGAAGCTTATAAGACATACTTAATTCATGTCAAACTTCCTCCATGTATGGAGCCAATTAACTTTTTGATCCTCGCAAGCAAGTTTTAAATGCTTAAGATTAAGATTTATGTGTATTGCGGGTATACTCTTTCTTATTCACTTCAGACATCATTCAGACTTTAGATTCTAGATTGTACCACTGAATTTCTGATTGCATTAAAGAAGTCTATAAAGATATGAGAAGTATGAAAAGTGAGGTCAAATGGACTAGGGTAATATGGTATTCTCAGAATATACCCAAACACTCCTTTATTCTATGGATGGCTGCTCAAAATAAGCTAATGACTTGTGATAGAATGGCAAAGTGGAAGACTTATGATATGACTGTTTGTAGTCTTTGCATGAAAGATGCTGAGACTCATGAAGTGGAATGTGAAGTTTGAGTATCCAAAAGAGCAATTATAGCTTTGCTGTGTTATCTGGATTTCCAAAGTTTATGGGAGTTTGGTGTTGGTATAAAGCAGATGGCTAGTATCTGGGAGAGGAACTCATTAGCCAGTTAAGTCATCTTCTCTGTTTTGATGTGAGGTTGTAGCTACATTGATCTTTGAAGGATGGGCTTATTGGCTTTATGATAGTACTCTCCATAAGGTAGTTTCCTGCTTTGGGGATAAGGATGGGATGTGATGGTTTTATGGTGATGTGCCAGCTTTTGATGATGCCTCTTGCTGATTAGTAGAACTTGTAAGTGTGAGATGAAGCTGCAATTCAGAAGTTCTGGTATTTAGTAAGGGGAAATGTAGTTGAGAGTGGGAAGTATCCTTGAGATTACTTTGGTCAGTCAAGTGACATGTAGAGATTGCTTTGCTTTTAGATGTGTGAGGATGGATACTGCATGTTTATAACTTTATAAGTATATGCAGTCTCTACAGGAAATGTAGCTTGCTGTCTAAAGCCTCAAGGAACTGGAGTTTTACTTTGTCATTGGTGATGCCCTCATGACTCATGTATAGCATTCTGGATGTTCTATAATGTGGGATGATTACATTGTAGACATCTGGAAGTTGTGTTCCATGGGTGGAAATGTAGCCAGTGCAAAGGTTTCTCCATGGAGTCTCTAGTTCTTGCAATGTTATTGCTTGATTAGAGTTTTTCGGTGAATAGTTAAGGTGAATTGTTCAAAATGTATTACATGTTTACTGCTGCCTGCATAAGAGCTGCTGCTTGTTGAAATAGGCATGTCTATTCAACTTGAAGTTTTGCTCTCTTGTAATAAGTTGTTTCTGATGATTCTAATATATTTCACTTTTTTACCAAAAAAATAAAAAAATAAAAACATTCTGATTGCATTGCTTGAGCCTCAACAATTGCGTACAGGGCATTACACTAACACATGCACTTGAACATACATCTTTCACTGGCTACAAAATCCGAATATACCCATAGTCCCATACAAATTCCAATATAAAGATTGAAGGTAACAATAAGTTAAGTTCCACGGTTTGGTGAAATTGGCAAACGCTGCTTGGGCCACATCTCCTGATATGTTATTAAGAGCAAGGAGTAGGTCTTTCTACCTTGGTTTCAAAAGTATATATTAGTATTTTACAAGTCGATAGTGAGCCATAGTGTAAGTAGGAAAAGCAGAACATGTCGAAAAGTTTATCAAATCTAGAAGGTCTGATTAACATATTAATCAGATACTATTGATGTATGTTTCAAGTTTAATAACTAAATAAGTTTTCTATACTTATATTTGCTGGACTCTTCTGTATATTTCAAGGGAATATAGAACATGCCTATTTAATATATTTTAAATTGTTCATGCGAAATCCTTACTTAGATATTTTTGTTTGCCTATTTCCTTAAGTGATAATGCTTCTCCCAGTATTTACAATTATGATGCCTGGTTTTTCATTTCATTTGTTGAAAGAGAATTCCTTTCTGGTAGTAATAATATTTTTTTATCAAGCTATAAAATCATGGGTTATCTTTTATTTACATTCCAAGTGCATTTGTAACAATTGTAAACTTTGTTGAACATCTTTTGTCAAGCTTCATCATGTATTCTTTCTCTAAAAAATATATTTTCTGATAAAGTAATAGAGAAGAATTATACAAGTAGACTAAGGGCAGTAGAATCTTCCTGAACCACCATCTATTTTTGTCAGGTGTCTTGTGATAATAGTTTACTAATTTATTATTTATTTATTTATTTATTTTTATCGACTAGCACAAATTAAGGCTGCATTATAGATCTGTATTGCATTTACATATTTTATAAGTATACATTCCATCTGTTGCTGACAATCCAAAACTTCTGTTTGTAGGTTTTGAGTCGTAGTCTATATCTCCCAGCAAAGCTTTCAACTGATTCAAAGTGAGTATAATGTATGTTTGAAGTAACCCAATATACAAACCTGATTGTTACACCATCCACAGAAACCTATGGCTGATTTTAGTTGTTTCAATAGCTATTCTCAGTGCTTATAACACATGGTCAATTTTTTGCCGGATGTTGGAATTAATCTTTGCCGTTGTCAAACTAAATAGATTCTTATGTCATGTCTTTTGACCCTTGTATAAATTCATGCTAAAAGATTATTGAATATGTGCTCATTTAGACCGGTAAGCTGTCTTGAGATTCTAGGGAAAGCTGCATATGTCATTAGGCTTTAAAAAAACTGATGCTTTATATATGAAAATGACATAAATGTTAAAAATGTGAAGATGATCCTTTCCTTTTGAATTTATGATTTGGGACAGAAACTATTTAATCTGGGAATATATCCAAGTAGCCTAGTGAATGGGATTCTACTGATCTCTCACATCAGTTTTCTATATCTCGTAACCTATAAGATCTTCTATTTATGCTCTTATGTTTGCAACATGATAGACAAAGAGACACATACTAAAATTTGTATCATAATCTACAGGGATCAGGATCAGGATCTTCCACTCATTGTGGCTATTGATTTGCAACCTATGGCTCCAATTGAAGGTGTTATCCAAGTTCAAGGAGACATAACCAATGCTCGAACAGCTGAAGTGGTCTGTTGAATACTTTCGCTTCTTTATTTCCTTCGTTCCTAAAAGATAAAAACAAAAAACAAAACAAACAAAAAAAAGAAAAAAAGAAAAGAAGAAAGATACATACTAGGCTCAGTGAGGAAATATAATAAATGATATGAATGATTATGTAATATCAGGAGTGCAAATTGATACAATGTATGCAAAATAGTGCTACTTTTTTTTTTTTTTTTTTTTTTAATTTATGTGCGATAGTTATGGTTGTTTATTCTATATTTATTTATTCTTTACGATATGTAGGTTATTAGGCATTTTGATGGATGCAAGGCTGACCTAGTTGTCTGTGATGGCGCACCTGATGGTAACATGACTAATGTGTCCTTATTTCTCTCAGTTTGTTGTAGTCGATAAGTCTTAATCGCATTTCCACCTTCCATTTGCAGTAACCGGTCTTCACGACATGGATGAATTTGTTCAATCACAACTCATACTGGCGGTAATTGTTTATTTATTCCACCCTTACCCTACTTTATATTGGTGTAGCCGTGTAGGTTTAATCTTACATATTGAGAAGCAAGTTCTATTGCTTTGATTTTTTCTTACTGACTTCTCTTTTCAGGGCTTGACAATTGTAACTCACATACTCAAGAATGGCGGAAAATTTATTGCAAAGATCTTCAGGGGAAAGGATACAAGCCTCCTATATTGTCAGGTTCAAAAACGTCATTGTGACTTTTAACCGACATAGTTCTTTTAATGAATGTGCCTTCTGTAACAGTTATCTTATGATATATATGCAGCTAAAAATATTTTTCACAGAAGTAACTCTTGCAAAGCCAAAAAGTAGCAGGAATTCAAGCATAGGTGAGTTCCACTTACTTTGCCTATTTGATCATCCCTTTACATGTCATTAAACTCAGGTGAGTTCCACTTACTTTACCTATTTGATCATCCCTTTACATGTCATTAAACTCCCTAATTATTCTGTAGTTCTGTATCATTTGACTTGCTTACTCTACAAAAAAGCAACCAAGTTCTATAGTTATGTTGATCTTTCCTATACATGTGCTATTAGTCCACTTACAAACTGCACGTAGTTTAAGAAATTCCCACTAATTACAGTTTCTACCAATCAAATATGTCTCTACCCACTTAAGTCTCTTTTGATTGGCTAAAATATCAAAGTGGACAAGTATTTTGGGACAACCCAAAATAGAAACATGGACTAATAAATTGGGACTAATAAATTGGGACAGAGGGAGTGCTTACTTTACTATAGGAAAGGTCAGTTTTTAAAATATAGTTACTACCGATCAGACTCTCCAAAAGCGTAATGTTCAAAGTCTTTATTAGTTGTAATATTGTAGCTTCATTGGAAAGTTTGGCTGCACAAAGTATATACTAATAGCTCACTACGCCACCAAACTTGTGTGCTTTCTTAGGCTTTTAACAAAGAAATTGTATGTATGGGTTTGTTATATGCTTGTATGTATATGGGGAGATTATATATATAAAGACTTACATCGTTGGCATCAAGATTATATCTATTAGAACATGGAAAATATTTCTGGGAAGCATGACATGCGTCGTATTATGTCTTTGCCAGTTACTTCACGTTCTGGTCTTGTTGTTGTGTATCTTTATGCTTGCATCTTCGGTTGTTGATTTCATGTTCATTGCGTATAATTACCATGATTAGTTTTTCATAGTCTTTATCATGTTCTTTTTAAATTGGTATGTGAAATGAAGCATAAGAATTGTGATTATCAAGCCATGAATGAACCTTGAATGCTCCAATATATTTTTGGTAAACAGAGGCATTTGCTGTTTGTGAGAATTATTCACCTCCTGAAGGATTCAATGAGAAAGATTTGCATCGCCTCCTTGAGAAAGTTGGAACTCCATCGGGTGCAGATGACTTAGGCATCTTTTCTTACCATCTTCATATTTCATGCTAGGATAATCCTTATTAATACCTTGTAAAATTCTCGTTAAAACCATATCTATTTATGTTTAATGGCAGATTGTAGTAGTGGATGGTTAGAAGGGCCGAACAAGGTTTATATACCATTTTTGGCGTGTGGGAACCTTAGTGGTTATGACTCTGACCGTTCATACCCACTTCCTAAAGCTCCTGATGGTTCCTACAAGATATTGGACCCCGTACAGCCTCCAATTGACCCACCTTACAAGAGAGCACTGGAAATGAAGAAAGCTTCAAACCATGGGGTTTAAAATTTTCTCTTTATTCTTGATTGCACTGCTGCTACTGTTCGTTTTTATTTTCTTAGTGGGATGCATGTACTTCTCGATTTTGTTCAAGGTTATAAATAGCGCGAGGCGTGGCGTGGTGACATGACCAAACCTCACGCCTTTGCGGCCAAAGCGAAGCTTTTGCGTTTATAAGGCGTGGCATAAAGCGGCACAAAATATGAAAATATTTATATATTTATATCATATTTCATATATATCGAATTCTGAAGACGTAGATAAAGCGGCGTGGCGTGGCGGCGTGGCGGCCTCCTCACACCTCATGCCTACGCGCTTTTTTAGAACCATGATTTTGTTCAATTAAGAGAATTGTTAACTTGGTAACCCTTAATTGCTGCCTGGGAACCGGTTTTTAAACACTGTATTTTCATTCATTATGATCAATCCAAATTTTATTTCAACTTAGAACTGTTATATTCTCCATAAAATTTTCCTCACAAGCATGGAATTATTTCATCTTTTTATAATCATGTCAGTACAGTTCCTACTAAAATTAACGTAAATCTGTGTTAAGCGTGGTATAGGCTTAAGCTAGAATTAATGATTCCAATTTAGTGTATAGAAGAAATTTTTATTTATTAATGATTCCAATTTAGTGTATAGAAGAAACTTTTATTTGTGAACATGAGCAACGATGCTGGCTAATTTAATGCTACGGAGGTATAAGAAGAAATCATATTATCATCAAGACTCTTTCAATAAATGACCTCGTTTTATTTTTTCAAAAAACAACATTTTTTCATTATATTAATGTTTATTATATGTAACTAAGGGTCCGTTTGGTTTGTAGATGGGTTTAGGGATAAGATTTGGATTTGGATTTATATTTGGATTTTGTTTTTGGATTGGTTTTGTAACTTTTAAATTTGATGTTTGGTTTGTCGTTGGTTTAACAATTAAAAAGAATATATGTGTTTAAAAAGGTAAAATTATGAGTAAATGGCCAACTTGCATGAAAGAAATACACTGAGAAAATTAAAAAACTCTATTTTTTAAAATGAAGTGGCACAATTTTCGAACATATACTGACTTCTTTTCAAATCCCACCGATGGAGGTGACTTTTGTGAAACACCAAGTTCAGGGTTGTCAAAGCCGATTTTAAAAACTGATTTTTTCAACCAAACAATTATTTTGACTTTCATTTCATTCCACAAATCCAAAAACCATACACCAAACGGACCCTAAAAGTTTAAGTACTTAGGATTCAAGGTAGTTTATCCTGGCTCATGTCTCCTACTATAAACACCCATTCCATTTTCAGTACACACATAATACAAACAAACACCGCACAAAAAAAGGGACATGGATCTCCAACTCCATCTAGTCTGCAAATGTAGCATCCGCAGTCGGCCCAAACAAACAGATGTTGATGGCACCCCTCTTGTATCTCGTAGCGGCTTCCCTTACTTTTTTTCTTGTTGCACTTGAAGATGGAAGCCTTACACCGCCGTTCCTTGTTTTATTATATGTGTCATTCATGTATGCAACATACTCTACTATAATATTGCCATTGTTGACGATCATTAGATAGATAACCGGTCATGTAATAGTTTGTAATAGTCTAGTGAGCTTTGATATGTATGTTTAAGAATGTGATGGACCCAAGTCCAATATCAAGCCCATGTCCAAACCATTAGACCGACAAATTAAGGCTCAACTGGTTTGTGTTGGCTTATATACAAAACCCGCCCTTGTATAGGAGGGTGTGTCTCATTTGTTCTTCTAAGGATACACCTAGTAATCTAATATATCTCTCTAAGTCTCTCTTTCTAGCTCATCATCTTTCTCTCTCTAAAAAACTCCTTGTTTAATCATTTGTTTGTCTTCTATCATTTAGGTTCTTATAATTGGTACCAGAGCTTGCACAACGATCTTGGAGTGATTTGTGTTTGAAAAACGTGCTTAAAAGTTGAATTTTTATCAGTTTGTGAGTTTTGATAGTTACCGAGTTCATCTTTTGCCAAACGCGAGTTTTGTGGTTTTTAACGTTAAATTTGTTTTTATGATAGATTTAGTGTATTGGTAAAGATCTTTGCAAAAGAAATGGATTAAAAACAATTAAAGTTGTGTTTTTTGTCGATTTTCAAAGTTTTTTTGCTTTAGTTTTGTATCTCGGTATTTTTTAGTTTTACCGAGATTGGAAACTCGTTAAAAAGTGAAAGTACAGTAGGTAGTGGCGATTTTGTAGGAAAAGTACAAAAAGGAATCTCATTATTTTTTAGTTTTAGCGAGTTTAGTATTTCTTAGTTTTTGCGAGTTTGGTATTTCACCGAGTCAGGTTTACCGAGTTTGATGTTTACCGAGTTAGGAGCTTTTACCGAATTAAGTATTTACCGAGTTATGAGTTTCACCGAGATTGAATTTTCACCGAGATCTTTACTTCACCGAGATTGCTAAACCACAATTCACTGAGATTGTTTAGAGGCTTTCACCGAGTTCGTTAACTAATAGTCATCGAGTTCGTTATTTGGTTTACCGAGATTGGTTATTGACCTTTCCGAGATTTGACTATTTTTCGAGAATTGACTATTTTTCCTCTTAGAACTAAGATAATTTGAAAATTTAATTTCGATTTCACTTCCGCTTAAATGCCAAAGACAAGGATTAAAAAAAACCGGTAATTTAATTTTGAGGTTAGTCTAAACTTTCAATTTTACGTTAAATTCAAACTTTGGTATAAGAGTGAAATTTTATTGGCTCAAAATTCAAAAGTGTTGTCGAAATTCGATTTTTTACGGTCAAATTTGGCGTAAAAATTTTTCAAAAACTCAAAAAAATTTCGAGTAACCATAGAATTTAATTTTATAGTGAATTTCAAATTTTGATAAAAGAAAATTTTCAAACTAATTTTTGAGGGAAATTGAGAATTTCAAATACGGGACAAATTCATTGTCATTTAATAGATCCACATCAAGATTCACATATCACTACATTCATCATTTTAATTAAGTTCAATGTAAAAAGAGATATAAACAAAAGAGAGAGAGACTCCAAGAAAGCCTTTACAATGCTTAAATCGCAGTTCAAGGGTTTTTTAAACCCTTGGTTATTGACTTGTTATGATTCAAGGTTGAGAAGTACATTTGAAATATTCCTCATAGTACGGTTTAAGGATTTCAGAGCTACATTTATCCACAACTTGTATCAACTTGAAAAGCTACTTAATGAAGAGGAACTTTTTGTGAGTGAATCCAAAGAATCTTTTAGAGTGCTCAAGACTCAGTTTGAGGGTTTATTAAACCCGTGGTTTTTGACTGCTTCATATTCAGGTTTACAAGGGCATTTGAAAACTTCATCAGAGTGAAGTATCACATTTTAGAGCTATGTTTATCTATAACTTGGATAAAAATGAAAAGCTACTTGATGCAAAAGAAAAAGAGATGAATGAAAGAGAGATGAATAAAAGATAGATGGATGAAAGAGAGATGAATAAAATAGAGACGATTGAAAGAGAGATGCATAAACAAGAGAGAACGATCAATGAGGGTGTCACATTGGATGAAAGCATTATCATAATAGCAATATGAAAGCAGTAGTACATGTTATGATTCAGATGCTGACGGTACATTCTGTAATTAGGTAGTCTCGGATTCTGATGATGTTGATGTCGGGCCTTCATTTTACACAGACACATTGGCTAAAGTATAACATTCAAACAATGTATTAGAATCCATTGTATTGGACTTGTTTCTGGTCAGTTTTACATATATTTTATTTTAAGGATGTTATATCAGGAAAGGTCTACATGCACATGGAAAGTTCAAGCAGCAGCAATAAGTGATCTACACAACTTATGTTACTATACTATATTATAATTAGTTTATGTGTTTCTCCTATAGTTATAAGCAGTTATGTGTTTTAGGCAGTTATATCTAAGTAGCAATTTCTTTAGCGGTTGTAGCAGTTTCTTTAGCAATTGTAGTGTAATAAGTTCATATATTGAATAATAAAAAAAGTGTGCGTGTTTAAAGAGATCAAAGAGTTCTTTACAATGAGCTCTCATAATTAATGAGCAAATCTAACTAGAAAGGAAGAACAATCAACAACATTCTAACCCATCATTTGATTTCTCCCTACAAAGACCCATAACTAGGTCCATCAATCGGGACCATAACAACTTGGTATTGGAGCAACAAGATATGGGTGACTCGATGCAAATATTTCAACAATAATTTGAAGCTTTCACGAAGTGATACAGCGAGGATCAGAAATACATACAATCTCTGTTTGAAGAGATTAGGCGAAAGACACATACAACAAGCCACACGTGTCCATCGACTCAATGAAGAAGGTGTTGGCGTGGTGGTGGAGGCACCGAGGCACAAATCATTGCTACAACCGGATTTTCCTCATTATGATGGGTTAACAGACCCTTCACCATGAATATTTTTTGGGTTGCGGATGAAGAGAAGATGAGTATTGTGGCGCCACATCTAGAGGAAGATGCTCAATATTGGTTCTTAAAGCTGGACATGGATTAACCATTTATAGACTGGGAAGAATTCAAGGACTATTGTCATCGAATATTTGGTTCTTCTGGTAGTCATTGTAAGTTGGGGGAGTTGGTTAAACTTCGACCGACAGGATATGTGGAGGAATACTAACGACAGTTTGATACTCGTTGCTCGTTCTTTTCATCTTCGACGAGAACAGGAAGTGAATTTTTTATCAGTAGGTTTCAAGATTATATTTCAGTAGAAGTAGAATCACAATGACTAACTGGTCTCACTTCCGCTATGTACTAAGCACGTTTATATGAACGACGACGATCTAAAAATCATTTTGAACAACGATGTGTTCAACGAGTTGATCTACTTCAACCTACCCCACATCATCATCAACACAACGAGCTAAACACTACATCAAGCGTTTATCAAGGGCAGAATAGCAGAACGAAGAGCGAATAATCTATGTTTTAACTGTGATGAAATCTACTCAGCAAGTCAGCATTGCAATAAGTTATTTTACATTGGTATGGCAGAATATTCTGATGATGATCAAGAACCACATATATCGTATATTTAATGGTGTTTTTTAGTTGCTAGTTTACTGGATTCTTCTTTCGCTTGAGGACAAGCTTATTATCAGGGAGGGGAGTATGTTATATCACCAAATGTCTATAGGCACATGAAAAGTTCAAGCAACAAAGAATGAGTGATCTAAGCGCTTTATGTTACTATACTATGTTATAATTAGTTTATGTGTTTCTCCATAAGCAGTTATGTGTCTTAGGCAGTTATGTCCAACTAGTAGTTTCTTTAGCAGTTGTAGTGTAATAGGTTATATATGGAATAATCAAAAAAGGAACAATCCAATTGTCTTTACAGAAAAGTGTTGTGTGTTTAAAGAGATCGGAGTTCTCCCCAATGAGCTCTCAAAATTAATGAGTAAATTCAAAGAAAGGAAGAAAAACACCAAAATCATTCTAACCCATCATCAAATTTGTCCCTACAAAGAACATTAACTAGATCCATTAATTGGGATCGTAACAACTTGGTATCAGAGCAACAAGATATGGGTGACTCAAAGGAAACCTTTCAACAACAATTAGAGGCTTTCATGAAGTGATACAACGAGGATCAGCAACGCATGCAATCTCAGTTTGAAGAGATTAGGCGAGAAACACCAACAACAGCGCCACACATGAACCTCCCGTCAATCGACTCAATGAAGAAGGTTTTAAGTGTGGTGGCGGAGGAACTGGAGGCACAAACTATTGCCGCAAACTATAATTTCCTCGTTATGATGGTTCAACATACCCTTTACCATGGATGAGTCATTGTGATTACTATTTTAGACACCAGCGGGTTGCAGATGAAAAGAAGATGAGTATTGTAGCACCACATCTAGAGGAAGATGCTCAATATTGGTTCTTAATACTGGACAAAGATTACCCATACATGAACTGGGAAGAATTCAAGGATCATTTTCATCAAAGATTTGGTACTTCTAGTAGTGGTAGTAAGTTAGGGGTGTTGGTTAAATTTTGACAGACCGGATCTGTGGAGGAATACCAACGACAGTTTGAGAAACTCATTGCTCGTACTTCTCATCTTCGACCAAAATATGAAGTGGAATTTTTTATCAGTGGTTTGCAAGACTATATTGCAATGGAAGTAGAATTACAACAACCAACATATCTTACTTCCGTTGTGTATTACTCACATTTATATGAAAAACGAAGATCTGAAAATCTATTAGAACAACAATGATTTCAACGAGCTGATCTACTTCTAATTAAAACTTCATCATCAACAGAACGACCCAGTCACTACATCAAGCGTTTATCAATGGCTAATATAGTCGAACGACGAGTGAAGAATCTTGTCACACCCAAATTACATTTTGCAATGGAATGGAATTCACGGGGATGACCGTCATAAGCATCACAATCACAGTTATATTGAGCGACCTAAAGTGTCGTTTGGAAAATACATCGTTTGATTTAATAAAATAATCAGAGTTTACAAAGTGTAGGTCCCAAATGAAAATCAACTTGCGCGAAATAAATTTGATACAAGCCAAACGATGTTTTTAAAGTGTATAAATCCCATGTGAGACGCCGTCGTCACCACGACTCTATGATAAGTCCACATGCATGCCATGAAGTGTATGCCTTAATACACGAGATAAAACATGCTAAAAGTGTCAACACAATGGTTGAGTGAGTTCATAGAGTTTGCGTTGAAATGTAAAGCCTTTCAAAATTGTTTATGCAGCAAAGGCATTGTAAATCCACTCAGTTCCAAGTTCCGCCCATACAAAACTTGCAACCTGTGTGTTCACAACCCACTGCCAAAATGTGTATAGTTTATGTTCAAGCACATGATGTCAAATGAATTCACAATAGTACTTAACTTGACGTAGAACAATAACACATAATCAATAGCACATGATTTAATGTATCAGTAGTCAACTGATTTAGAACATTATACGACGTAGAACTATAGCACATAATCAATAGTACATGACTCAATGTATCAGTAGTCAACTGACATAGCACTTTATTCGACGTAGAACTATAGCACATAATCAATAGTACATAATCCGTATAGTTTCAAATTGTTCCAAAGCCATTAGTTCATGTTTGTACCAAGACCGCTAGTTCATGATATTACCAAGACCATTAGCTCAATGAATATACCAAGACCATGATAACGCTCAAATTGTGCATGTTTTTAGTAGCGTTATCTGTGCTTTTATGTGTGTTATTTGGTTATAATCATATGCTTTTGATGCTTAATCGTACAAAAGTGTGTTTGCTAGTTCATTTGTAGCCAAGTACGGAAAGTGGAGAAAAGACGAAAAAGAAGTAAAATCGAAGATTTCTCCATTTACTGAAGAATTCCGTCAAAAGCAAGACTTGCGGAGTATATTCGAGAAGATAAAGTCATCAAGTTAGTGGTCCAAAGACTCAAGAATAAAGTTCAAGAAGGAAGCGAGAAAGAAATGAAGAAAAGAAGCTAAGCGAAGACATATTGAAGACTCGTTGTTCCCGACACACCTTCACCATTTTGGCCATAACTTTTGCATACGGACTCCGTTTGACCTCCGTTGTGCCACGGAAAGCTAAGAGAAAGATCTACAACTTTCGTGTTTATGACTTTTATGATTTTGCTCCAACCGATCGGTCGAGTCCCGCAACCGGATCCGGTTGGAGAATGAATCGAAGACCAACCGATTGGTTGGAGCTCAACTGATTCGGTTGGAGGGCTGTTTGACCATTTCTTCATTGTTAAGACTCCAAACTTGTCCCAAACGATTCTAGGTCCTTCCCACTCGGTTTCTAGTCCTTCTAAGCTCCTTGGCCTCCAAGAAATGCATTGAATACCCTAGGCCTTGGTAGTAGTATAAATAGAACCCATTTGGCACCTCATTTCATCATCCCTCTCCATCTTTCTCATCCCTTTCATCCACCACTCCATCTCTAGGTGTGAAATTCAAGCCTCCACCCTTGGACGAATTTCCACCTAAAACAACATCCTCTCTCAACTTACCTTCCCCAAGGTGTGAAATTCAAGCCTCCACCCTTAAGGACGAATTTTCACCTAGAGAGAACACAACCACTCTCAATATCTTCACCCCAAAGGTGTGAAACTCAAGCCTCCACCCTTAAGGACGAGTTTCCACCAACTATCCTATCCCAACTTGTGTGAAATTCAAGCCTCCACCCTTAGGACGAATTTCCACCAATTACACCAACTTATCTTCCCAAAGACCACAAACCTCGCCAAATTCGTGTAGTGTGCTCAAGGGTTGTCGAAGGCGTTTGGACATCATTTTCGGCTTGGTAGAACTATTGTAGTTGATTGGAGGCTTGAAGGAGTGCTATAATCCTTCATCTTTGCCTATTGTAATTCATACTTTGGGTAAACCTTGTTACTTTTCTATTTAAAGATGTTTGTTATTGATATGATTATTAAGATTTTGTGTTTGATTGGAATAATGATGAATGTCTTGATACTTGCTTGTTCTTATAATGCTTTTCTTGTTGGTTTGATCCGTGACAATCATAACCATCAACTTGTTACTTGTTACTTGCTTAAACAAACAAACGACACTTGTAGTGCAACCAAGTCTCTTGGGACGACCTTGATTTACCATATACTATACTACAACTTGACTAGGGTATACTTGCCCGAATGTGTTCCTAGTTAACCGGTAATTCTTGTTACAAATTTAAAACCACGATGAAGCACATCAAGTTTTTGGCGCCGCTGCCGGGGACTTGCGTTTGTATTCTTGTGTTTGCTTGTTTGTTGAATTGTTTGCTTGAATTGAATTGCTTGCTTGCTAGTTTGATCGAATGATATAATTGCCTTTGCTCATGAATAATTGTTTCGTTGCTCTTATTTGATTGCTCTTGATGTTTGCTAATGAAGTGTGCTCGAAATCGTTTGCGAAAAACCCACCAAAACCACCCAGATCACTCCAACCGAATCGGTTGGCACTCCAACCGAATCGGTTGGAAGCTTCGTACTTAATAAAACCACTACAACCGATCGGTCACTACCCGTAACCGGATCCGGTTGGGAAAGCTTGTTAAAAAAAAAAAAAAAAAATCCGTTTGTTTTTTTTTCGTGTGTTTGTTTTTTATGTGATCTCTTGTATGTTTGTGTTTCTTTTTGTTTGTGTTCTTATTGTCTATGTTAGTTTCGTATTAATCTTGAATAAGACTATCTTGTTTTAGATTATCTTGTTTGATTTGCTTTACGTGACTAATTATTTGTGTTTGCGTCTATGTGATTTTCAATTTCTGTGATTGTTCTTTTATTTGTTTTAAGTGTCGTATTTTGTTTTTGGTGTTCGTGATAATATATGTGTTTATGTGTTTATTTAATTGTGTTCGTAACCTTTCGTGTTCTTATTTTACTTTATCAATAAATGGTTTGAAATAAAACTTGTTTAAAAAAAAAAAAAAAAATTAGAAAATTTCCTCCAACCGATCGGTCATCGCCTGTAACGGTTCGGTTGGAAGGTTGGTCCTGCTTTGGTTCATTCCAACCGATCGGTCACTCCGTAACCGGATCGGTGGAGTATCTGATAAAAAAAAAAAAAAAAAAGAAAAAAAAAATCGTTTTTATTTTTTTGTTTTTGTGTGTGTGTTTAGATAAAATATGTTTAAATGTCTTTTGTTTTTGCAAGAGTATCATTTCTTTTACTTGTTTTTGCATTCTAAGTTTTGTTAATTTGGTACATTGTAAATAAATAAGTACTTGTTTTTTAAAATAAAAGTGTTTTGAACTTTGTGGGTATGTTCACTGGAAACCCTCACGAGACTATAACTCGTCCACTCGGGCCACCGAGGGGTTTAAAGGCTTGTTGCATGCGCTAAATGCAACCGTGATGCCTACGAAAGTGAGTTTTAGAATTTTACGTGTTTTTGTAGTTTTTGTAGTTTAGTTTATTTTTGCAGATTGAATAAACTCTTGGAGGAAGGATTGGTTGGATCATGAACCGTATACTCTTGATTGGACATGTTGGATGAGAAATCGATTGATCTCATACGCTTATGCTAGCGTTTGCTGAGCATCTTATCATATGGAGTTCGATCGTGATGTTTAGCCCGGGAGGTTTCGTTTCATTTAGACTTATTATTTTAATTTTCCCTATCTTTACATGCTTTAGTTTTCACAATTGCTTTATTTTGTTTCTTTGTTATTTTTCCTTTGTTGGTTTGTTTGGTAAATTATTTTAATAAATTGACTTTTCAAGTCCCTCGAAGTAAGGCTCACCCATTGTAAACAAAGCTGTGTGAGAGGTATAAAGGCGGGTCTCCATGATTCCTAAAGTTGGGTTTTAATATGCTTAGACGACACCTTCTCCGCTTCTTTGTGCGTTTCAATGGAGCTACCGAGAACTCGTGGGACAAGAATAAGTCATGTTTGTTTTAAAAAAAAAAAAAAAATTATAAAAAGAAAAAAGAAAAAAGTCGTAACTAGATTTAAGTTATTTTTCTTTTGTGTGCTTAACTTAAGTGTGGGGGGAAAATATTATTGTGAAAAGCGGAACTCGTTTTCAATTTCCAAATTTTTGGGCCAATTATTTTAATTTTGTGAAGTTGTTTGCCCTTATGATCTAGTTGTTTTCACGCGTATAGGTTTATATATTAGAATAACTGGATCAACCCACTGGTTAAATCGGTAAATTTTGAAAAACTTGAGATGTGTCCCGATTAATATTGCAATCCATTCTGGGATCGATGACATTTGCTAGCACATTTTATAGCCCTTTCTACTAAATTGTGAGGACTTGAGCCTATTCCATATATAGCATACATCTTTATGCTTGAATCTTTTGATATGAGTGTCTTGGGTGATTTTATTTATTCTAGAACTTGTACTTGTAAATCATTACCAGACCGCAGTAAGATCACATTCGTGTGATATAAGTGTTTATGCGTGATAAAGAGGCAACCTTAGGAATAAAACCAAATGGCCTTCCATTTTACATCTAATGATATATTAGCTAGCCACATCGGTTAGTTAACCACCTTTATATGGACCCATTTGTTAGCGCTCATCTTTAGCGCTAGATACCCTTAGTACACCCTCCGAGCCTTCCCTTTCTTTTTGTTACATCCAGAAAAATACAAAAATATTTTACACTTTAAGCCTTAGCCTTCCCCTTGTCAATGTCTAAATGGTTGGTTGCTAGTTGCTTGGTATGATTGGATTGTTTTTTAAGATTATGAGTTAGCCGCACTTTGCCATTCGTGTGTGCCATTCCGACAAAGACGAAGAGTGCACGCTTCTTATTTGTATTTTTGTGGTGTATGCTTATACGAAGTGTGGGGAGATGTGATGCATGTGAAAAAAAATTATGAAAATGTGAAAAAAAAAAAAAAAAAAAAAAAAAAGTCATCGAAAAAAAATGAAAGAAGAAAAAATATATGTGATGACAATTATAGCCAATGTGCTATATTATTTATGAAGAGGAAGTATGTTTTGAGATATCGATTAGCCAATGTGCTAAGGCGTGATATATATATTTGGTGATCGATATGTGAAGAGAAGATTGTAACTATAATCATTTTCGGGTTTGTGGTTTGTTCGTGACTAGCAACATGGGTATTAGACTTGACCTTATTTTTCTTTTAACACCAATTTCATAAACAATCCCATGCCTTATCCATACCCTTTATTCACCCTAAGCCTATCATTATAACCCGAATAAAAGCCCTCTTTAGATGTTTACACTTGGTGCTTACGTCACGTCGGTGGAGTTTTGTTTCTTGTACAAGCCTATGGTAATATTTAGATCATGGTGAGCAATATGAGTGTACTATTCCTTAATACTATCCATCACTAAATAAAATGAGTGTTGAGTGAATTATACATCCGTTCTTTTTAGTGAGGTGCTTAGCCATGTTATCAGCGAGAGAATCCATGGGGTATTGTCAAACATCTCGATTTTCACCTCTAAAAGCTTAAAGCGATGAATCTTATCTTGTACTTGTACTTGGTAGATTTGCATCGCATTTTCTAATCATATTTCATGCACCATGTGGGTTTTATTTTATTTATTTCTAGATTTGCTTGAGGGCAAGCAAAACCTTAAGTGTGGGGAGTTTGTGCTCATTTTTCGCTTATTTTTATATTTGTTATTTAAAAAAAAAAAAAAAAAAAAGATTTTAATTTTATTTTTTCTTTCCGTTTGTCATTTCGGTTTGTAGTTTATTTTTCTTTTCTTAGATTTGCTTGAGGGCAAGCAAAGTTTAAGTGTGGGGAATTTGATAACGCTCAAATTGTGCATGTTTTAGTAGCGTTATCGTGCTTTTATGTGTGTTATTTGGTTATAATCATATGCTTTTGATGCTTAATCGTACAAAAGTGTGTTTGCTAGTTCATTTGTAGCCAAGTCAGGAAAGTGGAGAAAAGGCGAAAAAGAAGTAAAATCTGAAGATTTCTCCATTTACTGAAGAATTCCGTCAAAAGCAAGACTTGCGGAGTATATTCGAGAAGATAAAGTCATCAAGTTAGTGGTCCAAAGACTCAAGAATAAAGTTCAAGAAGGAAGCGAAAGAAATGAAGAAAAGCAAGCGAAGACATATTGGAAGACTCGTTGTTCCCGACACACCTTCACCATTTTGGCCATAACTTTTGCATCGGACTCCGTTTGACCTCCCGTTCATGACCACGGAAAGCTAAGAGAAAGATCTACAACTTTCGTGTTTATGACTTTTATGATTTTGCTCCAACCGATCGGTCGAGTCCATAACGGATCCGGTTGGAGAATGGTCGAAGACCAACCGATTCGGTTGGAGCTCAACCGGATTCGGTTGGAGGGCTGTTCAGCCATTTCTTCATTGTTAAGACTCCAAACTTGTCCCAAACGATTCTAGGTCCTTCCCACTCGGTTTCTAGTCCTTCTAAGCTCCTTGGCCTCCAAGAAATGCATTGAATACCCTAGGCCTTGGTAGTAGTATAAATAGAACCCATTTGGCACCTCATTTCATCATCCCTCTCCATCTTTCTCATCCCTTTCATCCACCACTCCATCTCTAGGTGTGAAATTCAAGCCTCCACCCTTAAGGACGAATTTTCACCTAAAACAACATCCCTCTCTCAACTTACCTTCCCAAAGGTGTGAAATTCAAGCCTCCACCCCAGGGCGAATTTTCACCTAGAGAACACAACCACTCTCAATATCTTCACCCCAAAGGTGTGAAACTCAAGCCTCCACCCTTAAGGACGAGTTTCCACCAACTATCCTATCCCAACTTGTGTGAAATTCAAGCCTCCACCCTTAAGGACGAATTTCCACCAATTACACCAACTTATCTTCCCAAAGACCACAAACCTCCGCCAAATTCGTGTAGTGTGCTCAAGGGTTGTCGGCGTTTGGACATCATTTTCGGCTTGGTAGAACTATTGTAGTTGATTGGAGGCTTGAAGGAGTGCTATAATCCTTCATCTTTGCCTATTGTAATTCATACTTTGGGTAAACCTTGTTACTTTTCTATTTAAAGATGTTTGTTATTGATATGATTATTAAGATTTTGTGTTTGATTGGAATAATGATGAATGTCTTGATACTTGCTTGTTCTTATAATGCTTTTCTTGTTGGTTTGATCCGTGACAATCATAACCATCAACTTGTTACTTGTTACTTGCTTAAACAAACAAACGACACTTGTAGTGCAACCAAGTCTCTTGGGACGACCTTGATTTACCATATACTATACTACAACTTGACTAGGGTATACTTGCCCGAATGTGTTCCTAGTTAACCGGTAATTCTTGTTACAAATTTAAAACCACGATGAAGCACATCAGACCATTAGCTCAATGAATATACCAAGACAATTAGCTCAATGAATATACCAAGACCATTAGCTCAATGAATATACCAAGACAATTAGCCCAATGATTTATGATATAGAAATTCTAAATATGGCAAAATTGTTACTTGTATGACTAAACATTCGATTCGAGATAAACATATAGTTTGCAAATAATCATGAATGTCATAAAAGTTGATGAGCATGTATCTCCCAAAGTAGTATAAAACAATTGAAAATGGGGCTATGGAACTCACTTGGTAAAATGATGCGATGACAAAAGTGAGTACACGAAATGAGGCGCAATCTCTAACTGCGACCTATTATGAGTGATATGTTCTATGATAAGTTATGATGTGACGTTATGCATGCAATTCAGATGATATCTATACCACTTGTGAATTTTGAAAATAACACTTATCGTCGAAAAATAATCTTAGAACGTCTTGACCATTTTTTTAAATTACTTTACATGTATTTACGTTGAAATGATATCCTCGATAATCATTTAGTGATTTATTATGAAACTATAACTTTTAGTCAGTAAAATAATGTCATTTGACAATTTCATGAAAGTGACTAAACGTCCTTGAAAAGCTAGTCGTAAAATGGTGCACGTCGAGTGTTAGGAAACAAACTCAACGGTTTTGGGAAGCTTGTATCATTATCTCAAAGTTTTAGCATTTAAGTTTTCATCATAGAGGTCTCGATCATGGAGAAAAATATAGGTAAAGTATGGTACTTGTGTCCAAAATATTGTTTAAGGTAACTTTCGGCAAAGTTTGAGTGTCCATATTTTATTCGTTACAACTCCGCTTGATGAACGGTTGGACATTTTGGAAAATATGCTAGGCGAACTTACTTTTACTAGAAGACATCATGTTATAAAAAGTATTACATCCATGTTAAAAACGACCCTCAACATGGTCCTTCGTGGCCGTAATGTTTGTCTAATAGAAATATATTAGTTTTTCTTATATAATATAGTTACGGCAACTTTATGTAAACACGTGTAATTTAATCGTTACAAGTCCGTTTTCTACGTTTTATATGTCCCTAGCTTCGTATCAAAGTATACTAATATATTTTTGATAAGTCGACACATTTCATAACGCCTAAGCCTCATTTTTGACTCGTACAAAGTAGGCGTAACATCTTTGAATTTTACGGTTTTACACTTTTCGTCGTCAAACTTGAAAAATTCATATCTTCTTCGTTATAGCTCCGTTTAACCCGTTCAAGCGGCCACGTTTTCGTTTTAAAGTATATTTTCTAAATATCTAGGCCAAATTTTTTTATCTCTCATGAAAATTCCAGATTTCAAAATATGGATGACCCTTAGTTAGACTTGTCGAAATGAGTTTTTCTCGCGCAAACCTATTCTAACCAATTCAAAACAACTCGAAGCTATTCTAATCCTACCATACACCTTCTTAGGGTGTCATGGGTTCCTAGACATCACCAAATATGATATATTTCAAGGAGTAATTATAGGATGACTTATATATATATATATATATATATATATATATATATATATATATATATATATATATATATATATATATATATATATATATATATATATATATATATATATATATATATAACTCTTAAAAACAATTAAAAAGTGGTATAGACATCAATATGACTTGCATGTTTTCTCAAATATGATGAAATGAACATAATATGAATATGAAAGATGAATATGAACATGAAATGCTTACAAGTAACTTGATGAGGTTAAATGAACAAGGTTAATCCTAAACACCCTAGGTTTTATTTCAAAACCTATACTAAGAGTGTAACTAGAGTGTAATAAACTTGACTAGAAAAGTTTTTGAGAATTCCTTCTTGATCCTAGTATATGGCCGGTTCTTGCAAGAGGAGAGGAAGAGAGTGCTTTTACTTTTTTTACACTTAAAGATATTGAATTGTATGTGTAGTTATGTGTATAATATATTATAATGTAAGAGATATTTAGTATAGATTGTGAATGACTCACCCTTGTTGTCGACAAGGGTGTTTAGTTTAGCTAAAGAATACATTTTTTTATTTAGTATTTAAGTAGAGTAAAATGTGTAGTTGTTTAAGCATAAGTAATAACTTGTGTAAATATTTGAGCTTGTAGGGTAGCGTTAATTAAAAATAAATTTTAACGGATCACAATAAAATATATTGAAGTCATAAAAATTATAAAAATACATTTCTTACAAGAATTGAGTGAATAAATATTTATCGGGTTGAATTTACGAAAACCGTCGTAATTATATAAACATAACAATTTATATACGAAATAAATTGAAAACATCGGGTAAACTAATAATATAATTTTTATAGTCTTAAAATGAGTATAAAAATATATTAGGAATATTTTTGGAAGTTTCGGATCAAATGTTCAAAATAATTGATTACGCGATAGCGTTTATTTATAGGAAAATAAACGTTTAATGAAAAATGCAAATCCATGCATGAACTGAAATGATGATAACGATGCTAATGATATGTAGACTAAACCTAGTCTATATGAAATGTCCTTGATGAAATGTTCATGAATTCGCAGCTAAACCATTAAGGTTACGCGAATTTGATACTCGTAAACCTAGTTTACGATAAATGATGAAATAGTGAAACTTGAATAGTGATTTTCTCCGGGAATGAATAGTGTTTCGTGAATAGTAAATTTTGAAATACGTTCTCAGAATATTACTTCGACTTCGAAAATGGTGAATAGTAAAATTTTGAATAGTAACCGGTGAATAGTAAATTCCCGAGATGAATAGTAAATTTGAGAAATGACCTGAAATTGCGAGTTGTCACATTCGCCCACCCAAAAAGGAATTCATCCACGAATTCAGGTCCATATTAGGTTCTCACGGTGTTACTTGTGAAAAGGTGAGGATATTTGAGTCGCATTGGGGTCTTCCAATGTTTTTTTTTTTTTTTTTTTTTTTTTTTTTTTTTGTACCACGCCTTTCCAAGGCGAGACTTTGAACATAAATTTGTTGCCAACTTGAAATTCTAATGGTTTGCGACTTATGGAACATACTTCCAATATTTTGCGTCATATATCGACATAGCTTATCTAGCTATATATTGTTACTTGTAATTGATTCTTGATTTGTACACTTTCTTTGTTGTTTCATGAATGAGTTATGGGCTAGTGAGTTGGACTTTCCTGATTTTGACCCGTGAATAAGTGATTGACACCTCAACCATAGGGTGCCTCAAATGTGTCGTCAATATGTTCATGTAATAACTATTGTTGTAAAGCAACTTGTTCGATGAAGTATGATTTGCCTAATCGTTTCCAGAAATAATCACATATGCTATAAGCATATATTCTAATGTTTGAATTGTTCTCTCGCTCTAACCATTGAGTGAGGATAATAGGTGGTACTCATGTCCTAGTAGGTTCCATGGGAATCTTGATATGATTGTTAGAAGCCTAAAGTGAATCGAATAGCTTATAATAGGTACAATCGAAATTGATACCACGTGTCTCGTGCTAAATTTCAAAATGTTAAATCTATCGAAAAGAACCTTCTTGAAAAGAATAGATTATAGGTGATGTTATGATTCCTCGCACTTCTAGTTCTAGCGAATGTCATGACTTGAGTCTTCCTTGCCTAAGGTGCTTAGTCTCCATGACTAAAATGTTTATTGTTTGATTATCAAGTGTTTCCTCTATATGTTGTCAAGTCACAAAACCTTAAATATTTAAGTGATGTGGTGTAGTGGTTGATTTTCAAGATTTCTTCCGATATTGAGTGCTTCTAAGATATTTCATCACTTAGATTGTTATCATGCTAGCAAGAAAATAGATATCACTCATACTATGTCGAAGAATTTTGTTCTAATTTCACTTGTAGATGGGAGTCATTGATTGTCCGATATGTTCAAACTGTTGCATCTCTTGATATGGAAGTGAGGTTACTTGGAATTTCTAGAGAACACAATGCCTTAGGGAAGTGTATATCGATAACCTTAACTTAACAAATTTTCTTTTAAGGAAACTCGTTGTAGGAAGTTCACATATTGTTGAAGCCATGTTTAGTGAAATGTTACGTAGTCTCGGTTAGAGACTCGGTTTCTCCCTATAGTGTTGCTTAGTGTGTATTAAGCCGTACTAAATCTTGTAACTCGGTCTAGCTAGTACTTTTAAAATGATAAAATTTGGCTTCTAGTCCAAAATAGTGTTTGAATGTCTCATGATGTCTTAAGATTTTGTTGAGTTTGAATCATCTTACTATATACTTCTAGTCCTTCTTGGTAGTCCTAGAATGCTTTCAATGTTTTCTTGTATCGAGGAATCCTCCTCTTAGATTGTATAGGAGCCTTTCCTAAAAGGTCACTCGTCAAATTCTAACTTATCGGTTGAGTGAGGATGAATGGCGTAGGTATCTATAGGGTGTTGACAGAGAGTATTTATGGGCAATTTATCAGTTTACAAATCCTTGCTTTTGAGTGAAGATTGTTTTAAGAGATTTGAAAAGATGTTTGTTTCTTTCATGACATAATTCTTCCTAAATTATACATAGGTGATCAGGCTATGTATAATCGAGGACAAATTATGTGATGCTTGGTTTTGTTGAAATGGTATTATGTTCCTCCGAAGTTTTAGATGGTATTCAACGTTTTGTTTTGTAAAATAATGGCTCAAACAATTTTTTTCAGGGTAACATGGAAATCGTTTCGCGTAATGATAGTAAATAGTTGATAAAATGACTGAAAGTCAATTGATAGGGTGGTAACAAAACAACTTGTTTTAAAACTTTATAAAACAATGTTTCTAAGATGGTGTAAAATGACTTGAAATAAAATTAAGTGAAATAATTTTATAAAGTGAGAACAAAATATCATGAAATAAGATTTGTTGGATGGTTGTGATTATCGTGGAGTTAATAAGGGATAAAGATTACACTAGATTGAAAGGTACCTATTATCTGTTCCTGTTGATGGTCAAATCGTGTTTCAAGTGTAGGAATAGTAGGCGGTCTAGCAGCAATAGCCCTAGAACTCTCACAGTCCTCAAACCTATGAGATGGTGTAGTGTCTATAGTCTTAGTGATAGATGGTAACGGTGTGTTAAATCATGCACGCTTCCCAAGCTGCTAGTCAGATGTATGAGTAGTGTCTATGAGATGTGATGGCACGGATGGTACTCTAGATGACAATGATGATGAAAATGATGATAATGAAAATCCTTGTGGTGAGTTAAGAAAATAGGTTCATTAGGACTAAGCCTATAAGTTCTACCAAATGGTATAATCTGTCCCATCAGAAAGATAAAAACTGTCCTGATCCTACGGTGAATCAATAGTGATCGTGATGGTGTAGGTGCAACTTTGCCCTTCTCAAAGGGTTCAATCTCGTCATCCGATGTTATCGGTGTTAAGTCAACGATGTGAAAATTGTGATAGGGAATGACAGGCATTCTCTACGTTGGAGTCGATGTGAGTATGATGGGATGGGTATTTGAAGGCATCTATGTGACAATCGATTTTGAAATGAAAGTAAATAACTTCAAAATGTGCGTATGAAACCGCATGTATAGTGACTATGCACTTATGATGAAATGATGAGATGCTATGATGATGTAGTTATAGTCTAGGGTCAATGATGCAACCTAGTTCTCTATAATCAAGCTCGATGCCAATCTGTCACACCCCAATTACTGTTTTGCGTGGAATGGAATTCTGGGGGATGATGTCATAGCATCACAATCACGATTATATTGAGCGACCTAAAGTGTCGTTTGAAAAATACATCGTTTGATTTAATAAAATAATCGAGTTTACAAAGTGTAGGTCCCAAATGAAAATCAACTTGTGCGGAAATAAATTTGATACAAGCCAAACGATGTTTTTAAAGTGTATAAATCCCATGTGAGACGCGTCGTCACCACGACTCTATGATAAGTCCACATGCATGCCATGAAGTGTATGCCTTAAAACCTGAGATAAAACATGCTAAAAGTGTCAACACAATGGTTGAGTGAGTTCATAGAGTTTGCGTTGAAATGTAAAGCCTTTCAAAATCGTTTATACAGCAAAGGCATTGTAAATCCACTCAGTTCCAAGTTCCGCCCATACAAAACTTGCAACCTATGTGTTCACAACCCACTGCCAAAATGTGTATAGTTTATGTTCAAGCACATGATGTCAAATGAATTCACAATAGTACTTAACTCGACGTAGAACAATAACACATAATCAATAGCACATGATTTAATGTATCAGTAGTCAACTGATTTAGAATATTAAACGACGTAGAACTATAGCACATAATCAATAGTACATGACTCAATGTATCAGTAGTCAACTGACATAGCACTTTATTCGACGTAGAACTATAGCACATAATCAATAGTACATAATCCGTATAGTTTCAAATTGTTCCAAGGCCATTAGTTCATGTTTGTACCAAGACCGCTAGTTCATGATATTACCAAGACCATTAGCTCAATGAATATACCAAGACCATTAGCTCAATGAATATACCAAGACAATTAGCTCAATGAATATACCAAGACCATTAGCTCAATGAATATACCAAGACAATTAGCTCAATGAATATACCAAGACAATTAGCTCAATGAATATACCAAGACCATTAGCTCAATGAATATACCAAGACAATTAGCCCAATGATTTATGATATAGAAATTCTAAATATGGCAAAATTGTTACTTCGTATGACTAAACATTCAGTTCAGATAAACATATAGTTTGCAAATAATCATGAATGTTATAAAAGTTGATGAGCATGTATCTCCCCCAAAAGTAGTATAAAACAATTGAAAAATGGGGCTATGGAACTCACTTGGTAAAATGATGCGATGACAAAAGTGAGTATACCGAAATGAGGCGCAATCTCTAACTGCGACATATTATGACTGATATGTTCTATGATAAGTTATGATGTGACGTTATGCATGCAATTCGTATGATATCTATACCACTTGTGAATTTTGAAAATAACACTTATCGTCGAAAAATAATCTTAGAATGTCTTGACCATTTTTTTTAAATTACTTTACATGTATTTACGTTGAAATGATATCCTACGATAATCATTTAGTGATTTATTATGAAACTATAACTTTTCGTCGTAAAATAATGTCATTTGACAATTTCATGAAAGTGACTAAACGTCCTTGAAAAGCTAGTCGTAAAATGGTGCACGTCGAGTGTTAGGAAACAAACTCAACGGTTTTGGGAAGCTTGTATCATTATCTCAAAGTTTTAGCATTTAAGTTTTCATCATAGAGGTCTCAATCATGGAGAAAAATATAGGTAAAGTATGGTACTTGTGTCCAAAATATTGTTTAAGGTAACTTTCGGCAAAGTTTGAGTGTCCATATTTTATTCGTTACAACTCCGCTTGATGAACGGTTGGACATTTTGGAAAATATGCTAAGCGAACTTACTTTTACTAGAAGACATCATGTTATAAAAGTATTACATCCATGTTAAAACGACCCTCAACATGGTCCTTCGTGGCCGTAATGTTTGTCTAATAGAAATATATTAGTTTTCTTATATAATATAGTTACGGCAACTTTATGTAAACACGTGTAATTTAATCGTTACAAGTCCGTTTTCTCGTTTTATATGTCCCTAGCTTTGTATCAAAGTATACTAATATATTTTTGATAAGTCGACACATTTCATAACGCCTAAGCCTCATTTTTGACTCGCACAAAGTAGGCGTAACATGCTGAATTTTCTGGTTTTACACTTTTCGTCGTCAAACTTGAAAAATTCATATCTTCTTCGTTATAGCTCCGCTTTAACCCGCTCAAGCGCCACGTTTTCGTTTTAAAGTATATTATCTAAATATCTAGGCCAAAATTTTTATCTACTGTCGAAAATTCCAGATTTCAAAAATATGGACAGACCCTTAGTTAGACTTGTCGAAATGAGTTTTCTCGCGCCAAACCTATTCTAACAAATTCAAAACAACTCAAAATATTCTAATCCTACCATACACCTTCTTAGGGTGTCATGGGTTCCTAGACATCACCAAATGTGATATATTTCAAGGAGTAATTATAGGATGACTTATATATATATATATATATATATATATATATATATATATATATATATATATATATATATATATATATATATATATATATATATAACTCTTAAAAACAATTAAAAGTGGTATAGACATCAATATGACTTGCATGTTTTCTCAAATATGATGAAATGAACATAATATGAATATGAAAGATGAATATGAACATGAAATGCTTACAAGTAACTTGATGAGGTTAAATGAACAAGGTTAATCCTAAACACCCTAGGTTTTATTTCAAAACCTATACTAAGAGTGTAACTAGAGTGTAATAAACTTGACTAGAAAAGTTTTGAGAATTCCTTCTTGATCCTAGTATATGGCGGTTCTTGCAAGAGGAGAGGAAGAGTGTGCTTTACTTTTTTACACTTAAAGATATTGAATTGTATGTGTAGTTATGTGTATAATATATTATAATGTAAGAGATATTTAGTATAGATTGTGAATGACTCACCCTTGTTGTCGACAAGGGTGTTTAGTTTAGCTAAAGAATACATTTTTTTTATTTAGTATTTAAGTAGAGTAAAATGTGTAGTTGTTTAAGCATAAGTAATAACTTGTGTAAATATTTGAGCTTGTAGGGTAGCGTTAATTAAAAATAAATTTTAACGGATCACAATAAAATATATTGAAGTTATAAAAATTATAAAAATACATTTCTTACAAGAATTGAGTGAATAAATATTTATCGGGTTGAATTTACGAAAACCGTCGTAATTATATAAACATAACAATTTATATACGAAATAAATTGAAAACATCGGGTAAACTAATAATATAATTTTTATAGTCTTAAAATGAGTATAAAAATATATTAGGAATATTTTTGGAAGTTTCGGATCAAATGTTCAAAATAATTGATTACGCGATAGCGTTTATTTAATAGGAAAATAAACGTTTAATGAAAAATGCAAATCCATGCATGAACTGAAATGATGATAACGATGCTAATGATATGTAGACTAAACCTAGTCTATATGAAATGTCCTTGATGAAATGTTCATGAATTCGCAGCTAAACCATTAAGGTTACGCGAATTTGATACTCAGAAACCTAGTTTACGATAAATGATGAAATAGTGAAACTTGAATAGTGATTATCTCCGGAATGAATAGTGTTTCGTGAATAGTAAATTTTGAAATCGTTCTCGAAATATTACTTGACTTGAAACGTGAATAGTAAAATTTTGAATAGTAACGGTGAATAGTAAATTCCCGAGATGAATAGTAAATTTGAGAAATGACCTGAAATTGCGAGTTGTCACAAATCTGTCTTTTAACTATGATGAAATCTACTCAGCGGGTCATCATTGTAATCGGTCATTTTACATTGGTATGGCATAATCTTCTGATGATGATCAAGAACCACATATATCACATATTTAATGGTGTTTGTTAGTTGTTGGTTTAATGGAATCTTCTTTTCTCTTGAGGAAAAGCTCATTGTCATGGAGGGGAGTAATGATATATCACCAAAGGTCTATAGGCACATGGATAGTTCAAGCAACATCAATAAGTGATCTAAGCAGTTTATGTTAGTATACTATGTTATAATTAGTTTATGTGTTTCTCCTGTATTTATAAGTAGTTATGTGTAAGCTCCCGAAAAATTTCTATGTACTTAAGACATTAATCAGAAATAAAGCACGATTTACACCACCATGAAATTTTATAATTACCACGTTTGCATATCTTTTTTCATATGCATGATCAACGTAGCTTGAGCGTTCATAAAAATACCGTTGTGATCAGAATGAAATTCCCCACGATCCCGATATTCTTAAAATAATATATATATATATATATATATATATATATATATATATATATATATATATATATATATATATATATATATATATATATATATATATATATATATATATATAAATAAATAAATGAAAATAAAAATACATAAATATCGGATTGGGCCTAGAATTTTATTGGGCCTCGACACAAGCCCAACTCCCACTATACTCTCATTGGGCCTCATCCGAAACCCCATCAAGCCCATTACACACCATTGGGCCTCATGAACACCCGATCCAAGCCCAACACTACCTTATGCCATCTTGGGCCTAACCTATATGCGTTCGATCCAAGTCAAGCCCAAACCTCTTAAGATTTCTTAGGCCTTGTCTTTCCTACCGAGCCCAACACCACAAAAATTAAATTTCACTTAGAAATATTTGTTCCTCTCTTTTGTGTAACCGGTCGAGAGCCAAAAGCCAACACAATATTATTTATCATGAGTCAAGTTCGAAACTAAGTTCATCCCCCCTCTCCCAGCATTTTGAGTAGCATGTGGATGTAAACAAAGACAAGCACCATGATTTTAGCCACCCTAATCCAATTTAATAATGCCTAAAGCATTGACCCTCCATTTGACTTCCATAACCAAGGGGTAATATGTTCCAAGTGAAGTGACTAAACCTAGTGTCGCCTCCTCATCTTAGAACCGACCCATGCATGTTCCATACAAACAAAACCAAACTTAGAAAGCTAGAACTAGCTAGCTTAAAATAAAGAAAATACCATGCTTGTTTCTCATATAACTAGCATATCTCTTAGTCATTTGCACTTCACATGAACTCATTCACTCTCGACTTGTAACCAAATAAAATCGTTCATTGTGGGAAACCGTTCGAGAGAAATAGGAGGAAAAGGAACTCGTTGCATAAACAAGGGAACTAGGAACCTTTGGTAACTCGTTGTGGATATAAGGAGAACAAGGGGTCTCAATATTGTCCACACTCGCTCATTTTGTTGCTCTCATCTCCACTCAATACGAGTGTTGTAAGTCTTTTAAAACCTATTTTGATTCTTCTACTGTTTTTCACTCTAGTACATATATATGTCGCACGTTAAACACATAACGCACCCTAGGCACCCTACTTTATTTTATATGTCACGTAAACTCTGTCTTGAAACCTCACTCGACACTCACTTGTGCACTAGGTATATCATGCGAGCCTTAAAGTAAGTATGTAACCTAACAAGAATGACTAGAAACTCATTACAAACCTTCCCTGACACCTCGTTCATTTATATAAACCAAATAAAACCGTATGGGCCTCAAGGCCCAATACGTGGAAATCAAAGCCCAATGTCAATCTACCCGACCCAATGTGAGAAAAACACAAGCAATAAGCTAATTTTTAAGCTAACATAAGCTTATGAAAAGGTCAAATGAAATTTAAGTCAAAAAACACAAAGTTAGGACTACACTTGCAAATCGTATGGTTTTTGGGTGGAAAATGTAACTTTTTTGAAAGATCAAGGGCATATTTATACGTATGAAAAGTATGGGGCAAATGTTGCAAACTTTTGAAAGTAAAAGGGTATTATTTACGTATGCATGTATAAGAATAAAACCACAAGGACTGATTTTGTAATAAGCCTAAACTAGTTATAATAATAAACTTGGGTCGAAAGTGTAAACTTTGAAACCTTAGGGTTGGATTGCGTTAAAATGTATCTTAAAGGATATTTTTCATAAAAACAGTTTCACCAAGGGTTGAAACTGTCATTTTTAGAAAGTTGGATATAAAATGAGTCCGGGGTAGAAAGTGTCAATTACCCAAAGTTGAGTGACTAAACTCGTACATTTTGAAACTTGAGGGTAAAAAGTGTAAATTCGGGAAAAAGTTTAGTAAAACTTATAAACTTAACGTAACTCCGTAAAAACAAGTATTTTGATCATTTGAGTATTTTAAAAGTGATATACTATCGGATATCGTTAAAAGTATTATATATATATATATAATTATAAGATTTTAATTATATATAACCATAATCCGATAAAACGTATGTGAGAAATCTAAAATACTCAAGAACACCTACTCTTTCACAAGATCATAACGGGGGAAAACATTTCACTTATGCGTAAGTGAGGATCGTTAATAAATATCAAAGTAAGTCAATGTAGCACGTGTTAGTGCAAATATTACAATATTTAATCTATACAGTCTCGTTTGTTTTGATTGATGACAAACATGTAACTTGTAATACATAACGTAAAATGTACAAGTTACTGGTAATCACACTTTGTCTCAACATACATTCAACACCTCTCGATGACTCAAGTCCTCATATGTTACAACACATGTTCGTACATGTTTGTTATTTGGCATTATGATCAAACCATTAACAAATCATTTAGAATGTTTAAAATACGTTTAGAGTCACTAAGTATTTTAATAGGCTAACCATTCTATTTGAACCTCATTTTACATTTGCATTTACAAGTATTTCATACAAATACTAAAGTTTACTTACACTTGACAAAATATATTTTATTTTGACAAGCACTCTTTACAAAAGGTAACTAGACATTTTATTAACTAGTTACATAATACATTTTACAAGTTTACCTTGATAAACTTTTTAATCTAAAAATGGAAATACATGTTACATCATGTCATGCATCATCTTTGAAATCCTTGGAAGATCACTTGAATATTTTGGTTAGATTGGCACTCAATAAATCAAATGTGATCTTAGTAAGATTTGGTAATATCTTGCAAAGATTTGAAGAAAGATTTTTTAGATTTTATGTCAGGCACCCACGGCACCAATTTGTATAAAGGATGGAACCCTTGAAAGGGATCCTTGGTCCGTGGACGCTCCTGAGCACTTTTGCCTATAAATAGAAGCCCATTGTTTTCCCATTTCTTCACCACTTCAAATCACATCTTCTCCACCTTTTTGCATACATTTAGATCAATCATTAACAATGTAGTAACATACATTAAACACCCTAATGATCATGATCATAATGCTTCTAACATTCATCTTTGTTGTAAGCATACTCTTTGATCAACCAAGGAAATCTTGGAGATCTAGCCATCCCCACTCACCACAAGTTGAAGATCTATCACAAGAAGTTTAGGGAACTTGTGATCTTCATCATGAAGGCTTCCTATCAATAGAAGTTCATTTAGAAGTAGTTATTCATATCCATTAGACATTTGTGTCATGGATCATTAGTGTAAACATCATTGCATCATAACAACACTTTCACCAAACTAGATTAGATGGTTTATGTGTTTGTGCCATAAAACACAAGGTTTATTATGTTGGGCCATAAAACATATTGGGAGTGGTTGTACCTTGTAAAAGAACTCGACATCTAGCTTAGTGTCGGAAATATTGTATAGGCGACGTGAGGTTGGTTTTACCTCGAACTAGAACCCGGTATTTAGCTTTGTACCGGAAAAAGTGTAAGCGACGATTGTAAGGTTTTCTCCGCCGATAAGGGAGCTTGTTGATTTAGTGAAGTAACTCTCGATTTGGGTACTCGGGGTGTGGAGTAGGGCGGAAAGGAGATCCGTGACCGAACCACTATAAATCCTCATGTTCGGTTTGCACTTTCCTTTATTTATCTCTTTACTTTTATACTTGCACTATACTATTGTTTGTGATGTGGTTTGATGTTCATGATTGTGTGACAACTTGGTTTACCATGCTTTATATTAGTCACAAACAATAATTGGTACTTTCATATTATAACAAGCTTCATAAGCGATTTGATACTAAAGATCTAAAGTTTTAAGCAGTAGCGTATTCACCCCCCCACGTTTCCACAATTGGTATCGAGCCACGTAGCTCGTATTTTCAAAAATGGTTTTAAAATAGAGTACGATCCATGTATCAAATTACCATTGAGCGAAAAATAATATGAAAATGATTTGCTTGTTATACTTAGAAATTTTGTTGTTAAATGTAACTTTGTATACAAGCTTGAAGGTTTCTTGAAAAGTAAAATAAAAATTTGTTGAAAGAACTAGTAAGTATTGTATTGTGTGCTCATAGAAAATTTACGAAGAAATATGATTTTAAAGGAGTGTTTGGGATAACTATAAATCTAGTTGAAAAATCACCTCCGTAAATGTTTAAGATAAGTTACATAAGTAGATATGTTGTTAAATATGTATTATATGTTTACTATGAAATCTAGTAAGTCGTACATGTTTTCTCTATGTCAAATACTAGTTTTGGTGAATCTGTCTCGAGGGACCACGGCACCAAATCTTATAAAGGCGGATCCCTTTATTTTGTTCCGTGGAATCCGTCATGACAGATGTCAGCGATTTTGGGCAACTTCAAAAATCATAACTAATTAACTGTAAGTCCGTGCGAGTCGAGCCACCTAGAATTTTAAAGGGAATTGAGTCTACTTTCATTTAAAAATACTCTCATGGCCTGAGTCTAATTTTAAATAAGTGAAATAGACCAAATACTACAGTATGTCTAAAATATTGAGTTTAAGCTTTAACATAAAAACTCAAAATTTTGAATCAAGCAATTTAAGTTGGTATTCTTAGAACTTTGATACAACTTCCTTTGAAACTAAATAATTTGGTAATATGTTTAAAGGAAACTAATCAAGCTTGGTATACATCGTCATATTTAAGCATAAAATGAAGAAAAGTGTCTTTCTTGTTATCTTATGCTAAATGACCACTTGTTTATGTTGTTTGCATATATGTTGCTTGCTTATTTTCAAATTGTTGTTTACACTTGTTTGTTTGCATAATATAAGTGTCAATCTTGCCATGTTATTTATTCGCTTGTTTGTGATTTCTTGTTTATGCACAATAGGTTATTTGCTAGATTTTGTGCACTAAGTTGGAAATTTTTTTTACCATCGCTTGTAGAATTAGATCACTTCGTTTGCATAGGTTATACTAACATCTCGCATAACTTATGAAATGTCATAACTCACTTAGCAATGAGTACTAAGTAAATTAGTCAAGCACTTTGAAAAATGAAGGTGTTAAGAGAGTGTTTGGTACAAGGACAAAAACAATGTTGTATGATGTAATTTATTTGTTTTACTTTGTAGGATGATAATATGACTTAAAAAAAATGTTGTATGCTAACCGTTTATGCGGTGGATAGCACAAGTGTGTTATCAAATTTTACCCATTTTACTTTTATGTGAAAATCGTTAGCCCTTGGTCAAAGTCTATGCTCCACTATATTTGTATATGTGTTATCGACTTTTCCTAACTAGAAGTAATTAATGTCACATGTTTTAAGCAAAATTTTAGGTTTCGGAAAACTCCCGACACCTAAAAATGGGGTCGTGAACTTTTACGGTGTCCACGGATCGACGGCACTAAACATTTGGTACCGTCATTATGCATTTTGGTACCGCCGTTCTGTGCAAAGGACCAAGCGGCACCAAATTAAGGGTTCGCATGTGCAAAAATTGGTGCCATGGATCCTACAGGTAAGTTGTTGAATTTTACTAAATCCATTAATCTAATTTACCAAATTTCGTTTCTAGGATAGTTGTTAATGCATATCTTTCATATCTCACTCAACACATCCTCAATGGATTAACTTAGGATGTTTGACATGATCTTAGACACTTCCATCTCATTAGAAACTACCATCTTTGTATGGATTAACATCAAATCCGTGAATCCTCGGTTCCATAAATCTACACATTGATTGGTTATTTTCACACCTTCACATTACTTCCTTAAGCTTAGCATTTCTTAGAGCAAAGTCAAAATGGCTAAATCCTCAACCTCAAATAAGCAACTTAAGAAAACCACTAGGATTAGCATTCGATCTTGTTGCTTCATTAACTTGAACTCCTCATCCTCGGACTCATTACCTCTTAAACATCTCATCACCCATTCAATATGTGAACTTTCTAAACTTGAGTACTCCAACTCCACCACCAAAATCACCCACCATCATCCAAAACACCTTCACTACCAAAGTCGCCAAAACTTGTACTTTGTGCAAACACCACCAACATCTCCTCACCCGTTTACCGAGACTAACAAATCTGGACTCATTACTTGCAAAGATATCATACACAAGTCTATCATATGACTATAGATATTGTTTTGTATCTACATGTATTGCCTCACTTGGTTAACATGAAAATAATGTGTCATCCTTCAAGACGATAAGTATTTACATAGAGTCATAACTCATGCGTATGTTAAAGACATACTATCAAGTCTTGTTATCCTTGAGTTTAATCTAAGCTTTATAATCTCAACAAATTAGGATTGACAACTTAAGTATTTCATCCAAAATATTCAAGTATATCGACTTACGATTGTAGTCATTAAAAGTCATATCCAGAAAATCAACACCCAAGTATTTTAACAACACATGTTGAAACACTTATCCAAACAAACAACCATTGTGCCACTTATCCTCTTTGACACCTACTATCCCTCTTCCATCTTTTGGCACCATTAAGCGTATTGCTCATGAACTTCAAGAGCATCCTTTAAATCAAACGTGCCCTTTCAAGGTGAACCTATACCTCAACCCCTAAGCTTCATAGACATAACCAAAACTTCAAGCACTTCACCCACTAGTTGTAGCAACCAATGAACCATAAGAATTAGTATCCATACTTTTTGTGTTCAACATCTATGGACAAATAATCAACCTAAGTACTCCCATAGCACAACAAACCCTACATCACCACATCCTTATTTAGACACACTAGAAGACCTACCACCTAGATCACCAATCCACCATCCTTACCATCATTTGAATTAGTTGAGTGTATTGCTCAAAAGCCCTTGTGTCAATACTTGTCTTGAATTAAATGCACATTTGAACAAACTCAAACATCCTTTCCCATATAAGGACTTAGATAATTCATTATGGCTAGAACACGAACTATCAAATAAGCATGGTGCTCTTGGTAATTGTTGACAATTTCCACTAGGTATAAGTAGTACTACCTTCACAAATTATCAAAGTATTAGTAATACTTTATCGTTAAACTTACGCATAAATTTCATTAAACCTCAAATCAACATTTTAACAACATATGTTAAAATGCAATCTAAAGCCAACATCATACACCCCAAGCAACAATGACTTTTGAGGGTATACATAAGAAAATCGAGTGAATTCATCTTGTCATCATCTAGTGAATATAATCTTGAGACCAAGTATATTTAGATGGGACTATCCGATTCAAACACTTTGGCTTCATATCTTCATTTAGGAAAACATGATGTTTTGAAAAACATTATGCCTAAGAAATCATGCGTTAAGTATTCATCTTGTTAAACTGATATTGTATATCCTATGCATCATTCTCTCCTTGTGACATAAATGGTTTTGTTACAAGAGAGTTAATTACACCTCATTGGCTAAATGATCTTGAAACGAACATCCGCAAGTTCTATGAACTAGCATATCCAATTCATCTTGTCATACTTATTTTCATAAGCATGATAACTTTATCCCATGCGATAATCTCATTTGTTGAAAGATACTATTTGTATCTATTTCCTTTCAAGCGTACATCATAACCTAACCTTGCTCAAACCGAGTGCACATCCAAGGTTAAAACTACACATCTTTAGAGCATACACAAGATCTATTGAAGTTGGTAACCTCACTTAGATTCTTGTTAAATAATATTCCGAGGAGCTCTCTTGAGAACGTTCTTAGTTTAACATATTCCATTCTCTAGTCTTAGATGATCAATTCACATTTAAAGTACACACTTCAACTCAACATAAAAGATGTCATCCATTAGATCATACAATTAGCTGTGTAATTTGAACAATTAGATTCTAAACACAAGATTCAAACACATTGTTTATCAAACACACCATTGTTAAAATTCATGTGTATAACATGACGTCTTCATCACCTTAGTTATATTGCATATTAGTTAAGTCACATTAAGCCAAGTATTGGTAAACTATCATCTTTTATGCACTTTAATATGCAAAAGTAGGAGTTCCCATCCTTCTAACATGAGAATGATTCTTGGAGAACCTATTGCACTAGAAACTCAATTTGACCTAACGGTTGAATTGCTTCTGGAGAAGTTGGGTATGTGGAATCACCGTAAAATGGTCGTGTTTAGCCTTAATTGAGCACCGCTAGTAATAGTCTCATATTCATTCTCCAACTTGAAAAATTTGTATTCCTATACTTGCCTAAAGTAAGTGTTAAAACATTGATAGTTTACCTCGCTTTAGGAATACTAATCAAACAAGTAGTATATATGACTTTTCTTTTAAAGCAACTTGCATTACACTTACATGTGTTGATTACATGTTCTTGTTTGATACGATAAGTTTATTTGACATTATCTTAGTGTTTGATAACTAGTCAAATGTGTAAACCTTAGTACGGTTTTATCTTTATAATGCTTGTATCCTTGTTTCATGCTACTAAACGTTTAAACCTAAACTTTATTTGCATGATACTTACTTTTGAATTATCTTTAGCATGATTAACATGTTGCTTATAAACTCATAATATGTCATTTTGATACGTGATAATTTTGATATGATATATTTGTGTTTGAAAGCTATTAGTTGGAATTCATTATATCTATGTAGTACGATCTAAATGATACATGCTCTAAATTGTTATGTCTTAAACATGGCTTGCATGACTCTTTCATCTTGTTTCTTTTGCTTCTTGTCACACTATTTGTTTGCTACGTGCACATATAATATGTCAAAGTGCTTTTGGTATGACAAACTTTTAGAAGCCTTTTATCTTACAAATTAATCACATAGATTGTTGTGTTAATTTATAAGCCAAGTATGCTTAAGCGTCTAAGTCTAACGACAAAACAATCTCAAAATGAAATGTCTTGAATAAAGTTGTATTCTTGCATAATATGATTGTTTTGATGCTATCTTGTGTGGTGATTTCTTGTCTACTAAGTGCAATGTGTTATTTTTGCTTATATAATATGTTATAATTTGATTTCTATCATGTTAACATCTTTTGTCACTAACAAATTTGTTTTGTAGGTTGATAACAAATTATTTGTTATCTCAATTGGTTCTAACTTTTATATGCTCATTTTGTATAATTCCCTTTATTGCTACGTAGATTAGTACTATGCTTTATGTGACCCCTACACTTGCATATAGTTTAAAAGCATATAGAATTAAGTTCTAGAGGGTTGGCTTTGCATTTTTGTCTTTCAACCGACCTCTTTCCAAATCTCATTATTGCTTCCGCTTTCCAAAAATCACCTCCATCATTATTTAGTTATAACAATACTCTAATCCTCTTCACTTCCTATTAGGAAACCACATGCCTCATCATACGATCATCTCGTATTAATCGAGAAGAGGTACGTGACTTTAAGGATGAAGTTCATTGTATGCTAACCATCATCCGAAAAACATCACTAAGCTCATCTCTTTCGTTAACCCGAATAACCTCCTAAACACTTTGTTGTCATTCCTTATTTCATACATTACACATTATGTTGGATGTCCACCAATTAAGGGAGAGAAATCCATTCACATAATTGTCTTTGTCAAATTTTATGTCTCTTAGACTCTAAAATACCAACACATAGGCAAATACCACTTAGCTAAAATCGGTTCACGAAACCACAACTAGTTCAACCTTTTAACCTTATATCACAAGTTTGCACCAATACCTCATCAAGTGAAAAACACATCATGTGTTTTACAAACTTCTTCATCTCCACAATCAATGAATCTAGGATTTTCCTTAAACTAGCACCTTACAACTTCACTATCTAGAACACCATCATAGGATCTTATCCTTTTCTCGCTGACATATATCATGCATGTCATTGTCGGTCAAACGATATATTAATCAAAGCAACCATTTCCAACACGTTGGTCCATCCAACTCTCACTTATATGATGTCATTCTCATCCTCATATAGGTACTCATTATTATTATTAGTATTTTCCATATTGTCTTCACTTCTTTTCAAAGTGATAATCATCCATGTCGGTCAAAACCATGCTAATACTACGTTTCCCATTGTCACGTAGAATAGGTCATTTTTATAATTCGTGTCAATCAATGAACGGATTTATCTTCATGTTATCACTTTTATATATTCTTAGATAGAACGCATTATTGATTATTCTTGGGTTGAAGCATATGAGAACTTGCTCATAACAATAGGTTGTTAGCATCAATAAATCATTCAAATCATAACCCTTATGCATCATTGAAATGCAATGTCCATTCATATTTTTTTTCTACTCTTAGCTTTGGTCACTTGACATGACGAAAGGATTGCATGAATCCATATTTTTTATACATACGAGTTTCTAACTCCTTAATAGCTTCCTACCTAATCACCACCACCTTCCATCACCACTTTCACTAATCATCACCACCATGGATTAGCGAAAACTTGATTTTGTAAATTTCGAGTCATCTACCATCACCACATGAATCCTACTAGTAAACCGACACCGACACTAGCACCACTAGTGGCACACCCGGTGGAAGACTTCATATCTTCTTTCTAGGAACTATTTTGTAGGCTTTTATCATATTATATTCTCACTTTTCTTATGATTGTAATTAGGAGAGTACACTTCATGAGATCTTTGATTATATCATTTATCACATATATACATATTATTTTTCTTTGTGAAAAAGATGAAATATATTGCACTAATATTTTTCATTGTAGGTTCATCATCATATACACTCGATTGTATATAACTTACTCATCTAAGGATGAAGTTTGCATCAATTATTTTTCTTATTTTAGGTGCTTCTTGACACCCTAGAACAAGGAGGAATATCCCTTTAAGCACTCATATTGCATCGTCTATACACTTGGTTGTATATGACATATTTGTCTAAAGATAAAGCTTCTATTATACTAATATTTATTTTGAAGGTTCATCTTGACACCCCAAAGCAAGGGAGCTTCCGTCAAGAATTTCTTGAATGCATCTTATACACACTTTGTTGTATAACACTTACTAGTCCAATAGCGAATATAGTTTTGCACTAATATTTGTTTTGTAGGTTTTAATCATACCACGACGCCTCAAACAAGGGAGCAACCGTCGAGGGGAGCATGCCGCATTTAGCATCATTCTCACTTTTCAAACAAGCATTTGTGCTTGATAAAAGTGGAGAAAATAGGCTAACATTGCTATGCATTTTCTTTTCATATATTTCTCATAATTTTTTGCATAAAACTAACCTTGATTTAGGTTAAGCCTCTTTATTTGATCCATGGATCCGCTACCAAACAAGGGACGGATTGAAGTGGACGGTTTAACTTCACTAGGGATGATGCAAGCTCGCCTTTTTGGGGAGAAATAAAGTTAAACTCCAAGGACACGCCCTTTTTGTTTCGACAAAAGGGGGAGAAGAGTGTAAACGGAGAAGGTAATGTAAAGGTAGTAAGGATACAAGTAACCTTTTACATTTTACTTTCTATTACGTTTACATATCTTTGTCATCATCAAAAGGGGAGATTGTTAGTGCAAATATTATGATATTTAATCTATCTGATCTCGTTTGTTTTGATTGATGACAAACATGTAACTTGTAATACATAACGTAAATGTACAAGTTACTTGTAATCACACTTTGTCTCAACATACATTCAACACCTCTCGATGACTCAAGTCCTCATATGTTACAACACGAGGTTCGTACATGTTTGTTATGTGGCATTATGATCAAACCATTAACAAATCATTTAGAATGTTTAAAATACGTTTAGAGTCACTAAGTATTTTAATAGGCTAACCATTCTATTTCGAACCTCATTTTACATTTGCATTTACAAGTATTTCATACAAATACTAAAGTTTACTTACACTTGACAAAATATATTTTATTTTGACAAGCACTCTTTACTAAAGGTAACTAGACATTTTATTAACTAGTTACATAATACATTTTACAAGTTTACCTTGATAAACTTTTAATCTAAAATAGAAATACATGTTACATCATGTCATGCATCATCTTTGAAATCCTTGGAAGATCACTTGAATATTTTGGTTAGATTGACACTCGATAAATCAAATGTGATCTTAGTAAGATTTGGTAATATCTTGCAAAGATTTAAAGAAAGATTTTTTAGATTTTATGTCAGGCACCCACGGCACCAATTTGTATAAAGGACGGAACCCTTGCAAGGGATCCTTGGTCCATGGACGCTCCTGAGCACTTTTGCCTATAAATAGAAGCCCATTGTTTTCCTATTTCTTCACCACTTCAAATCACATCTTCTCCACCTTCTTGCATACATTTAGATCAATCATTAACAATGTAGTAACATACATTAAACACCCTAATGATCATGATCATAATGCTTCTAACATTCATCTTTGTTGTAAGCATACTCTTTGATCAACCAAAATCTTGGAGATCTAGCCATCCCCACTCACCACAAGTTGAAGATCTATCACAGAAGTTTAGGGAACTTGTGATCTTCATCATGAAGGCTTCCTATCAATGGAAGTTCATTTAGAAGTAGTTATTCATATCCATTAGACATTTGTGTCATGGATCATTAGTGTAAACATCATTGCATCATAACAACACTTTCACCAAACTAGATTAGATGGTTTATGTGTTTGTGCCATAAAACACAAGGTTTATTATGTTGGGTCATAAAACATATTGGGAGTGGTTGTACCCTTGTAAATAACTTCGACATCTAGCTTAGTGTCGGAAATATTGTATAGAGCGGCGTTAGGTTGTTTCTACCTCGAACTAGAACCCGATATTTAGCTTTGTCTGGGAAAGCGTGTAGCGGCGATTGTAAGGTTTTCTCTGAGAAGGGAGCTTGTTGATTTAGTGAAGTAACTCTCGAGTTGGGTACTCGGGGAGTGGAGTAGGGAAGAAAGGAGATCCATGACCGAACCACTATAAATCCTCGTGTTAGGTTTGCTTTCCTTTCTTTATCTCTTTACTTTTATACTTGCACTATACTATTGTTTGTGATGTGGTTTGATGTTCATGATTGTGTGACAACTTGGTTTACCATGCTTTATATTAGTCACAAACAATAATTGGTACTTTCATATTATAACAAGATTCATAAGCGATTTGATACTAAAGATCTAAAGTTTTTAAACTGTAACATATTCACCCCCCCCTCTACGTTTCCACAGCACGTAAATTAACTTAAAATGCTAAGCACGCATACACCCTATTGAATTGGAAAATTCAATGATCTATTGAATTAGAATATTCAATGCTCTATTATTTTGGTCGCGAACCAAAATGTTTATCATATTCTGAGACTCGCCATCTCATCATTTTAGGTTTTGGTTTGGAACCTCCGCTACATTGTACTTGATCTGTTTGTGCTTGTTCATTATCATCAAGGTGAGTTCATAGCCTCGCTTTTACTTTTATTTGCAAACCCCACGAGGAGATACATGCTCTAAACTAGAACACAAGGTTTTCATAAATGTTAAGCTTCTTGATTATTAGTCTTGCCTAAGTATTTAGCCATAAGTCCCTGTCATGAACCATTAGTCACCGCTAGTGAGCGAGATATCGTGAATAAACCTATGGGGAGTGTGACCCCATCTTGGTTATAGAGAAATAACCGGCGCACCATATTTGAATTGCATTAGGTAATTGGCTATTACCTCCTTTGGGGCAAAACTTACGTACACCAGTAATTCGGTTATGCAGTTGAGTCTTGTTTGCATGAGCTTAGCCCATAATAATCTGTGATTTTCTTTATGATATTGTTAGTTTACAATTATCATGCTCATCTTCTTGTGTTCAACTGTTATTTAAACCTATGAATTTCACTCAACATTATTGTTGACCTTTTTAAGCATGTTATCTCAGGTAATCAGTGAAGATTATGTCCAAGGCACGGAGTGGGGCATACCAAGACCTTTCTTGTGGTGTGAACATAAAGTTGTCATTTCTTTCAAACTCATGCTCTTTATTTTGGGAAAACACTTGAACAATTTACAATGTTTTGTAACAACTATGAGTTTTCGATGAATGATAACTATTTTTAATAAAACGTCTCTTTCGAGTCGTTTTCTATGATTATTGACTATGATCTCCATTCGAGTAACACCCCGATTAGTCTTTTGCTGTTGATGACGTATAGTATATATTACAGGCCTACAAGGCCCAATACACACTATACACACACTGGGCTCAGGCCCAATGATTACAAATCCTAGGCCCACAGTAAGCCCAATGGCTAATTTGGCTATGGCCCAGGCTTGGAGATGCGCGTAAGGCACATGACGGGCTGAACCTTCAACCGTCAGACCCCTTACGTCCGCATCCGTGATTAACACGGAACCCTTGTCTGCCAAGGGTCCGGCTACGGCAACTAACCATTATATGTGAGAATCTAGGAGGCCCCAACGGCAAACCTCGCCTATAAAAGGGGCTCTAATCCCCGTACAAGGTACAACTTTATCTCTCATAATAACACACACTTCTACTTTCCCTCTCAAGAATGTGTACTTACTCTCACGTCGGAGTCTAATCGTGGGGTCCGTCCCTACGGTAAGACTAACGGTTTACCTTTCCTGTGCATGGATTTCATTCAAACTACTTGAATTAGTACAAGATCAACCCACCGAAGGTTTATTGGCCCAGTCCAGTAAGCTACGTCCAGACCTTCTATAACCCATCGCACAAATTGTACTAATAAGTTGGCGCCATCCATGGGACTCAGTGCACAACTACGTTCCGAAAAAGAAAAATGCCTACCAAAAGAGCTCGTTCCGATCCTAATCCCGCCACAGTTTCCGTGGTGCGGAACAAGGGAGGAAAGAAGAACATGATAGATCTGGAAGGATCTGACGGGTCTGCATCCAATGCAGCCATCAAGAAGTACTGTGATAAGTACTATGAACAAATCTTACCCATTGTGACAGAGAAAGTTCGGAAGCGAGGAAGGAAGAATCAAGGCTAGAAATGGTGAAAACCGATTAGACTTTAGCGAAGCATCGATCCGAATCCGAAAACATGTGCGAAGGAAGGATCGAGAAAGAAGATCGAATCTCGAGCGGCCGGAATACGGGGAGAACTACGAGTCGAGACGCACCGATCCGGATCACCACGGAAGAAAACTGCAGAAAAGGAAGAAATGTTCAGGGAGTCACGCAAAAGCGCGTTCAAAAGGCTTGGAAGCAGAGAGAAGAGTATCTCCATACGTTCTGGAAACATCGAGAGAACTAAATGTTGCAGATTCGAGGAAGACAGGGGTACTTACCACCATTATTCTTCGCAAAGGACGGAACCCTATTCCGGAGGATACGAATGCAGTCAAACATACTCGCGAAGGTCCGATCGGCACTCGGAGTGAAGACAGCGGAGATGAACACTGGAGTTCGGATCAAAGAGGCGAAAGTCGGTTCGAGAATGATGACTTAGCTAGGCCATGGGTGTGCAAGGAGACCAACCCGTTCACTCCACGCATCCGCTATTTCAACATGCCTAAGAGGACGCGAATGCCTGCTAATGTGAAGACATATGATGGAAGCGAAGATCCAGAAAACCACCTTAAATTTTTTCAAGCAGCGGCAAAGGTAGAACGTTGGGCTATGCCAACATGGTGCCACATGATCAACTCTACCCTCACCGGATCTGCTAGGGTGTGGTTCGATGACCTTCCGCCAGAATCGGTGGACAGCTATGATGAATTAAAGGAAGTTTTCTTGTCAAACTTCCTTCAGCAAAAGAAGTGCATAAACGATCCAGTGGAGCTTCACCATATCAAAAAAAAGAAGGAGAAACCACAAAAGAATTCGTGAAAAGATTCAAGGTGGAAAGTAAGGATGTCAAAGGAGCCCCGGAAGTCATGAAGGTTTCGGCTTCATGCATGGAATCACTAATCTGAGTTAATCAAGAGCGCATGATAATATAGCCAAATCGGTGGACAAAATGATGAGGGTAATCGCATCTTTCCTCGGAAGAAGTAGCCGACAACCATGAAAGGAAGAGGACGCTACCCCCGGTGCAATGGAAACCGCATGAGTCCGGACAAAAGCAAGGCTTTAAGAGAGGATACAGAAACTCGCTTCGAATGGATTGGAAGCAGGATAGGTTCACCCTCCTTTCCAAAACGCCCAAAGAAATATTGGCATTAGAAAAGGCGAAATTCAAGACTCCTCCTCCAATGCTTACGCCGATTGAGAAAAGAAACGGAAACTAGTATTGCGAATTCCATGGAGAAGTAGGACATAACACAGAAAAATGCATGCACCTAAAAAGACAGATAGAAGAATTGCTGAGAACGGGAAAGCTGTCAAACGTAATAAAGGAACTTAAGCAAAATAGTGGCAAGGATCAGTTCAAAGCACCTAAGAAAGGAGAAACGTCAGGAAAAGATAAGCCCCTGGAAATCTTGATGGTGCAATCTCAGCAACGAGTGATCAGACAAAAAGTTACACAAAGCTTATCTCTAAACCATAACATCTCATTCCCACCACTCACGGGAGAAGAAGGGAATGACGGACCAATGGTCATCGAAGTAGAGATAGGAGGACACTTTATACACCGAATGTATGTCGACGGTGGTTCCGCGTCAGAAGTCCTATATGAACATTGCTTTGAAAGGCTCTGGCCAGAAATAAGAAAGCAAATGGTACCCTACAACCCCCTCATGGGATTCAATGGAGAGATAATTTGGCGATTAGGCGGATATCATTGCTAACTAAAATTGGAGGCGGCGAGCATTCAACGTCAGCATTGATGAATTTCATGGTGGTTAGGTCCCAGTCGCCATATAATGGGATCATAGGAAGGCAGGGGATGTGGAAATTGCAGGCCGTTCCTTCAACAGCACATGGGATAATGAAAGTCCCGGTGAAAGGCGGAGTGCTCACGATCCACAGTATCAGAATGGTCTCGTTAGAATGTACTATGGTTTCCGAACCAACGCAAAAATCAAAGTGAAAAATGAATACACGTGGCAATACATCCAGAACATCCGGAAAAAACAGTAGCCATTAGATCAACCCTATCAGCTGAAGGGCGAAAAAATTTATGTGATCTGCTAAAGCAAAACCTGGATATATTCGCGTGGTGTCCAGCCGACATGACGACGTTCCAAGACACATAGCAGAACATAGCCTAAACATACGGGAAGGGTATACTCCAATAAGGCAAAAGAAAATAGGCCAAGCACCGGAAAGGAGTAAGGCGATACAAGAAGAAGTGGGAAAACTCGTGGACACAGGAATCTTGAGGGAAGTACATTATCACAATTGGTGGCCAACCCGTAATGGTAGCAAAACATGACGGGTCTTTGGAGAATGTGTTGACTTCAATGACCTTAATAAAGCATGTTCGAAGATGGTTACCCTTACGAGAGATAGATTGGAAGGTAGAATCACTCTGCGGATATCCCTTCAAATGCTTCTTAGATGCGTACAAAGGCTAGATGGCAAAAGAAGACGAAGAAAAAACAGCCTTCATCACAAATCAAGGAATATTCTACTACACAAAAATGCCATTTGGGCTAAAAAATGCATGAGCAACATACCAGCGGCTGGTGGACAAAGCTTTCCACAAACAAATTGGCAGAAACTTAGAGGTATATGTCGATGATCTAGTGATCAAAAGCCGCTCGGGGCGAAATAATAAGAGACATAGCGAAAACTTTCAAAGCGTTAAGGAAATAAACATGAAGCTAAATCCTAAAAAATATACTTTCGGAATGGAATAAGGAATGTTTTTAGGATACACAATAAACACTAAAGGAATTAAAGTATGCCCGAAAAAGCGAGGTCGTACTAAGCCTCCCATCCCGAAATGCCTTAAGGATGTGCAAAGGTTGAATGGAAAACTAGCAAGCTTGAGCAGTTCTTGGCTAAATCCACCAAAAGTCACTACCATTCTTTAAAACACTTAAAAGTGTATGAAAAGAGCGACTTTCAATGGACACAAGAAGCGGAGGAAGCTTTTAAGCAAATGAAGAAGATGATAGCAAACCTCCCCACCTTAACCGCACCTCAGGAGAAAGAAGAGTTAATAATATACTTAGCGACAGCCAGAGAAGCGGTCAGTGCGGTTCTCATGACAGAAAGGGAAGGCAAACAAATGCAAGTATACTTTGTGACCAAGCCCTGCGAGGACCAGCAATAAATTACACACCAATGGAGAAACAAGTTTTATCTTTGGTACACGCTACAAAGCGGCTGAAGAGGTATTTCTAAGCGCATACGGTAGTAGTCATCACGGACCAACCAATCAAGCAAATACTATCAAGGCGAAGTTGCGGTAGATTACAAAATTGGAGAATTGAATTGGGAGAGTATGACGCCAATCTGGACCAAAACGTCAATTAAAGGATAGATTCTAGCGAGACTTCATAGTAGGCGTCCAAAAGGCGATGAATAGGACAAACCAATGGAAGTGGAAGAACTTCCGCAACCGTGGTCCTGTTCACGAGGCGCTCATCTTGCATAGGCGGTTGCGGAGCGAGCCTCATCTTGACGGACCCTCGAGGAGCGAGTTTAATTATGCCTTAAGGTTTGGTTTCAACACAACAAACAACGAAGCCGAATACGAAGCCTTGATAGCAGGGTTACGGATAGCAGAAAAAATGGGAGTCAAGAACATGCAAGCAAATGTAGACTCTGTTAGTGCAAATATTACGGTATTTAATCTATACAGTCTCGTTTGTTTTGATTGATGACAAACATGTAACTTGTAATACATAACGTAAAATGTACAAGTTACTTGTAATCACATTTTGTCTCAACATACATTCAACACCTCTCGATGTCTCAAGTCCTCGTATGTTACAACACAGGTTCGTACATGTTTGTTATGTGGCATTATGATCAAACCCATTAATAAATCATTTACAATGTTTAAAATACGTTTAGAGTCACTAAGTATTTTAATAGGTTAACCATTCTATTTGAACCTCATTTTACATTTGCATTCACAAGTATTTTATACAAATACATCTTTTGTAAAATGTCTAACAAATACATACTTTTATTTGTACAAGTAAACTAACTATAATATTCATACAAGTACTAAAGTTTATTTACACTTGACAAAATATATTTTATTTTGACAAGCACTTAACTAGATATTTTATTTTATAAAAGGCAACTAGACTTTTTATCAACTAGTTACATAATACATTTTACAAGTTTATTTTCATGAACATTTTAATCTAAATGAAAATGCAATTTTACATCACTTCATGCATCATCATATCTTTAGAAGATTTGGTCAATATTTGGTTAGATTTGCAAGATCTTGAAAGATATTCTAAGATATCAAATCTAATAAAGTATTATTTTTAGATTACATTTTGGCTATAAATAGAGCCCATTGTCTTCTCATTTTCCTCATCCCTTCAACGCACATTCTCTATCTTTGTTTCATATTTTAGATCTATAGACAACCATGTAGTAACATACATTAATCACCCTCATCATCACATGATCATAATGCTTCTAACATTCATCTTTGTTGTAAGCATACATTACAGTTTTATCAACCAAGGAAAGCTTGGAGATCTAGCCATCCTCATTCACCAAAGCATATCAACATATGAAGATTCAAGATCTCTTGATATCCTCATTGATTGAAGACTTCTTATTTAAGAAGATCATTTAGATTAGTCATTCATATCCATTAGACATTTATGTCATGGATCATCATTATAAACATTATTGCATCATCACAACACTTTCACCAAACTAGATTAGATGGGTTATGTGTTTGTACCATAAAACACAAGGTTTGTTATGTTGGGCCATAAAACATAACGGGGAGTGGTTGTACGGAAAGAACTCGACATCTAGCTTAGTGTCGGAAATATTGTATAAGCGGCGTTAGGTTGGTTCTACCTCGAACTAGAACCCGTATTTAGCTTTGTCTTGGAAAAAGTGTAGCGGCGATTGTAAGGTTTTCTCCATGAGAAGGGAGCTTGTTGATTTAGTGAAGTAACTCTCGAGTTGGGTACTCGGGGAGTGGAGTAGGGTGGAGAGAGATCCGTGACCGAACCACTATAAATCCTCGTGTTCAATTTGCACTTTCCTTTTTTATCTCTTTACTTTTATAATTGCTTATGATGTGGTTTGATGTTGATGCTTGTGTGACAACTTGGTTTATATGCTTTATATTAGTCATAAACAATAATTGATACTTTCATATAATAACAAGCTTCATAAGTGATTTGATACAAAAGATCTAACGATTTTAATCGGTAACGTATTCACCCCCCTCTACATTTTCACAATTGGCATCAGAGCCTCATAGCTCTTATTTTCAAAACAAATGGTTTTTAAAATGGATCACGATCCATGTATCAAATTACCATTGAAGCGAAATATAATATGAAAAATGTTTTGCTAATTATACTTAGAAATCTTATTGTTAAATGTTTAAGATAAGTCACATAAGTAGAAATGTTGTTAAAAATATGTATTATATGTTTACTATCAAATATAGTAAGTCCTACACTTTTTCGCTATGAGTAAGAACATTTTTCAACTTTCTGTGAAGATCACGGATCGGGCGGAACCAAAAAAAGGGTTCCTCCATTGTAAATTTGTGGTTCCTTAGTCTCGTGTCACGATTTTTAGCCAACTTCAAAAATCATAACTAATTAACCGTAAGTCCGTACAAGTCGAGACACCTATCATTTTAAAGGAAATTGAGTCTACTTTCATTTAAAAATACTCTCATGGCCTGAGTCTAATTTTAAGTAGGTGAAATAGACCAAGTACTACAATATATCTAAGATATTAAGTTTCGCTTTAACATAAAAACTCAAAATTTTTGAATCAAGTAATTTAAGTTGGTATTCTTAGAACTTGGATACAATTTCTTTTGAAACTAAGTAATTTGGTAATATGTTTAAAGGAAACTAATCAAGCTTGGTATACATCGTCATTCTTAAACGCAAAATGACGAAAAGTGTTTTTCTTGTTATGCTATGCTAAATGACCACTTGTATATGTTGTTTGCATATATGTTTCTTGCTTATTTTCAAATTGTTGTTTACACTTGTTTGTTTACGTAATATAAGTGTCAATCTTGCCATGCTATTTATTCACTTGTTTGTGATTTCTTGTTTATGCACAATAGGACATTTGCTAGATTTTGTGCATTAAGTTGGAAAATAATTTTACCATCGCTTGTAGAATTAAATCACTTTCTTTGCATAGGTTATGATAAACATCTCGCATAACTTATGAAATGTCATAACTCACTTAGCAATGAGTATTAAGTCAATTAGTCAAGTACTTTGAAAAATTGAGGTTTTAAGAGAGTGTTTGGTACAAAGACAAAAACAATGGTGTATGATACTATTTGGTCGTTTTTACTTTGTAGGATGATAAAATAACTTGAAATAATGTTGTATGCTAACCGGTTTATGCAAGGGGATAGCACACGAGTGTTATCAAATTTTACCCATGTTCACTTTTATGTGAAAACCGTTAGCCCTTGGTCAAAGTCAATGCTCCATTATGTTTGTGTATGTGTTATCGACTTTTCCTAACTAGAAATAATTAGTGTCACGTGTTTTAAGCAAAGTTTCAGGTTTCGAAAAAGTCCACGATACTTAAAAAAGGGGTCTGTGAAGATTTCTGGTCTCCACGGACCATACGGCACCATTTATTTGGTTCCGTCTGTTATAGACTTTAGTACCGCCATACACAGACAGGCGGACCAAAGTGGCACCAATTTAAGGGTTCTGCCTGTGTAAATTTTTGGTGTCGTGGATACTGCAGGTAAGTTGCTGAATTTTACTAAATCACGCCTCTAATTTACCACTTCTTGTTACTAGAATACTTTTTACTATTATTCACTCACATTAGGATAACCTTTGCTCTCTTAGACCATTATTTGAAAAATATCAAAATCCACCCAAGGAACCTTTTCCTATAAAGGAAGGAACCCTAAAATTGGTTCCTTACAATCCGTGGATGTCTGACTTCTAAGACTTTGCATTGATTAAAGTTCATTTACTGCATATCTTTCATATCTCACTTAACGCATGCTCAATGGATTGACTTAGGATGTTTGACATACTCTAAACACTTCCATTTGAAACCACCATCTTTGTATGGATCAACTTCAAATCAAACATATTTTTCCATGAATCCTTAGTTCCATAAATAACACATTTAGGATGGTCATTTTCACACTTTCAACTATTACTTCTCCTTAAGCTTAGCATTTCTTTAAGCAAAGTCAAAATGACTAAATCCTCAGCCTCATCACCTTCAAACAAGACACTAAAGAAAACCACTAGGATTAGCGTTCGATCTTGTTGCTTCACAACAGAACTCTTCATCCTCGGACTCGTCACCTCTCAACATCTCATCACCCATTCGAGATGAGAACTTTCTAAACTTAAGTACTTCAAATCCACCACCAAAATCACCCACCATTATGACCTCTTCACAACCATCTAAAAACACCTTCACTACCAAATTCTCCAAAACTTGTACTTATCGAACTTTGTGCAACACCACCAACATCTCCTCATCTATTTGCGGATGACTTAGATGACTTGCCACCTAGACTAACAAATCTGGACTCATTATTTGCAAAGATATCATACACAAGTCTAACATATGACTTTAGATATTGTTTTGTATCTACATGTATTGCCTCACTTGGTTAACATGAAAATAATGTGTCATCCTCCAAGACGATAAGGATTTACATCGATTCATAACTTACATGTATGTTAAAGAGTCTTGCTATCCTCGAGTGCAATCTAAGCTCCATAGTCTCAACAAGGTAGGATTGACAACTTAAGTATTTCATCAGAAATATTCAAGTATATGCGACTTACGATTGTAGTCATTAAAAGTCATATCCAAAAATCAACACCCAAGTATTTTAACAACACATGTTAAAACACTTATCCTATCTCAACTAGAACACTTATCCAAAACAAACAACCCACTGTGGCACTTATCCCAATTTGACACCCACGGTGACACTTGTCATAACACTCTCCCAATCAATAAAGCAAATGTCAATAGGTCTTCATCCTTTAATATCTACCACCTAAGCTCTCTTGTTCTATCACCATTATCTCATCACATTCACCTCATGATATATCTCAGCCCTAAGCATCACAAACATAACCAACACTTGGACACTTCACCCACTAGTTGTACCAACCAATGAACCATAAAATTAGTATCCGTACTTGTTGTGTTCAACTTTTTGGACAAATAATCAACCTAAGTACTCCCATAGCACAACAAAACTCTACATCACCACATCCTTATTTAGACACATTAGAAGGCCTACCACCTAGATCAACCAAGCCACCATCCTTACCATCATTTGAATTAGTTGGTGTATTGCTCAAAAACCCTTGTGTCCAACACTCGTACTAAGTCAAGCGAAGTTTGAACAAACTCAACCATACTTTCCCACCTATGAGGACTTAGATGATTCATTATGGATAGAACCTCAACTATCAAATGATCATGATGCTCGATAATTTTTTTCAATTTCCACTAGGTATAAGTAGTACTACCTTCACAAATTATCAAAGTATTGGTAATACTTTGTCATTAAACTTCTGCATAAATTTCGTTAAACCTTAAATCAACATTTTAACAACATATGTTAAAATGCAATCTCAAAGCCAACATCATACACCCCAAACAACAACGACTCTTGAGGAGTATACATAAGAAACTCGAGTGAATTCCTCTTGTCATCATCTAGTAAATATAATCTAGAGACCAAGTATATTTAGGATAGGACTATCTGATTCAAACACTTTGGCTTCATATCTTCATTTAGGAAAACAAGATGTTTTGAAAAACATTATGACTAAGAAATCATGCGTTAAGTTTTCATCTTGTTGAAAGGATATTGTATATCCTATGCATCATTCTCTTCTTGCGACATAAATGGTTGTGTTACAAGAGATTTCATTACACCTCATTGACTAAATGATCTTCAAACAAACATCTACAAGTTCTATGAACTAGCATATCCAATTCATCTTGTCATAGTTGTTTTCATAAGCATGATAACTTTATCCCACTGGATAATCTCATTTGTTGAAAGATACTATTTGTATCTATTTCCTTTCAAGCGTACATCAGAACCTAACCTTGATCAAACCGAGTGCACATCCAAGGTTAAAACTACACATCTCTAGAGCATACACAAGATCTATTGAAGTTAGTAACCCTATTTAGATTCTTGTAATTCCGAAGAGCTTTCTTGAGAACGCTCTTAGTTTAACATATTCCATTCCCTAGTCTTAGATGATCAAATCACATTTAAAGTACACACTTCAACTCAACATAAAAGATGTCATCCATTAGATCATACAATTAGCTATGTAATTTGAACAACCTTAGATTCTAAACACATGTTTAAAACATATTGTTTATCAAACACACCATTGTTAAAATTCATGTGTATAACATGACGTCGTCATCACCTTAGTTATATTGCATATTAGTTAAGTCATATTAAGACAAGTATTGGTAAACTATCATCTTTTATACACTTTATTAGGCAAAAGTAGGAGTTCCCATCTTTCTAACATGAGAATGACTACTGGAGAACCTATTGCACTAGAAACTCAATTTGACCTAACGGTTGAATTGCTTCCGAGAGAGAAGTTGGGTATGTGGAATCTCCGTAAAATGGTCGTGTTTATCCTTAATTGAGCACCCATAGTAATAGTCTCATATTCATTCTCCAACTTGAAAAATTTGTTTTCCTATACTTGCCTAAAGTAAGTGTTAAAACATTTATAGTTTGCCTCGCCTTAGGAATACTAATCAAAAAAGTAGTATATATGACTTTTCTTTTAAAACCATTTGCATTGCACTTACATGTGTTGATTACATGTTCTTGTTTGATACGATAAATTGATTTGACATTGTCTTAGTGTTTGATAACTATTTGACTGATAGTCAATTGTGTAAACCTTTGTATTGTTTTATCTTTATAATGCTTGTATTCTTGTTTCATGCTACTAAACGTTTAAACCTAAACTTGATTTGCATGATACTTACATTTGAATTATTTTTAGCATGATTAACATGTTATTTGTGAACTCATGATATGTCATTGATGTATCCATGTTTGAAAGCTATTGTCTTTTGTTGACATTCCTTAAATCTATGCAGAAGATGGTCTAAATGATATATGCTCCTAAATGTTATAATTTAAACATGGCTTGCATGAATCTCCCGTCTTGCTTCTTTTGCGTCTTTGTCACACTATTTGCTTGCTACGTGTGCACTTATAATATGTCAAAGTGATTTTGGTATGACAAACTTTTAGAAGTCTTTTATTAATCACATATATTTTGTGTTTATTTATAGCCAAGTATGCTTAAGTGTCTAAGTCTAACGACATAACAATCTCAAAATGAAATGTCTTGAATAAAGTTGTATTCTTGCATAATATGATTGTTTGATGCTATCTATTGTGGTGATTCCTTGTCTACTAATGCAATGTGTTGTTTTTAATTATATAAGATGTTATCATTTAATTTCTATCATGTTAATATCTTTTGTCACTAATAAATTTGTTTTGTAGGTTGATAACAAATTATTTGTTATCTAATTTTGTTTGAACATTTATATGCTTATTGTGCATAACTTCAATCTCATGATTACTATTCATTGTTTAGTAATATGTCTTACGAACCCTACACTTGCATATAGTTTAATAGAATTAAGTTCTAGAGGTTGGCTTTGCATTTTGTCTTTCAACCGACCTCTTTTCAAATCTTATTTTGCTTCCGCTTTCAAGAATCACCTCCATCACTATTTAGTTACAAATATACTCTAATTCTCTTCACTTCCTATTAGGAAACCACATGCCTCATCATACGATCATCTCGTATTAATCGAGAAAAGGTACGTGACTTTAAGGATGAAGTTCATTGTATGCTAACCATCATCCAGAAAAACATCACTAAGCTCATCTTTTTCATTAACCCGAATAACCTCCTAAACACTTTGTTGTCATTCCTTATTTGATACATTACATATTATGTTGGATGTCCACCAATTAAAGGGGAGAGAAATCCATTCACGTAATTGTCTTTTGTCAAATTTTATGTCCCTTAGACTCTAAAATACCAACACATAGGTAAACACCACTTAGCTAAAACCGGTTCACGAAACCACAACTAGTTCAACCTTTTTAACCTTACATCACAAGTTTGCACCAATACCTCATCAAGTGAAAAAAGCATCATGTGTTTTACAAACTTCTTCATCTCTACAATCAACAAATCTAGGATTTTCCTTAAACTAGCACCTTACAACTTCACTATCTAGAACACCATCATAGGATCTTATTCTTCTCTCACTTGACAGATATCATGCATGTCATTGTCGATTACAAACGATATATTAATCAAAACCGCCATTCTTAACACTCTTTCAACACGTTGGTCTATCCAACTCTCATCATATGATGTCACTCTCATCCTCATATAGGTATTTTTTTGGTACATATTGTCTTCACTTCTTTTCAATGTCATAATTTTCCATGTCGGTCAAAACCATGTTAATACTATCTCTCCCATTGTCACCTAGAATAGGTCATTTTTTATAATTCGTGTCAATTAATGAACGAAATTATCTTCATGTTATCACTTTTATATTTATGCATTTTTTTTGGTATCTTCATTATAACATTCTTAAATTGAACATTATTAATTACTCTTGGGTTGTAGCATATAAGAGCTTGTTCAAAACTATAGGTTGTTAGCATTAATAAAGCATTCAAATCATAACCCTTATGCATCATTAAATTACAATGTCCAATCATCTTTTTTCTTACTCTTAGTCTTGGTCACTTGACATTACGAAAGGGTTGCATGAGTCCATAATTTTTGCTATACATACGAGTTTCTAACTCGTTAATAGTTTTCTACGTTATCATCACCACCTTCCATCACCACTTTCACTAATCATCACCATCATGGATTAGCGAAAACTTACTTTTGTAAATCTTGAGTCATCTACCATCACCACATGAATCCTACTAGTAAACCGACACCAAAACTAGCACCACTAGTTTTAACTCTTTATATTCCAACTTCACTTCATATCTTCTTTCTAGAAACTTTTTTGTAGGCTTTTATCATATTATATTCTCACTTTTCTTATGATTGTAATTAGGAAACTACACTTCATGAGATCTTTGATTATATCACATATATACATCTTATTTCTCTTTGTCAAAAAGATGAAATATATTGCACTAATGTTATTCATTGTAGGTTTATCATCATATACACTCGATTGTATATAACTTACTCATCTAAGGATGAAGTTTGCATCAATTATTTTCTTATTTTAGGTGCTTCTTGACACCCTCTAACAAGGAGAAATATACTTTAAGCACTCATATTGCATCGTCTATACACTTGGTTGTATATGACATATCAGTCTAAAGACAAAGCTTTTATTATACTAATATTTATTTTGAAGGTTCATCTTCACGCCCTAGAGCAAGGGGAGCTTCCGTCAAGCATTTACTGAAAGCATCTTATACATACTTTGTTGTATATCACTTACTCGTCCAATGACGAATATAGTTCTTCACTAATATTTGTTTTGTAGGTTTTTAATCATACCATGACGCTTCAAACAAGGGGGAGTAACCGTCAAGGGGGAGTATGCACGCATTCATCATCATTCTCACTTTTCAACAAGCATTTGTGCATCGATAAAAAGTGGAGAAAATAGGCCAACATTGCTGTGCATTTTTCTTTATCATATATTTCTCATAACTTTTGTTGCATAAAAATAACCTTGATATAGGTTAAGCCTCTTAATTTGATCCATGGATCCGCTACCAAACAAGGGACGGATTGAAGTAGACGATTTAACTTCACTAGGGATGATGCAAGCTCGCATTTTTGGGGAGAAATTAAGTTAAACTGCCAAGGACACGCCCTTTTTGTTTTGACAAAAGGGGCGACAAGAGTGTAAATGGAGAAGGTAATGTAAAGGTAGTAAGGATACAAGTAAGTTTTACATTTTACTTTCTATTACGTTTACATATCTTTGTCGTCATCAAAAGGGGAGATTGTTAGTGCAAATATTACGATATTTAATCTATACTGATCTCGTTTGTTTTGATTGATGACAAACATGTAACTTGTAATACATAACGTAAAATGTACAAGTTACTTGTAATCACATTTTTTCTCAACATACATTCAACACCTCTCGATGTCTCAAGTCCTCGTATGTTACAACACATGTTCGTACATGTTTGTTATGTGGCATTATGATCAAACCCATTGACAAATCATTTAGAATGTTTAAAATACGTTTTGAGTCACCAAATATTTTAATAGGTTAACCATTCTATTTCGAACCTCATTTTACATTTTGCATTCACAAGTATTTTATATAAATACATCTTTTGTAAAATTTCTAACAAATATATACTTTTATTTGTACAAGTAAACTAACTATAATATTCATACAAGTACTAAAGTTTATTTACACTTGACAAAATATATTTTATTTTGACAAGCACTTAACTAGATATTTTATTTTATAAAAGGCAACTAGACTTTTTATCAACTATACATAGTACATTTTACAAGTTTATTTTCATGAACATTTTAATCAAAATGAAAATGCAATTTTACATCACTTCATGCATCATCATATCTTTAGAAGATTTGGTCAATATTTGGTTAGATTTGCAAGATCTTGAAAGATATTCTAAGATATCAAATCTAATAAAGTATTATTTTTTAGATTACATTTTTGGCTATAAATAGAGCCCATTGTCTTCTCATTTTCCTCATCCCTTCCAACACACATTCTCTCTATCTTTCTTTCATCTTTTAGATCTATAGACAACCATGTAGTAACATACATTAATCACCCTCATCATCACATGATCATAATGCTTCTAACATTCATCTTTGTTGTAAGCATACTTTACATTTTGATCAACCAAGGAAAGCTTGGAGATCTAGCCACCCTCATTCACCAAAGCATATTAACGTATGAAGATTCAAGATCTCTTGATATCCTCATTGATTGAAGACTTCTTATTTAAGAAGATCATTTAGATTAGTCATTAATATCCATTAGACATTTATGTCATGGATCATCATTGTAAACATTATTGCATCATCACAACACTTTCACCAAACTAGATTAGATGGGTTATGTGTTTGTACCATAAAACACAAGTTTTTTATGTTGGGCCATAAAACATAACGGGAGTGGTTGTGCCGGAAAGAACTCGACATCTAGCTTAATGTCGAAAATATTGTATAGGCGACGTTAGGTTGGTTCTACCTCGAACTAGAACCCGTATTTAGCTTTGTACCGGAAAAAGTATAGCGGCGATTGTAAGGTTTTCTCCATGAGAAGGATTAGTGAAGTAACTCTCGAGTTAGGTACTCGGGAGTGGAGTAGGGCGGAGAGAGATCCATGACCGAACCACTATAAATCCTCGTGTTCGGTTTGCACTTTCCTTTCTTTATCTCTTTACTTTTATAATTGCTTATGATGTGGTTTGATGTGGATGCTTGTGTGACAACTTGGTTTACTATGCTTTATATTAGTCATAAACAATAATTGATACTTTCATATAATAACAAGCTTCATAAGTGATTTGATACAAAAGATCTAACGATTTTAAACGGTAACGTATTCACCCCCCTCTACGTTTTCACAGACTCAAAACTGGTGGCAAATCAAGTCAATGGAACATACATTGCTAAAGAATCAGGAATGATTCAATATCTGGAAAAAGCAAAAGAAATCCTAAAGAACTTCCAAATGTTCTCAATCAAGCAAGTGCCCAGAAGTGAAAACAAAAAGGCAGACGCGCTAAGCAAAATGGCTTCTACTAGCTTTGCACATCTAAAAAACCAAGTACTAGTGGAAGAGCTGGGTCAAAATTCAATAGAAGAAACATCGCTCGTAGCAACCACGGAAGAAGAGGGGTATACATGGATGACACCAATCTATGAATACCTGAACAAAGAAACACTCCTAACGGAAAAGGAGAGAGCACGAGAAGTTAAAAGAAAATCACAAAGGTTTGCAGTAGTTAATGGGATACTTTACAAGAAATCTTTACAAGAAAATCACAAAGGTTTGCGTTGGCCCCCTTCAATCTAACTACGTGTTACGAGAAATTCATGAAGGATCTTGCGGCATGCACGCGGGGACAAGGTTCATAGTGGCCAGAGCCCTGCGTACCGGATATTACTGGCTACTATGCACGGCGATGCTCGAAAACTAATCCAAGCATGCAAAAGCTGTCAGGTGCATAGGCCAGTTCCAAAACATCCACAAGAAAAGTTAACACCCATCACTTCCCCATGGCCATTCGACATGTGGGGAATCGACATTGCAGGACCTCTACCGGAAGGGCCTGGGAGAGTCAGATTCCTCATAGTCGCAATAGAATACTTCACAAAATGGATAGAAGCAAAGCCGGTAGCCACCATAACAGGAAATCAGATCAAGAAATTCGTATGGGAAAACATTGTATGCAGGTTCGGACTCCCGGGAGAAATAATATCGACAACGGAAAGCAATTCCGAGACAACCCATTTAAAGAATGGTGTGAAAAAATGAATATAAAACAACACTTTGCTTCAGTAAAACACCCACTAGCAAACGGACAAGTAGAAAGAGCAAATAGAAGCTTAGGGGAAGGCATAAAGGCTAGGTTGGAAGAAAAAAGCAAGAACTGGTTAGATGAATTGTCGCACGTCCTATGGGCACATCGCACAATGATCAAATCTAGCAACGGAGACACTCCATTCTCGTTAATATACGGAACAAAAGCTGTCATACCAGTTAAGATAGGGATACCCACATGGAGGACGGCAGAAGCAAACATAGAAGAAAATGACGAGGCGCTGGAAATAAACTTAGACCTCCTTGAAGAAAGAAGAGAACAAACAACAATACGCGAAGCAAAAAGCAAGACACAAATGGAGAAATATTACAACTCAAGAGTCTGAAGTACAAGTTTCAAACCAGGAGACTTAGTATATCGGAACAACGACGCAAGCCATGTTGAAGAAGGAGGAAAGCTAGGACCGAAATGGGAGGGGCCCTATGTGGTCACGGAAGCACTAGGAAAAGGCGCATACAAGCTAAAGGACCGTATGGGAATCTAATCCACGACATAGAATGTTTGCAATCTTAAGAGATGTTACATACATCAAGTGTAAGCAACCCATTCCTCATGGATTCCGTGAAGGAGGTTCATGTCAAACCTATATTTTAATATTGTAATGTCTTGTCCTCTTTTATTGAATGAAAAGGTGAAGCTTAGCTACCTTCACCGTTTACTTTAGAAAATTATGTACGTAAGACGCAAGCATACACATGGGCACGACCCATACAACTTTATTCCGAATAACAAAAGGTGAGTAACCTCCAAATTACCTCAAGATACGTAAGAGATATTACAAATCAATGTCGGCGAATAACCCACAAGTATTCGAAAAGACTATTATAATAGGCACATCGATGTGAAGATTAAATAGCAAAAGTTTGAAACAAAAGAAATATGCATATAATAGATTGTCTACACATAATGAAACAAAAGCGCGGCGCTTGGCAGCCAAACAACAAAAGAGCATAATCATAATAAAGCACTACTAAGTGGAAGGGTCCACAAACGGACCCGTCCCTTAATGAACAGTATCCGTACTAAGACCGCCAATAACACCACCAAGCTTAGAAACGGAAAACGAATTGATTTCACTATAGGTTACGTACACGATGGATCGACAAAAGACAACCAAGTATCCGCGGCGCCAACCAATCATGAAGTGAACCTTCCCTTGCTTTTTTGGCTCTATCAAAACAACCCTGGATTGAGGCAGAAAGGGAAGACTCACTTGAAGAGCCTCCAGAAAGACAAGCAGGAACGACCAGCTGTTCCAAGTAACACTGCTTCTCAACAGGGGATAAATCATCAGAGGGTACCTCGGGACGAAGCAAGCGAATGATGTCTTCAACAGAAGAATCCTTGAGAGCCTCTAAAGAAGAAAGCAGAGGAAACTGGAGACCACGGAGCACTTGAAGAGCATTTTCATAGTTAGCCTTAGCAGAAGGATTAAAAGCAGCAACACGAGAAAGTGGCGTATTGGCCGTACCATGAACATGCCCAGCAACAAGCCCATCGTGCATACCTTTATCAACATCACAGCTAATGGCATTAGCCAATGCGTCCAGGTAGCCTTGCCAACACCAACATTCAGATACGGCAAGCTTGAAGCCTTCAGACAATAACCAACGACGAATAGACATAGCAGTAAGCAAGCTCGGATAAAGTTATTCCTCCAAATATAGGGCAACCTTAAAAAAGAGCTCTTTCAATCAAGCTAACTCTGAAGCATAAGGACGGAGCTCTGAACATTCTCTATCCAAAACTTGTACCTAACAAAGAAAATTCCGGAGGTCAATATAAAAAAAGATAGGGGAGAAGAAAAAACAAACACAAAAACAAACAAGAAAAACTGTTTAGTAAGCTCAGCGTTGCGGGATTCAAGAGTAGAGGTAGCACATCGTAAACATTCAAGCTCAACATCCTGACTAACAGAAGAAGCTTCCAACTCTTTGATCTTGGCACGCAACACTTCATTTTCTTTGACAACTGCCCCTAAAGATGATATACCTCACCGCGAAGAGACAGCATCTCAGACGCATTTGATTCAGCCTGAGCCAATTGGGAATCGAGCCCATGAATCAAGTTAGCTTGAACATCGCACCTGGCGGACAATTTCTCCTTCTCTCGCAGATAATGTTCTGCACGAGTCCGTAACTCAGAACCAAAGCACAAATGGCGAGCTGACAAAAGGTCAAAACCTGAAAATAAATCGTCAGGGCTCATTTCACGAAGTAAAGAAGCGAACTTTGGAGGAGCAACACCATCAACAATCTCGTGGCAGTCCAAGGGATTGTCAAGCAGAGACCCGTTCAATACTTTCCACTCCGGATGATGGCGCTCATGTGAGCACAGGGGGTCAAACTCAACAGTAGTCTGGGCATTACTAGCTAAAGGTTGGCCAACAGAAGGTCCAACAAGATCTTTGGCATTACGATTAGCCCCTCCGCTGGAAGACGAATTGAGAAAAGGGGAAACATTCTTCAATATAGGAGTAGCAGCCGGAACAGTTATGGCAGCAATAGTAACAACACCCAAAAGATTCTCGGACCTGGCAAGAGAGGTAACCTCAGCTCCAAAGAAGAATACTAGAATCGGAAGAAGAATCGGAAGAAATAACCAACCTTTAGGAGAACCGTATCAAGTTGATGCCCGAAAGAAAAACCAACAAAACCAAACCTCACGCTGTGGGTGGTGTAAATAGAAGAAGTAATGAAAGGACCATGTGGGGGGGCCGTATAGCCTAGCTCGACCTCCAAAACTCTAATATTCAACAATTCACGAAAGCCACCAACAGAATGTTCTGCTGGAGGGACTGATTGAGATTCAAACGAGGCCTCTTGGTACGACTAGATGGTCCCGAACACTAGACAAAGGCCCTCTTTTCTATTCAAAAGGCCGAGGAAGAAGGGTTAGCATCGTAACACGTAGCCTCAAAAGATGATCCACCACCATGTCGGCACTTGCACCTTCCGGATCAAAAAGAAGATTAACATCGCCTCTAGCTCACAATCCGTGCGGCGGGAGCAATAGGGATAAGTGGCGGCGGCGAACATCAACTTCAATAATAGGCGGTTCCCTTCACGACGTGGGCGGTAGTCATCGGGGCCTTTAGAGGCTCCGGACCGAATATACTCGCACTAACTCATCAACGCACAAAGTGAAGTATATTCGTTAAAAAAAAAACAATAATAATGCAAATAAAACTCACCGTTTGATCTTCACGTAGATACTGTGGTACACATCCTCACCCAAAGTATAATAACAACTCAAACCAACCCAACAAAGAAAGGGCTCGGGGAGGCCCGGAAGGGATAAGGATTAGCAAAGAAGCGGCAAAATGATCGACATTGTACTCGTCAGGACGAGGAGCAGGATCTTTAGAGATATTCTTCCTAGAATGCCACGGGAACAAGACAGGACAAGCAAAGGCATCAACCCAGAAAAATCGATCATTCCAATTTTTGAAAGAATCAAGAGATTTAGTGCAAAGGGCAGGGACACCATCGCGCTTGCGAAAGGAAAACCACCCTTTCAACTTCGAGTTAACATAAAAACAACGAAACAGAGTAACAATAGGAGTAATGTTAAGAGCACGACATAAGATCTCAAAGTGAGAAACTCTTCACGCGCCAAGAACCGATAGTTGAGAAATGTTAATGCGATAATATCTCAGTAATTCAACAAGGAAAACAGACAGGGGCAGACGAAAATTGGCAAGATAAAAAAAGCGGGTATATAAACCAATCTTCCCAGAAGGGCACTCATGCATCGTACACCTACGGTCAGGAAGCTCCGGATGTACCTTTGGTGGAATATTGTAAGTCGCAAGGAAGGAGCCAAATGACCCTCGAGGAGTATTACATTTTATATCAACAATCAAAGCCATAGCGAGTGGATCAAAGGCGACGGATGATTTTTTTTTTTTTTTTTTTTTTTTATCTGCTTTTTTCCAAAGGAAAGCAACAAACGGCGATGGTGCAAAGATGGAGCAGTATTTATAATAAAGAAAAATCTAGAACCAGATGATGACACGTGCAAAGGAAAGATAGAATGAACGACCAAGATAAAAAATAAAAAAGGATGCGTGGAATAGTAGGTCACGTCATTACAGAAAATGAAGAGTCAACAAACGTCCACGTCGCACTAAACGCTTCCCAAGTAAAAGAAAAGGACAAAGCACAGGATAACACCACGTCCTGGTCAAATCTATAGTCTAGTAAGTACTTACCGCACGTGACAATATCCGCATGCGGTCAACACACTAGACTAGGGGGACTGGGTGACGTGGCAATTCCCATCAAAAAAGAAAAAAGGCGTGGGACAGAAAAACGTTTAGTCAACTTAAGTCTAGTAATATCCACCGCATACACCAATGTCCGCACGCAATGGACATACTAGACTGGGGGGACTTGATGACGTATAGTATGTATTACAAGCCTACAAGGCCCAATAGACACTATACACACACTGGGCTCAAGCCCAATGATTACAAATCCTAGGCCCACAGTAAGCCCAATGGCTAATTTGGCTATGGCCTAGGCTTGGAGATGCGCGTAAGGCACATGACGGGCTGAACCTTCAACCGTCAGACCCCTTACGTCCGCATCCGCGATTAACATGGAACCCTTGTCTGCGAAGGGTCCGGATCTAGAAACTAACCATTATATGCGAGAATCTAGGAGGCCCCAGCGGCAAACCTCGCCTATAAAAAGGGCTCTAATCCCCATACAAGGTACAACTTTCTCTCTCATAATAACACATACTTCTACTTTCCCTCTCAAGAATGTGTACTTACTCTCACGTCGGAGTCTAATCGTGGGGTTCGTCCCCACGGTAAGACTAACGTTTACCTTGTGCTGGGGTTTCATTCAAACTACTTGAATTAGTACAAGATCAACCCACCGAAGGTTTATTGGCCCAGTCCAGTAAGCTATGTCTAGACCTTCTATAACACATCACACAAATTGTACTAACAACTGTCATTATGATCTTGGGGCGGGGGGGGGGGGTGTTACATAATGTGTGTTAGGCATTTATGTTCAAGTTGCACTTTCTTTAGCAGTTGTAGTGTAATAAGTTTATATATCGAATAATCAAAAAAAAGGAACATGCAAGTTGTCTTTCCAGAAAAGTGTGTGTTTAAAGAGATTAGAGATTTCTCTCTAATGAGCTCTCAAAACTAATGAGTAAGTCCAAAAAGAAAGGAAGAACAACCAACAAACAATCTAACCCATCATTTGATTTCTCCCTACAAAGACCCATATCTAGATCCATCAATCAGGACCATAACAAAGGATGTGCATTATGAATCATGGAAGGTTATTAGTTTGTTTAGAAAATGGTATGTTGTCACAACGGCCCCTAGGTTATTATTAGAACATTTTATGAATAATTTCTTAGGGGTTGATAAGGTGTTAGGGACTGAACTAAAAGTGTCGAAGGACGGTAAAGCAAGAGGGTTTCTTAAGGAACATGATGTTCTTGTTGATGAACACAAAAAGCTGCACTTATGACGAAATTCAAAGATGTGATATGACCAAGAAAATGATCATGACTTTATATCGGTTTGCAAGTTATGAACCGGTTGACTTGTAAAGATCAAAGTACATGTTTAAAATGTTTGGCCATGAGGCTAGTCGCGTTATCCATACTTTTGTGCATGTTATTTGGTTATATTCATAAGATTTTGTTACTTAATCGTATATAAATGCAAATGCAAGTCCATACATAGCCAAGTACAGGAAAATGAAGAAAGAATAGAAGAAATGAAGATTTATGCACGTACGAAGATTCCTACATCAAGATATGCCTTGGGAAGCCTTTCAAGAACAAAAGAGCTAACAAATCAATGCTTCCAAGTCCTAAGACAAAGAAAAGATCAAGTTTGTTAAAGAACGATGATCCACGGTCAAGAAACAAGCAAACCGAAAGCTAAAAATGAAAAATGACAAAAAGTGCACACCGAGGAGCCTCTAGCCGATTGGCCTAAGCCCGTAGCCGATCGGCTGGGTGGTTTAGCCGATAGGATAGACGCCTATGCAGTTAGGCTGGATGAATCTGAGTGCCCAAAACCTTAAGTTAAGCTCCCATCTTGCACCAACCGACTTTAGCACCTCTTGTACTCACATTTCTAGATCCTTCCAATTCTTAGGCCCCAAGTTTAGCATTTAATACCCCCAAGGCCTTGAGTTGGGTATAAATAAAACTTATTGGCAAGTGTTTTCACCACCAATATACCAAATCAAAGACAAACTATCAAACAACTCTTAAACCACTCTCTCAAAGCCCTAAAATTCGTCCTTAAACCTCTGGAAAAATTCAGAGGCAAAAGGAGGATCAAGAAGCCATCATTTGGAGGTCGAATCATCAAGTAATTATCACCAATCTTTGAGGCCTCAAAGCCTTAACATTTTTAATCTTATTTACATATTTGTAAGACCTTTTAATCATATTTTCTAATATTTCCAAGTTTGTATCTTTGTTTATTATAAGTGGCTAGTGCCTTTGTGCACTTGCTTAGATGATTTTTGTAATATGATGATTTGATTTTGATTGTGTTAAAATGTTTTAATTCAATTTCAAGATAGTTCATAGATCCAATATTACTTGTGTTTTATTGTGATATTTTTTTATCAAGTTTGATTTGTTGATGGTGATCTACCTATAAGTCAGGCCCAAAAAGTGGTGTGTATTTCATAATCACAACTTATTTCTTTGTATAGACAATGTAAGAATTTTTAGATACTGAACATAAGCATACCTAAAGGATAAACATACCTAAAGGAGTGTTTGGCTAACCTTCTTGATCTTGATGGGTTCCTATTATCTTTTGGTAACATTTGTTTTCAAAAAAAAAAATTAACCCTACATAGAGCTGAAAACTCTTTTTTAGGATGTGTTTGGATAAATTAATAGTGTTTTGATGGTAAATAATTCCAATAAGCACCTAAAGAAGTACTTGTTAACTTAATAATTTGTAACTAATAAAAAAATGAACAATATAAGCCCATTTGACACAGTTAACCCACTTGGTCCATTTTGCTTCTAATATAACCAAAATCAACCCATTCATTAGTATGGGTCGCAATTGCCAACTCCACACACACAGCTACTACAACACTTTATATAGACAAATGACCCTTAATATGCATTCAACCAATCCCAAAATTAATGTTTTCAAAACAACACTCATAGTAAATTTTGTCCAAACAGCCTTTGAAAATATAAAAAAATACTGTCAGAATAGCCCCTTAAAAGGTTGTAACCAAACAGCCTATATATATATATATATATATATATATATATATATATATATATATATATATATATATATAGTTATATAAAGAACCAAATAATTTGCGAGAACTGCGAGAACCAACAAGGACCAATCAGATTTGAGATAATTAATTTCACTTTTTACTTTTCCACACTATTTTCGCAGGGGTATTTTAGGCATTTTATACTTGTAAACAATTAATAACCGTATATTAATTTCTCCACTAATTATGGGATCACGATTTACAGTTTTTTTTATTTTGAAAAACCCTAAAACAGCTCTACCATTATCAACGAAAATTACCATTTAACAAATCATTTATAAAAAAAACGATTATCCAAAAACAATACTTCAGTAACAATGGATCCATCCATTGGAAACGATCATCATGAAGAAGTTAATGTCACGATTGTTTCCCCATGCAAGCGAAGCCAATGTTCTGGCCAATCTTCAAAAGCGATGATCGGGTTCATGTTAATGAAGATTTGTCTTGATCAGAATAGTACGTTTATAAATTTTAAGTCATGTTTGGTTTGTACATGTTTTATTGTTTCGTATAGATTTTAATAGGTTTATCTAAGATTAATTTATATAATTTTAGGGTTTTTATAGAGGTTGTACATGTATGGTATTTATACGACGAAGATCTAAATACATGTATGTATCGTAGAATGTTATTTTGTTGTTTGTTTTTGTTACTTGCATTGCATGTTTAGGTTTGATACATCTGTAGTTTTTTTTATGCATGATTCTAGTAATGTTTATGGGTGAATTTGATTGTTCTCATGCACATGTGTACATGGGTGGATTCATTGGTATTCAATTTTAATGTAAGTTGCTACCATTTGATTGTTCTCATGCACATGTGTACATGGGTGTCATTGGTTTTTCAGTTTTAATGTATGTGGTTACATCCTTCATTGACTGCTTTGTTTTTTTTTTGATTTTAATGATTACCTTGGTTAATATGTGCATTTTTCTTATATCGATTATTTTGTGCGGTGTACTAAGTTTAATACAATCGTTGCATACATATGCACATGTGTTTTCCATGTTTCTTATATTGCAGTTATATCCAACGGGTTGTTGTGTATTTATGTACATACAAACACATGTGATTATCATTAATGCATTTATTTTTCTTTATAATGTTTTTGTAGAGTATTACGATTTAGAAGATAGTGAGTCGGATGATGAGTGTATTCCAACACCCAAAGGCCATAAGTATTGGGTTCGGAGGTACCGGTGATGAGAAGCCTAGCGAAGGAACGTGTTTGACACTTTTGATGAGGCTTCGACATGTACCTTGAATCGCTCTTAAGGCCGGGTTCTCTATTAGAAAATCTACATCAAAGCGTAAGAAAGGTGAGGTTACTCATAAGTATATAGTTTGTAATAGGGTTTGGAAAACCACGAAAAACCATCGTGAAAGATCGTTGGCCCGATCATCTCAAGCTGATGATAATCGAGAAAATGGGAGTAATAAACCTAAGCGAAGCAATTCAATTACTACGCAGCGGATTGCAATGCATGTGTCGGGTTTAGGGCTATTCACGGTACATCGGCTTTTAAGTTATCAAATTTGTTGAAAACCATAACCACCCACTTCTTGATGAAAACAACAACGATCTTTTAAAAGCACGGTAAGTTGGACTTTAGTGATAATTTGTTTATCCATAGGGCTTCACTTTCTAATCTTGGCCCAACTAAAGCTCATCGTCTTAGGGTGGCATTTATGGGTAGCTATCAAAGGTTCGTGGAAAGCCTTGATTGGAAGAACTTCCGTAGGTCATTAATAAATACATTGGTCCTAGGGATGCCCGGATGTTAATAGATAAAATGAATGCTAGGAAAAACATGTGCCTAATTTTCATTTGAATACCATACCGTTGATGATGTTTTGTCCGCATGTTACGGGCCGACGAGACAATGAAATGCAATTACAATGAATTTGGTGATGTAGTTTCATTCGATGCCACTTATCGCACAAGCAGTAAAGTTTAATGTCTATCCGTAATAGTTTGATTATTATATTAGTTATTCGATTATTGTAACATGTGTGTATTCTTTTAATTATATGTCCATCCATCTATAGGTACGGATGATCTTTGTTCCATTCTTGGCATTGACCATAACCAAAAATGTGTCACTTTTGGTGCTTTGCTTTAATCGGTGTGAAACAATCGATTCATACAAGTGGATCCTCACCGTTTAAAAAGCGCATGTAAAGAACCAATTACAGGTATTACGGACCAAGATCCAGCGTTGCGTCTTGCGATTGAGTGTGTTTCTGAAGCACATCATCGTTTATGTATGTGGCACATAACACGAAGCGCACAGGAAGGTTTTTCTAACTAATCACATGTGTTATAAATGATTTACCTACTTTTTATATATTTATTCGATAAATTAATTATATCTTATTCACACTTTCCTCATATCTGATTTGTGGTGAAGTTGATTGATTCAATTTAAGAAACTTTTCATAATCTTATATGGAATGTGTTTATTGAACCCTCGAATTTGAAGGCGATGGCATGCTCTTATTGGAATGTTTAATTTGTGCGAAAACAAATGGCTTTCGAAATGTTTAAGATGAGGATTTGTGGATCCGGCATATTTTAAGGAGTTGCCAATGTGTTGTCTTATGAAGACCACTTGCGATCCAGCTCAAATGCTTTCTTCGTATTTTCTCTCATTCGGAAACATGCTTGTTCAATTCATGCTTTGCTTTGAAGCCGCTATGGAGAAAGCAGTTATGTCCAACGTGTCATGGACAATCGCACTTTTGAATCTACTCTGTAATGTTCACCGACCTCCTATTGAGCGACATGCATGTTCCGTTTATAGCCGTTCTATTTTAGAGAGGTATTTAGTTTATCTTTTCGATTAATGTTGTATTATAAAAACATTAAAGTATCTTTGTATACTGTTATAACACATGTGTATTTGTTTGTTGTTCTTAATAGGTTCAGAAGGAAATATTAAAAGGACTGTATGCATGCTCTCAGATTAGTGTTACTTCAGAAGAAGGTGTTACAGTTAGCATAATACAACAAAAAAACAAAGAGAATGCTGTTGTTATTAATGCTAAGGTAATTATTTATAATTTTATACATGTGTTATATATATTTTAATTAAAAATATTTATTATGTTCATACAATATGTATGTTTGTTGTATTACGTGTTACATCCCATTTTCTATATTTTTTATCGGGTTCATCTCAAGGAATCGATGGGAGCGATACTGTTCATGTAATCGGTTTGGTCGACACGGATACTTGTGCGCCACATTTTACGTGTTTTCCGTATATACTCTATTGATCGATTCGGAAAAATATGTTAGTAAGCTTTGGAGGAAAGGCGTGTTGCCATCTCACTTGCTAGATAAGAGGCACCGTTATGGACCATGTATTGAAGAGACGGACAACATAGCCGATATTCATGCTACAATAGAGTCATGTGTCGACCGTATCTGTGATGACACGAAAAATTAAAGGAATTTCTTGCACGGTTATGGGTTGAAATCCAAGTTAGAAGGCGACCTACCCCGGAAAAAAGAAACCCAATAATGAAGAAATTTTCCGGGACCTTTTAGGTGTTACAACACCTAAACAAGTTATTGTCAAACCTCCTCGAGGATTAGGAATAAGGGTTGTGATGCGGGAGGCGGAAGATTTATTGGACCGGGCGAAAAGCTAAAACAAAGGCCAAAACCAAAAGAAAGGCGTACATGCGGTATTTGTGATGAACAAGGTCACAACATGCGCCGTGCAAAATAGAAATAAAAAGAAAGCGGCTCAAGCCGATGATTCGAGGTTACGAAGAAGAGGATTATGACAATGAGTTGTCGACAATGCAAATTAGGATAGAATCACGTTCTTCCTTGATACCTTTTTGGTTCAATATGTTTTAGGCGCTTTAAATCTGGATGTTTTATGTTTTCACCTTCATTTGGTCGTTAACTTTGTTTGTCATCTACAACGACATTGAGTTTATGGTTATTTCACTTGTGTTTGGATATTATTTCACTTGAGTTTATGGTTATTTCATTTGGTTGTTAACTTTGTACAATTCTTCTACAATACATGTGTGTATTTGTGTGTGCAAATTCTTTACACATGTGTATTTCGTTTAATTATACTAATATTACATACGTATCAAATAATTTTTAAGAAAATTTTATCCAAATCTTCAGTATTTATTCAAAATATTCATTTTGAATTTTAAAAAATTATATTCAATGATCATATCTCTATTTTTTAGCAAGATCCTTAATAAATTTAATTATAATCATATCTATATTTTCAAAATATAGATTATTTGCATGCATTTTTTAAGCATATGTTGTTACACAACCCTTTTAACTTGATAACCCTAATTCAGCCTTTTATCCTATATATAGTCTCTTTTGGTGAACACCCAAATATATACTTTTTATCTTGTTAGTTTTTAAAGTTCGTGTGTTTTTTTTTTTAAATCATGTCTTCACGAGAAAACTCAAACAATTTATCATACTTGGTGGTCCCATGGTTGTCAACCACGTGTTTAAAAAGAATAAAGGTCGTGGATCAAATGGTAATTATAATAGAAACCCCAAGATCCGTGTTTGCGGTTTACATCGTCAACCCGCCACAACATCCGTACATGTCCACTAAAGAAAAGTCAAGCCAATTCCATCAAGAATGAAGAAAGCATAAGAATCCGAATGAAGACATGATTGTTTAGTATCTGACTACATCAGGGATACTACAAAAAATTAGTTATCTTTCTATTAGGTGTCGTACTTTTTTTTATCCTTTTCAATGAATAACGTACTTTTGTGTTTCCGACACAAATATTTTGGAATATGTTACATGTATTTCAATGAATAACGTATTTATGTTCTCATCAAATTTGGTCGACACATGCTTTGGAATATGTTACATGTCACATGTATTTCAGTGATTAACGTATTTATACACATGCGCAATTAAAAAGTAATAAAACACATTATATACAATTTTAAATATATCCGGCATACAACGCATTAACACATGTAAACTTGTATAACGAAAGTGAAATTTGTATTAGACATATGGTATAACTTTGTATTACACAAGTGAAATTTCTCACAACATTTGGTTTTTTTATAATCTAACACATGTGCAAATTTGTCTTACACATGTGCAATTTATAAACACACTTGTTTTCCCAATATAACATATTCAAACACTTGTGCAATTTCATTTTCATTTAAAGTACTTTCATTCACACATGTGAACATGCATGTGCAATTTGATTTTCCTTAATAAACTTTTTCATTTACACATGTGCCAACGATTATTCACTTTCATTTAATTTAAAGCATTTTTCTTGATGAAACACATGAACAAACACATGTAAACTAAAATCGCCCATGTCCATTTTGTTTCAAACATCTATGTTAATTTTAGTCGCCTAGTCTAATCATTTCACACTTTAGAGTAATGTGGGTTTCATTTACATACATTACTATAGTATCACAAGTTGATTTTAGTACCACAAGTTGAGTTTTAGTTTCGATTACACTTGTGTTAATTTAGTAAAAGTCGTTGATACATTTCATTACTCAATATAATCATGTGATTTTTCTCGATTGTATCAACATGCAAAACAAACATAAGCTTAGACAAAATTGGTGGTATTTAAAATAATCACTACATAATAATCCTAAATTAATTCAAACACAATCATAGTTGACCTAAGCGTTTTGATAGCCATTCAAAATAAATACCTTAAAGGTATTAAAACCAAATCCACATACTTAAACATTCCGAGCATAATAATTGTCTTAACCAACACAAACTTAAATAATTACCAAGTCATCATACTTAACCAACACAAATATAAGTAGTTACCAAAGCGATTGTTTTTCACTTCAAGCGAATTGAACTTGCAATGAACTTCTAGATACCGGCAATCATACCTAAGACATTACCAAGTATCAAATTCCAGCCGGTTAGTAGTAATTTTGCGACATACTTCGACCTTAACTTGTTAACCTGCGCTATCTGCTTACGCGCATCACTTGACAACCCACAATCATACCTTTCCATTGGTTCTCCCATGTATGTTTCCATATGACGCATAACTACCACTCCAGAGTTTGGGACCTTCGATTACGTTCGCCAACTCGAATCGGGATTTGCATTTGGATGGTGAATATATCCATTGCTTTAGGATGTCCGACACATCGGTATCTCCCAAAGTCCACATCTTGTGTTTTGAAAAATAATATATTATTCAAATTATCCCTTTTATCATAAATTATCGTAATATATGATGTTAATCTTTGTATATATGGAATTAACTACACTTACCACTATGATAGCCACGCTATCATCCAAGCTGTTCTTCACCGTCCACCATTTGCCTAGCCGGTGGAGTTTTCTTACCCTTCTTGAACTAACATTCTTACTACCCTTGCTATCCAACATCCGGACACCACCTTTCTTTAAATTGAATATCATAAGGAAATTGTGTTCACCATTCGACCTTTGGAATAAACACTGTATTTATATTGCATACGCAAATACATGTGTGTAAGTTTACCACGATATATATTCGGCATAGACAATTCGAGAAAACGATTATATTATCTATATTAAATGCTACAATTCCATTTATTATCTATTTTACATACATGTGTAAACTCAAAGCGGTATATACATTTCTTGTAGCAATTATGTATGAAGTTAATACATATACATGTGTGTAAATTATGTACAACGTAATACATAATTGTATATACATGTTTATTGTAGCAATTATGTTTACTATCGCAATTATGTATTACGTTGATATATACATATATACGCCAATTTACAACGCTATACATGTGTAAATTATGTACAAGCTGTATATAAATGGATCTTTGCAAATTAAGCGGCAATACTTACAAGTTCAACTCCTTTGAGCGTTTTTGGTTTGCCATCCTTTGCAAGTGCCTTATCAACATAATGAGTGAACATACGCATCCGTTCATCCGCCTTTGTATAGCACACTTATGAACCTTTAGTTACATTTGTAAAAACATTACATTTTAATATTAATAATATTTTCATCCATCATACCACATACTCGCACGTGTTAATGAAACTTTATATTTTACACAAAGACACTTACCACCATAAAGTTGGCATAAAATACCGGAGTGGTGAATTTGGTCCTCTTGTCGTTCACCAACATTCAATATCTCGCCCGTCGTTAATCACATTTGGCACCACATCTTGCGATTGGCCCAAACTCTCCAACATCAAGCGTGTTGAGCGTGACCGGACTTGGTTACGAATAGTATGTCACTAGAAAGGGAAGAAAAGAACAACTGACGTATAAGTACACATGTAATGTATATAAATAATTATCACGTGTTATACACATTATTCAAATGTGTTTTAAATAGTTCACATGTCTACTATATATAATGAATACATACATGTGTTGTACTTAATTCATATTGGTTATATAACTTTGTTATAACAAAATTTTCTTTTCAACTAAACACATGTATCACATTATATATATAATTCATGCAATTACATTTATATAAACAATTGAATTATTTGGGTACTTACTCGGATTTCGGACATCTCAAGCGGTAGCTTGCACACCTTCTTTTCACGGGCATCCAGCGCCTTTGAAATGTGACTCTAACACAAAATGGCGATTTCATTTGTGCGATAAGTACTTGATTCCTTTTCCACGTTGCTTAACTAAACCTTGTTCGGGAACATTTGGCCTAACGTATCTCACTTTGGAACCGCTGCTCTCGCCCTTGATTTATTCCTGTCGCTTCTTTTCTTCTTGACTTCGGTTCCTCATAAGTTTGTGTCAAGTTCGGGTTAAATGATGGCATGTCATCCCATGCCACACCCTTAACCTTCCTATGCTCGGTGAAACCTTATCGACACTAGCGATAACTAACGCTTGTGTTTGCTCCCCAACGTAACCGGTGTATCAAACCACCCCCACCGGTCAAATTCCCACTACCACTTGCCACGTTAGGCGTGCCGGCTTCAACATTGTATTTGGACCCATTCCTCCGGATGTCCTTTCCTGTTCACACCTTTTCCATGATTTACGAATCCAACTTACGCGATACTTCCGTATACTTAACTTCTAAAGCTTTTAACTCCTCACTCTGGGAAAACCACCAAACCCAAGCATATGTTTTCTCAAAACATGATCCGACTTTTCGATTGTCTCAATATACTTACCAAGCTTCGAGACAAACCCTGCATATACATGTTCATATTCGGTTGTATAAATTTTACAAATCAGTTACAAAATATCATATACAACATCGTGTATTTAAACTACATCATGTATCGCATTTAAAAATCGTTTAATTGTTTATAAATTTTACATGTATAAAATTTACAAATCAGATTACAAAATATCATATACAACATACGTGTATATGATATACAACATACGTGTATCGCATCATGTATAAATTTTACAAATCAGATTACAAAATATCATATACAACATACGTGTATTTAAACTACATCATGTATAAATTTTACAAATCAGATTACAAAATATCATATGCAAAACATATACACTCAATTCATATAATACATGTGTTTAAATGTTTACTCACTCGTCATTAAAACGTTTAATCGTTTAATCATTTGATACATATTATATCAATACAATACATGTGTATAAATGTCGGATAATGGTACCGACATTTGGTTTCATAAATGTATCGACGGGTTTCATTCAATATAAGCGTAACAACGGTTACATTCAATATAATACATGTGTCTAAATGTCTTGCAGGTTTCATTCAATATAATACATGTGTGTAAATGCTTACTCATTTGTCATTAAAGCGTTTAATCGTTTATTCATTTGATACATATTATATCAATACAATACATGTATATATGTATGTATACATGTATATATACATGTATACATGTATACATGTATACATGTTTATACATGTATACATGTGTATAAATGTAACATAAAAGTACCTCGGTTTCATTTTACAAGGATATACATGTGTATAGTTGATTTGAAGGAAAGTACCTCTAAATCTTCCGGAAACCATCGTCTTCTTCCTCCTCATACGGTGGTTCTAGTTCTCCCATCCACATCCACCAACATCTAACTCTGCGTTTCCTCTCTTGCAAAATGTCCATTGACCATTTACTTGTAGGTGGTCTTTTGCGAGCAATTAGCGAGATTCACATTTGTTCCATCAACGTAAATCATCTTGTCATCGGATACAATCGGTTAGGATACTATACATGTGCATCTAAATATAATTGACATATCGTATTATATATTACCGTTAACAAGGTAAGTGGGCATAAAAGTAGTTGTTCTTCACTTTTGGCTTCCATCCATCTTTGCGGTTTGGAAGACTATCAATTAAGAACTTACACGGTTTATTTCTTGAAATCGGTGTTTGGGCGATGTGTTTCAAAATTTCTAAATCACGACACCCGTCTTTGAACAACTACCGATAACATTTGCAAATAGAACAATGAAATTGACTTGAAGTTAAGGTCTACAACCTTACTACTTGTATCATTTTCTAACAAGCTGTTGGTGTTATTTTCCTTCCTCACATGGATCTTGATTCTTCCATGCCTCTATCATTACCCCATTATCCGACACTTGACATCCGATATATTGTCCCCTCATTTTCAAACCTAGCATTTGACTTATTGTTTCACAATCTACTCTAAGAGCACCTTTAGCGACAATTTCCATTTCTCACCATCAAAGTTTTAACCACATAAAATCCTAACTGCGGTATACCATCCACCTTGAATTCAAGTAAGCTTCCAAATCCTAGTCTATCGATACATGCACATTGGTTAGGCTTAAGGGTTGCTATAGCTAAATAAAATGGGCGTGGGCTAGACCGTGTCCTAAGTGTTGTCGAGATATCTACGGCCTGTTTTTTCCCTTTTGTGTCGATCCTAGTTGACTTAACTTCTGGCCTAACTTCTGATGGTCCGGCTACATCAGCTTCATTGATAACACCAACTGTAACAAATATAACGCATGTTCTTCGTTAATACAAACACTAATCCACACTAAAGACAAAAACACAGATATGTGTATCAATACCTTTTGTCTTCTTAATCGGTTTTCTCACAACATTAGCAGCAGTTCGCTTGATCCCTTTCCTACCAGCTTCCACTACATATGTCATTAGAAAATAAATTAATATCAATTTAAACACAAATGTTATTCGTATTTGGATAAGTTTTTTTATGGTGTTACAAACAAATATAGTAATACCTTTGTCCTCAGGGCTACTACTCCCAACTCTTCCTACTATCATGCTTCTTCTCCATCTCACGGTGATGCTATTCAACAAAAACATATACAATTAAACATACGCTTTTATATTTTAAGTGTAGCCAAATAATTTTGTGTGTCATACCAACGCTCATGAGGACTCCCTGGTTTGGTTGAACTGAGCTTGAAGTCGTCATTGCTATTTTCCACGTCGGCGTCAATAGGATCATCAATTGTATTTTCTTCAACCACTTTGTTATGTTTTGTTCGGTAACTTCTCCATGATCGTAACACATATAAGCGTTCGGATGGTTATGATCTTGTATAAAATAGATTATATGTAATCGAAATTAAGTATATATCGGACAAAATATAAAAGTATAACAACGTTGTACTTATTGTTTATAACGACATGCATTTGTAATGAGTTACTACACCATTTTCTAAATTTATATATATACATGTGTTGTTTATAAAGTTATACACATACATGTGTTACTTATTAATTTACATACATACATGTGTTATTTAAACATACATTAGTTATTTATACACACATGTGTCACTTAACAACTTTGTCATGAACTACAACACCATATATCTGATTATAGACACACATGTGTTGTTACCAATAAATGTCTTATTCAAACGTACATGTGTTATTTCCACACACATATGTCAATTAACAACTTTGCCATGAATTACAACACCGTCTATAAAGTTATAAGCGTCGTATAGCGAATCACCATACAAAGAAACATAACACAAACAAACATACTCATACACACATCCACTATATACATCCTCGTTTTTAATACCCATTAATACATTGTTTTGAACAATGTTTACGGACCGTGATTCAAAGATGTTTACATTCCATAATCCACATGTGCATACATGTTTACACACCACAATCCCATGTTTTACAAACCCATTACCCACAAATGATTGAATACATCATCCTAACAAACATGTTTACAGACCCATAATCAACTCAAAAACCATATATCCAACAGGTTGTGCCCAACCATATCATCCATTATATACATTGTCACAGGTAATCCCTCCAACATGTTTTTTTGTCCCATATCATCCGTTTACACTCCACCAAAGAACATCATTTAATATGAAACAAAACAAATATTAATTAACACTACATTATTAGTTTCTAACACAAACTAAAGATTAATTGTTTACATCAATTAATATGTCGGAAAAAAAAACAAAAACACATGTAGTTCAACAATCCGTTTTGTTTCTTAATTAAACATCGATTTAACCTAAAACTATGATTAAATTAAAAAAAAATGACTAAATAAATTAACAAAATCATGTAAATCATATCGCCCAAAAACACACATGCAGTATGATCATTCCTTTTTTTCTTAAAATTAAACATACGTATAGAATGAAACAATGTAAATAACACAATCAAAACAAATAAAAAATAAAATAAAATCCATTCGATACCTGTCATTTTTCCCAGAAACAAGAACAATTGTGTGTGTTTTTTGGTACCGCCGTACCTTCTTTGATTGATATGAAAAAAAACCCTAATAATTGGGGTTTTAAAAACTATCAAAGGATAAGATTGTGTGTTTATTTGATTTGATATGTCAACGGGTTTTAGGAATTTATTTTGATCTCGAAACTACTTGGTGAGCAACTTGGGGAAGTTATTAACATACTTCACGAGAAGGAAGTTACAAATTAAATGAGAAGACGAAATTCCGAAAATGTCCCCATAATTAATTAAAATGCAGAAAAAAACTTCCAATTATTTACCAAAATGCCATGTGAATCCTACACCATAGATCAAAAAAAGGAAGGCGAGGATTGGTTCTCATGATTCTCATAAATTATTTGGTTACGTAAATAACCCCCTTATATATATATATATATATATATATATATATATATATATATATATATATATATATATATATATATATATATATATATATATATATATATATATATATATATATATATACCGGTGACTATTTTAATAGCGGCGAATGTTTTTTATTTTAAACCTTCCTTATTTAGCATGCCCGATGTAGTAGGTATATGTTTTCAAAAAAAGCGTCTAAATTATTAATTAAGTAAATAGTTAGCACTTTTATTTTTCAAATTTTAGCATTAGATGGGTGATTATAAGTTTAGTGAGCTTTTCTTATAAACAATTATATTAAAATATATCATTATTGGAGGGAGTTACTATATGGTTTAAATGTGACTTAAATTTTCAAATTTTACATTAATTTTTTAATTTTTCTTTTATAGTAATGATTTTTGTCTTAAAATTTTAAGACTTTCTTTAATAGGAAGTCCCAAATCCTTTATAATGTAGTATAGATAATGAATAAAAGATGTAGCGGAAAACAAACACAAATATGACACCATGAATTTAGTTATATTAAACAGTAATAGACGATGATGTGATAGATGGAATCAAAATCTATTGTTAGTAGGGAACTTTACGACCATACATCAATCAATATAGTACCTAAGTAGTGCGTTGTACTAAGTAATGAAAATTTCACAAGAAATATTCTCACCGGAAACTTTATGAGTGTTCTAGGGCCAATACTTCAGGGCAGCAAGATCATATGCTCTGGCAGCAGCTTCCTCATCATCATATGCACCTAAAGAAATGTTTTATTTGGTCATAAGAAGTAAAAAATAAGTGAATGTTGACATTTAACAGAATCGAGCTTTAGAAGAATATTCAATCAAGATGCTTACCTGAGTAAACCGTTGAAAAGAAGTCAAATCCATGCCAAAAACACATGCAAAAGAAAAACGGTACGTTAATACAAATATCGTCCTAAAAACGTTATTTATATTTTATGATCTTTCCCTCGTTTTGTTAACGACAAAAGTAAATTTTATTTTGCAAGTATAAAGCATGCCAAGATAATTAGACATTAATACAAGCTTTTCTTAAATAAAGTCTTCATCACTTAAGTTTTTACATCTTATCACATTTTGATTAGCTACATATTAATTAACATTGATAACCTTCTAAACTATAATGTGCATCAACATTTTTATTTCATGTATGTTTAGTTTCTTAAACATTACATTACATAAGTATTTACTTATTACTTCTAAACATAGAAAACTGCATATTACATCATGGCTTGCATCACATTGGAAATCTTTTGAAGATTTTATGAAATATATTGTTTAGATATTCACTCATCATATCTTACATAATCTTGGAGAGATTTGGATGATCTTTGAAAGATTTTTTGTGATCTTTACTGTCAGGCTGGCGAAACCAAATTTTTTAAAGGGCAGACCCCTTTTTTTTGGTTTCATCCAGTCCGTGGTCTTACTGATCACTTGGGCTATAAATAGCAAGCCAACACAAGTTGTTTCATCATCCCTCATTAGCATAAAACACATACATTCTCTCATTCTATTACATCTAACTCATTTTCATTTCATTTTAGTGATCATCTTTTGTAGCAAAGAAGATCAATGTATAATCAAGCTTCAACAAATAGTTGGAAGGCTTTTTTGTTTTGTTGTTGTGTGAATCTTTATTGTTCATACATCATTGTTGTACCAAACCATCTTAAACCTCTAAGTGTGAGTGGTTAGTATTTTAGTTCTCAAAATACATATGTGTGTTGGGAGTGGTTGTACCATTGTAAAAGAACTCGACATCTAGCTTTGTGTCGGAAATATTGTGTAAGCGACGTGTAAAGGTTTTCTCCGCCGGTTAAAGGAGCTTGTCGATTAGTGAAGATAACTGTTGAGTTGGAGACTCGGGGAGTGGAGTAGGACAAGGAAAAAGAGTCCTTGTAGACCGAACCACTATAAACAACTTTGTCATGGTTTGATTGTTTCTTTCCTTACTTACATATTATATATTGCTTGCATATCCTTCACTAACACATCTTTTATCTATGTCGATTGAAAAAATTTCTTACTTGTAGGTAAAACAATTTCTCATTGTTCATACAAATAAAAACGTTATTTTCATCACTTGCATAATGTCTCTTGAATACTAAAGGTAATACGTAACTAATATGTATTCCCGGGTATATTCAAACGAAGCCACATTGAAATTAGGAACGTTTGGGTTATCTCTCAGATTTTGCCAAACACTACTAATATAAACTATTTTATGCATAAAAAGGAGTCGAGATAACCACAACTCCACATTGTTTGCATATAGGCACACACTAGAACAAAATGTTAATTTAGTTGTCATCTTTACTAAAACATGACACTTTTTGCTCCTAGGAACAAACATGCCTCTCGCTAAGTACTATGATCACAAAGACACCCTTGGCTACATCCCACAACACCACAAAACTAAGGGTCTTAGCAAAGACCAAGTCGAGGTTTTCAAAGGTCTAGAGAAATGCTAATTTCATGAGGGTGGGACAATTCACCCATCCTTTGTCGAGGGAAAAAACCTTCGTCAAGAACTAGCCACCACTTACTTTGATGGTCTCCTAGACATTGACGAGCCCATTTGACCTAGATTTCTCCTTGAATTCTATGCTAGCATAATTCTTGTAACAAATGATGATGGTCTTATGTCTCTAAGCTTCAAAGTCAACCAAATTGATTTCAACATTCCCCTCACTAATTTCGCCTAAGTGCTAGGAATTCCTTGTGTGGAACTTGTCTTTACTCGGATAAATGGTCACTCACCATTCTTGACTCAATTCATGACCATTCCCCTCCTTACCAAACTCCCTTGGTCGACAAAGATGTCATCCGTGAGCACCTCTTCTTTGATAGGGTAGCACCAGCACGTGTCACTAAATGTCAACCAAAGATCCATATGGAATGGAACTCAATGAGCTTAAGCCTTAATTCAAGAAATGGGAAGAACCTTACAACCAATGTCATAAGCACCATATGACCATATCAATGCTTGAACTCACCGCTGAGCTTCCAAGCCTTCAACTTCATACTAGAAATGGTGAAGAACTGCTCTTACCGTCTCTTTAGACCTTTGCAATGTCATAAACTTGACACCAAAGTAAACAAGTATGACCAAGATAATTAGAATTAATACAAGCTTTTCTTAAATAAAGCTTTGCCTTTGCTACACGCCTATAGCTTGTCCACTCGTCAACCATTCAACTTGGCATACTACATTGCTAGGAAGATGGCTGACATTCCCACTTAAGGCACCGTTGCTCTTCCCTACGGGATGCTCCTTACCCGTCTCTTTAGAGCCTTTGCACCCATTCCGCCAAGTCCTTAAGGGGTAAAACTTGACAAAAGTAAATTTTATTTTTGCAAGTATAAAGCATGCCAAGATAATTAGAATTAATACAAGCTTTTCTTAAATAAAGTCTTCATCACTTAAGTTTTTACATCTTATCACATTTTGATTAGCTACATATTAATTAACATTGATAACCTTCTAAACTATAATGTGCATCAACATTTTTAGTTCATGTATGTTTAGTTTCTTAAACATTACATTACATAAGTATTTACTTATTATTTCTAGAAATAGAAAACTACATATTACATCATGGCTTGCATCACATTGGAAATCTTTAGAAGATTTTATGGAATATATTGTTTAGATATTCACTCATCATATCTTACATAATCTTGGAGAGATTTGGATGATCTTTGAAAGATTTTGTGATCTTCTTTGTCGGTGGCGAAACAAATTTTTAAAGGCGGACCCTTTTTGGTTCCATCAGGTCAGTGGTCTTCTTGATCACTTGGGCTATAAATAGCAAGCCAACCCAAGTTTTTTCATCATCCCTCATTAGCATAAAACACATACATTCTCTCATTCTATTACATTTAACTCAGTTTCATTTCATTTTAGTGATCATATTTTGTAGCAAAGAAGATCAAGACATAATCAAGCTTCAACAAATAGTTGGAAGGCTTATTTGTTTTGTTATTGTGTGTATCTTTATTGTTCACATATCATTATTGTACCAAACCATCTTAAACCTCTGAGTGTGAGTGGTTAGTATTTTAGTCCTCAAAATACATAGTGTGTTGGGAGTGGTTGTACCCTTGTAAAGAACTCGACATCTATCTTTGTGTCGGAAATATTGTGTAAGCGACGTGTAAAGGTTTTCTCCGCTGGTTAAAGGAGCTTGTTGATTAGTGAAGATAACTCTCGAGTTGGAGACTCGGGGAGTGGAGTAGGACAAGGAAAAAGAGTCCTTGTAGACCGAACCACTATAAACAACTTTGTCGTGGTTTGATTTTTCTTTCCTTACTTACATATTATATATTGCTTGCATATTCTTCACTAACACATCTTTTATCTATATCGATTGATCTTACAATAAGTTCTCAAAACAATTAAGATTTTAAATGGTAAAACTATTCAACTCCCTCCCTCTAGTTTTCCACATGGTAATAAGGTTATAAATCATAGAACTCAATTTATGCCTCTGACGACGAGAAAAAGAAAATAAATTTCTTCAGTATCTTGTGTAGCACATATACATACAGCCAAAGAAAATGATACATAAAAAAGATTATGCACACAAACATACACACAGAAGGAGGATTAAAAATTGCTTTCCCTTATTGTGATTCTGATTCTACGTACTTTTATCCCATAGATGTCTGGTTCAGTCAATGTATAAACTAACATTGGAGTAATTGAAACCTGTTGCATAATTAATAATTTTTTTAACCGCACAAAGGGGAGTATGGCCATCAAGATTGTTAAGCATTTTCCATACACAGGTTGTTAAGCAGTATCAAAGTGTATTCAAAACTCAAATAACCTCCTATATAAAACATAAACTAATTTGACCTATCCATAATTAACTGGGTCAGTGTTACCATTCGAATGAAGGCCGACATGGGACTTTGGGTTGTACTCTATATGCAATGGGTTGTACATAGAAATTAGTAACCATGTCAAAGTGATTGACGTTCATGCAGATGCTCTCATGCATTATAACAACCTGAAAATTCGAAGTAACATTTGAAAATAATTGTGAATACAAAATAAGGTTTAATACTTATGTTAACAAATAAAACTACAAATATCGGTCTCTATCCTAAGTTTAATAAATATCAGCAAGCTCTCTTTATTTCTTTGGAATATCACACGATAACTAAGTACTTGGACTCCTATACATTCTTTTATATACATTTTTTTTTATTTTCTACAAGCCCACAACCAAAATTTTAAGCCCCTTATTCACTTGTTAATTTGAGATAAGGCCCAAGAATTAGTAGTCCTATTTTGTAGCTATAGATTTGGAATTCCCAACTCCTAATACGCTTTCTTCATTTTTTTTCATTCACAAATATACGGCTCTCTAATCCACTCTCTACACCAAACCCTAAACCTGACATACATCACTTTGTTTAACTCTCAAGAACCAATGAAGAATGAAAGATTGAAGCTTGTTTGATCGTAATACTCTTGGGTGTGTTTGTGTTATTGTTTCGTGGGTTTTGTCCTCGTTCTTGGTCCCGTTATTCTGCCTTGTAAGGTATCATCCATCTTTTGTTTTCCATCCATTCGACACACCTATATAATGTATATAATCAGAGCCTAAAACATGTATAATTGACTATGTATATGAATCGGTTAAAAGATAAATGGGAATTAGGGTTTGTGTTGGTTGAATGTCAATGATACCGAGGGTACGTGTATTGAATTCAAGCTAAGTTAGGGTTTGTTATGAGTTTTTTTGGTATAATGTTATAAAGATTATGGATATGCTAAGGCAATGTCAAAATACAGGTTGTGTGAAATATAAGGGTCTCGGGTATGTTTGTGTAAGTAAACATATGATATAATGGTCTAAAATAGATTTATGAATTTAATAGTTTTGAATGTTGAATAAGTGTGCGTTATATCTCGAGTTACACAAGGGTTTTGTTCTGTATTTTTACATGAAAACTTAGTTTAAAGTCTTATTTAAGTTTTCCAATTGGTTTGGATGAATTTGGAGTCCTATAGGTTGTGTTTTTTGAATTTTACGGGATCAAATGTCAAAGCTAAGAAAATGAGTCTGAAATTCAGTTGGATTGTTTGATTTTTCATTTCAAACCAAAGTGCGTTTTGAGCTCTCCTTTTACAGGATTGATATTTAAGATATAAATGAATTTCTGGAATTTTTGGGAATTTTCAAGGTTTTTAAGCAGGTCTAATAAACGTAAACGTTTGGGGTATACTTCCTGTACACACTCTGGACAGGTCTGGAAATATGAATTTTTAAACCACACGGCTCTGATATAAAATCTGCAAAAATTTTTGCAATTACTTAACTAATGTGGGAAACTCTGGGAATTTTCTTATAATTTTTGGAGTATTTCTGTTGGGTCAAATAATTCGTATAAAATTGGTCTAGATGTGAAGTTAAGAAAATAAAAGACACAACGATGATATCAATAAGTAAAACACTTATAAATGTATGAGAAGCTTATAAAATGAATATGTTGGTAATATGTGAGTATATTTACTGTAGATCTCGTGAAGAGGGAGAGGTGATTGGTTTTGTGTGCTTTGCTCTCGTGCACACACTTTGAGGTACATATATTCCGTCATTTCGGTAATGACACTTCTTTTCTCTCATGACTCTTGTCCATTTTGATATTCGATTCGTTTTGGTATGATCCTCTGATTTGATATTCGATTAGTTATTCGTTTGATATGTTATCCGTTTGAGATCCCTTATTGATATGATTCCATTATATGATCAGTTTGATATGATATGATTCGTTTTATTTGATTGCCCGAGCTAACTAGCCATGGAGGTACCATGGCCATGTCATTGATGCACCAATGGCATGACACTATCTGGGGTGGTGTGATTAGTCCCCAGCGTTCCCTTTTGATGGTGATTATGATATGTGTGCACTTGGCCATTATGAATGCGTATGTACAGGCTCAAACTGGCATATGTATATTTGATTTGTTTTGCAGGGAGCGTATGGATGCATCCTAGGTACTCAGTTCAATTTTGGTGATGTGGTGCGTGTGTGCAATACACCCCCTCACAGTTTGGTACATTTGGGCTAGCTACCCATGTACACTTTGACATGATTTGACGGATTTGATATGATTTGGCAGATATGGGTTATGATATGTGATTTGGTAAATTTGGCTATTGGAGTATCTCCTTTAGTATTAGGTGCTCGTGGCAACATTCTGATTTTGGTGATTATGTGACTATCAGATATTCTGATTCATTCGTTGTTATGCCTATTCAGTTATTCGTTTGACTACTTATTCGCTCAGTATCCTTATGTGATTCATCCGACTACCATACTATTCTTCAGTTCATTTGATTTACTTTAATCTCACTCCATTTTGATTGGCTGCCAAGCTTATACTTCACTTCATCCGTTTATTGAGCTATTATATGATTATTGGATTCATGTGTTGACTATGCTATTATATGATTATTTGATCCATCTGTTTACCATGCTGGTATATGATTACATGATTCCTCTGTTTACTGTGTTAATATGTGATTATCTGATTCATCTGTTATCATGCTAATATCTACGTATCTGTTAACCATGCTATTATGTGACTAATTGATTCGTCTGGTTGCCATGCTAGTATGTAAGCATTTGACTTATCCGTTAATCATGTTATACCCTCGTACAGTTATTTCCATGGGCTATGATTATCATTTAGTAATCCTACCTGGTATTTGTGACTACCATGTTGTACTTCTGTTTGGTATTTTCTGATGCTTGTGTTAATTGGTTCAACATAGTAATTGATGTTTATCTGACTTGTTGATCCGCCATGTTTACATTTATGTTCATGTTACTGGTTGATGAAGGAATATGGTACAACTTATGTTATCTGTCTAGTTGATTTGTTTAGTTTGCCATGTTGTATTCTTGTTCAGCTACTTCATTTAGTTATGATGTTCGTTCAGTATTTCCTACCTATACTTGTGACTGACATGCTTATACTTCTATTAGTGTCTCAGCTTGTTATGATATTCATTATGTTTATTAATTGTTGATTTTCTGACTTGTGTGATTGCCATGCTTACATTCTATTCAGTTGATTTCGCCTAATTATAGAATTCTGCTTAGATTATGTATATTTGATTATCTGATTTCTTTGTTTGCCATATTCATGTTTAGTTAATCCGCTGACTGATATGCTTATACACTGTTTGGTTGCTTGTTTTGATTATGATTCTTTTCATCAACTGCTATATGATTATGTTTCGATACTTGTAGGTTTGGTTGTTTATATGAGCTTATATTTGCTCAATGATTCACTGCTTTGCTTTGCTTTGGTCTTCTTTGATTTTTTTCCTTCCGGATATGTGTTAATATTGTGTTCGGCAGGTTCCTCATTGACTCATAGATTCATTGTGCTCATTCGTTACGATTTTGTTATCAGTTTCCTTTGATTCGTTTTGTATTTTTGATTATGTTTAGTTTTTGTTTTGTTATATCTAGTCACTGGGCTTTTTAAGCTCAGCCGCATTTCTTTTCCACGCGGCAGGTACCAAGTGGGATGCTGGGCTTTGATGGGCTGAGAGTAGGAGCATTTGAGTGAACCGACCCTAGTTTCCCTTCTTTTTTTTTGGTTTCTTTTGGAAAAGTATTTGTTTTGATATTCGTATCTTTTAGAGATATTGGATTATGTATTTTTCCTTTGTAAGTCATTCGTTTATATGACTTGATACTTTATTTAATAAGACTTCGCTTGCATTTTTATTAGTATGTTATGATATGACTCCATTGTCGGGTTGGGGTGTTACATGCATAATAATGTGGTTCCTCGAAGAATTATTTAACTATTACATACACATGTTAAATACAAAACTATGAACAAATATTTAAATTTCAATGTGATTTGATATATCCCTACATATTTTATTTTCACCAACATAGATGACTTACTAACCTTGACCAATTGTTTAAAGTGTGCCATGGTATGAATTGTAAATACAAAAGCATCTAACCTATTAAAAATTAATGGGTATCTACCTTACAACACTAAGTATTTAATGCATGAAAAGCTATCAATAAAAATCGATGACTATGACTTTTGTGTTTTGATTACTGAGCTACTTATGAGAAGTAAACCAATGAGCAATAGATATCTAAAGTCTAAATTGTTCATCAATAGATATATAAAAATTGATGACTATGACTTTTGTTTTGCTTATTAATACTTGTGGTCGTTGATTGTTCGTTGATGGTTCTGCTTCAAGCATCTAATAAATAAAACTGAGGCCAAAGTGTTCATCAATATAGGTTAACCCGACACATAGTAAGTATATTAAAGTTCAAACATACAGCCATAACAAATGGTTTTTTATCTATGACATGCCGTGTTGTGTGAGCTTGTTTGGAGCCTCCTGTGATGCAATAATGGTCGAGATTAACAATGATATTCAATATTTTCAAAAGAATGTTAGTTAAGTTAAACATACATGGTAAGCGCATATGCAAAAAAAGAGTAAACAATGATAAAGAAAGGTGCTATGAACACACATATGGTAATATTGCGTATTAACCACTTAGTGTCATATTGTTAAGTAAGCGTAAAGTTTATCTCATATGAATTAATGATACAAAATCATATGACAAAAATCAAGTATTTAGCTTTATCTCATCCATCACACCCAATCATCATGTCCTTCATTTTTGCCCTACAAATGAAAATTACACAAACACATTTCATCAAACAGTTGGTGTGCATAAAAAACATACACAGAACATAAACTACAAATAATTATTTTCATGAATCCATATCATCTACTAACAATTAAGTTGAATAATGAAAAGAGATAAAACTTGTCAAACATGGTTAATCTTCCTCAATCACATGCTACCTACAAAACTAAATTATAACATTATCAATCGAAATATATCACGGTGATTTCCCTAAAAATTATTTTAGGGTCCGCAATTATAACATAATAAATCAAAATGTATCATATATATGAATCAAAACAAAATAATTGTTACTTAAGTCATAAAGGTGATTTTCCTCAATTTTTTGTGATGTTAATGACAACAAAAATAATGTGAAGAAGCAGCGTATTAAAGAAGATACTGAAATACTGTGATGTTAATGGTATTAATTGTGATTATGCCAAACTAATATTTTGGTAGGTTTTGAATGGTATGAAGAGACTGAAAATTTATTTTGGAACGCGTCTTCAATACTTTACAAAAATAAGCCACCAAAGAGCTTTTTGAAGTTATTTTATAAAGTGTGCTTTGGGGTGTTTGTACATTGAGACTAATTATGAAATTTTTGTCACAAAATTTATTATTTTTTAATGCTCATGCTTAGAAGGCTTGTAAAAAAACTTACTTTATTATATATAAAATAGTTTTTTTATTTGATCCTAACTTATAATATTAATACCAAAACATGAGTTTAAACTGAATTAGTCTAGCTTAATGCCAAAACCACATTGTAGCACAAAATAATAAACTATTATATATTGATCCTATAAGTTACCTATCTTTACAAATGACTTTAGCATGGCTTGAACCGATGGGCAACTCACATGAGTAAACCAAAGCCTAAGTAATGATGCAAGTTAATCAGTGCTTTAACCTTAAAACATGATAAGTTTATAAGTTCTTTCTTAATACTTCATTTTTATTTTTATATTTTTGAGTAATCATGTTTTTGACTTTTTTGCCGACTAATTTATGATGTTTGAACTCACCGTCACACAGACTCAAACTAGTTAAAGTCTTCCTTTGTCAGGAGGTTGACATAGTCACTTCAAAATTTTTTGTATTTAACAAAAGTTGAACTTAAAACCCCATACATTTTAGAATGATAAATCACAAGTCTTTCTTTTCTTTTTCTTTAAAAAAAAAAAAAAAAAAAAAAAAAAAAAGTTATTCCATTGCAAGTTGGAACTGTTACATGTGAACAACTCTCCAAATCCAAAGAAGTCTTACGCAAACATGTGCGCTTCATTAGTTTGCACACAAAACATATTATAATCTCACAATCAATCTAATTAAGTTTTCATACAACTTTCTTTACAAAACTGCAACATATTTACTTAATAATAATCCAAAGCTACTCGTAATATAATACAGTTTATTTAAATGATGTATATTATTTAAAAAATAACGGATCCTGGAAGTCAATGCTTATTACCTGAAGCATGGTTCAACAATTATTCGATGTTTGAACCTATGAGATCACATTTCGGTTTTATAATGTCTTATCAACGTAAAAAAAAAACTCATCTAAGTACTTACAAACCCAAACCATCAAAATTGCAAATTAACAAAACATAATATCAAGTAAAATACCAAATGCTAATATGTTTTCTCGTCAATAACTCAATATTGTTAGTTTGTGGACATATTGCATTAAATGCTTGTCCGGTTCATCTGAGCCTCTTGGATTGCACACGTTGCGTTTGAGATTCATTTATGTAATTAATATATTGTAGTAATATATTAATTATTAAATCACGAAAATAACTAACTAATGGTGGTTACTCGACCTGCTTTAAAAGCCTCATCATAATCCCTATATGCCTTCATGCCCTTGATCTTATCCGTGAGAAGAGAGTCGGGAAGTCTCTTTCCTTGTTTATGGGTGTTTGTGGACTGAATGTTGATTATGTTGACTGTTTTATCCATCTTCAACAAGTGTTTGTTTGGATCTTCCAGTCGTGGATGAATGTCTTGATTAGCATGTAGGAGATAATAAATAATAAACTTAGTAAATCTGACGAACGGAATATTTGTGAGTGGGATGAGGTAGTGACTCTGAATCGGAAACACAATGTCTTCCCAGATGAGCTGAGCATAGTCTAACTATTTCATGTTTACGATGCACCAAAATACTTGTAGCCAAGGAGCACAGGGTGCTAATAGTCTGTCACTCCGATTATTGATCGTGCAAAGATGTAATAAATGGTTTTCCATGGTTGTGGGAAGTACTTGGCATCGACCTTGAAACCAATGTTATTGGTTTGTCCGGTTGTTCGTCATATCCAATTTCTAGGAAAAGTTGAGGACTACTTCCTCTAATGGTCTCGATAGGAGATCTTGTTCGGTGCAGGAGCTTCAGGAAGAAGTAACGCTTTTCAAAGAAGATCTATATCAACTGTGACTTCTTTATGGTCCAGTGTGCATGTGAATGATTTCGGGAATGTTTCCAGACTTCTCCAACATGTATCTACATTTGTGAAGCTTCAACACTTCAATGTCAATCTGACACGATGGTTCTGCACACTTGATCTTGTGAAATTCAATGCGAGCATTATTCTTGCCAATTGTGACATTATAATCCTCTGGAAAAGTGTTTTCCCTAGTAATCATTGGACGTGGTTGTTGTGCAGCCATTTGTGGTTTCTGAAAGGATATGTCAAACTAACAAACAAGCAAGGTACATATGTGTTAGCATGGAGTGACTTTTACTTATTAATTATGTGACCACTTGATTGATTTGTTGTTTTTAATTGTCCTTTATGTTGTGAGTTTGATCTAATTCAGATTATCAAGATTGTAAAGAGTTTTTAATTTAGTTAAAGTTATATGGAAGGTATTTGAACAAATTCGATAATCTCCCAGTTCGAAATCTTGTAGCCATATTATAGAATTTAACAAGTCAGACAGTTTTGGAAAGTTCAATGAAATTGTAGCAAGTTCGATAGAACTTAGTCAAATTATATGAAATTGTCAAGTTCGATAAAAACTGTGACAGTTTCGATGGAATTTGATCAAGTGCGATAAACTTGATAAGTTCGATGGAACTTAATCAAATACAAATTCGACAATTTCTTATCCAAGAAACTCCGATAATACTGTTGACATACAAGTTCGATAGATTTATGTCGAATTTCCATTTTAGCACATTTAAGATCAAACCAAAAGTTAAGATCCTTTCAAATCACCTTTTAAATCTTATCAAATGACAATTTATCAAATTTCAAACATTTAATAGCAAGTCCGATAAGCCCTAAAATACAAATCTGTAGCATTTAATTTAAAAATATTAAACTAAGATAATGAGTGATTCAAACATGTTCCAAGGATGAGAATAATCATGGGAAATAAGTTTATAACAATTTTGAGCCATTACAATGCAACTCCGATAGTGAAAGTGTTCTTGATAAACCCTAGAAATCAATTTTGGTATAAATACATTTCTGTGTATGGTTGATGATTTAATGAGGTTCCATAACACTTGAGAACGGTTTCCCATTCATTTAATTATATCAAAACACTTTCTAATCAAAATTCCCAAATCAAGTGTGTATAAACCCTAATTTCAAAATTCAATCAATTAGTGTTTCTGGGTTCAAATCAATGATGGTAATCGTTTGTATACATGTTTCCGACCAAAGACCACTATAGAAATCACATTATAACATCTTAGTTCAATTTTTCCCAAATCGACATAAACCATAGATTTCAATTTTGAATGATTGAACTGTTGGATCATTGATATATCAAAAACCATTTGTTATAATATTGTGATAATCACATTTACACTTACAGGTTTTTTAAAACTCAAATGAATTTGAAGGATGAATGTTGATCGTAGATATTAGTTGGTGAAGAGTAAATGCAAAGCCACAAATGAGATGATAAATGTTAACTAACACATTTTAAATCAACATCTGTTTGTGAAAATGTGCAAGCACATTTTGAACATTTAAAAAGTTTCGTAATTGTAAGACATTTTTGTGACTTCTCCCCCCCTCACATGAGATGATAAATTTTGTATTAAAATATTTTTAAATCACGTGTTGATTTGAAGAGAGAAACCGTACTTGCATCGAATAGATATAATTTTTTCTTTTTAATAAGAAAGAAAAATGTTTTGGATTTTCAAATTTTTATATTTTTTTATTTTATTTTTGAATGAGTATTTACAAAAATGGTTTTGGTGGTTGACGTTTTTTAAGATTTAAGTTAGAAAAGTTTCCAGTTCTTCTAGAGTCAAACATCTCATTCCAATTCGATGAACTAAATCAGCAAATCTTGCGGGTGGCAAAGCTTTGGTGAATAAGTCCGCCAATTGGTGTTCAGTACCTACAAAGTATAATTCAACTGTTCCGTTTTCGACATGCTCCTTTATGAAATAGTATTGAAGAGCAATGTGCTTTGACTTTGAGTGTTGAACCGTGTTGCATGAGATTGCAATTGCACTTTTGGAGTCGCAATACACCGGAATCTTTTCAAACATATAACCATAATCCATTAGTTGTGTTCTCATCTAGGTGACTTGAGCACAACATGCAGACATGGCTACATATTCTGCTTCTGTTGAGAATAACGATGTGCAATCTTGCTTCTTCGATTGCCATGACACCAATTTGTCACCAAGGAATTGTAGACCTCCAAAGTACTTTTGCGTGTATCTAAGCAACATGCGTTATCGGCATCTGAAAAGGCTATTAGTTGAAAACCAGAATCCTTCTGATACCATATCCCCAAATTAATGGTTCTCTTTACATATCGGAGGATTCTTTTAGCCTGAGAGAGGTGATGTTCAATTGGTCTTGACTGATAACGGGAGCAAAGATATACAGCAAATACTATGTCTGGTCTACTGGCTATTAGATACCTAAGAGACCCAATAATACTATGGTATTTTGTGGGGTCAACAAGTTTCACATGTAAATCAGCCTCTAGCTTAGTGGTTGCTGCCATTGGTGTGTTATAGGTGTCACATGTGGTTATACCATGTTTCTTGAGAATATCAAGAGCATATTTGGAATGACTTAGGAAAATACCAAGGGGTGATTGATGAACTTGGATTCCTAAGAAGAACTTTAGGTCACCCATCATTGACATTTCAAAATTTTGTTTCATTAATCTTGCAAAAGCGTTTGAGTTCTTTTTGTGACTTGAAGCAAAAATTATGTCATCAACGTAAATTTGAACAATTAAAATATGTTCCCCGTGATATTAGATAAACAGTGTTGGATCAACTGACCCTTTGATAAATTTATTGGCAAGCAAGAAAGCTGACAATTTATCATACCACGCCCGTGGGGCTTGTTTGATACCATAGAGAGCTTTGTTGAGTCAGATCAGATGCTATGGATCTACGAATCCATCTGGTTGGCTACATACACTTCTTCTCGTAATTGTCCGTTCAGAAATGTTGTTTTAACATCCATTTGATAGACCGTGATGTTCATGTGAGCTGCAAATGCCATAAATCGGACAGCCTCAAGTCTAGCTACTGGTTCGAATGATTCTTCAAAGTCGATGCCTTCTTCCTGACGATATCCTTTAGCCACCAGACGAGACTTGTTGCGATTGACCTTACCTTTAGCGTCTACTCTGTTTTTCCAACTCCATTTGAGTCCAATAACATAGACGTCAGTTGGTCATTCAACTAATTTTCATACTTCAAGGCGTTTAAAGCGATTCAATTCCTCTTGCATGGATTCAATCCGGTTGTCATATGTCATTGCTTTTTAATGTTTTGGGTTCAACATGGTGTTGTGAGCAAATGCAAGTTTTTACATCGTATGAAGTCATTATCTTGTGATGAATGGTTGGTTAGGATTGCCAATAATGTTCACTAGGGGATGATCTCTTGTCCATTTATGTGTCGAGGGTTGGTGTTGATATACGTTCTGCAGATTTGGTGGATCCAGATTGTGTGTTGATGATTCAGCAACATCTGGAATAGTGGTTTCTGATGCGAATGGATTAAAGAATGCATTTCCATCATAATCTCCAAGTTCAAGTACATCTTGATTGAGTGGATCATCAGATGGTTCGTTATAATTGAAGGCATTTTGTTCGTCTGTAATTGGAGACTCGGTCGGTGGTGCATCAGCAGCAACAGTAGTTGTTGTGGTTTCAGGTGTATCCGGTATTGGAATTTGATTAGGTTGAGCAGCGGAAACATTTGATACGTCTGGAGCACGTTGGTCGAGATCCTCGTTGAACAGAGGAGGGAACAAAGTTTCCAATTGACGACGTGTGAGTTGAAATTTTTGATTAACTGATGATTCAGGAAAGTTTACACGGTTGAATATGGTATCTAAGCTTTTTTGCTCAGAAGCCATTTCTGTAAGATCATCGAAATTTACATGAATGGTTTCCATGATTTTCCTAGTTCAATGGTTCCAAATTTGAAATCCTTTAGAATTTTCACAATATCCACAGAACTCGCACAACACAAACTAGTCGAAGGTCTTCAAAGATTATGGTACTCAAAAGATCACCTATGTTCGGCATGTGAACAAGTAAAAAGCACACATGCTCACTTCCCTTCTATACCTGAACAACACACCGGTCATGTGCTAGAACTTCTTCACATGGACTTATGTGGCCTGATGCGCGTGCAGACTATAAATGGCAAATGTTACATTTTGGTAATTGTTGATGATTATTCCCGATGGACTTGGGTTTACTTTATTTGAAGCCAAGATCAAGCTCCAGATATGATTATCACCTTCCTTACAAAGATTCAAGTTCAATTGAAGAATACTGTCAGAATAGTAAGAAACAATAATGGTATTGATTTCAAAAATCAGAAGCTTCATGGATACTTTGAGACAACAGGAATTACACATCACACATCAATAGCTCGCACTCCGAGCGAATGGTGTAGTTGAAAGACGCAATAGGACGTTAGTATATGTTGTTAGAACGATCTTGATAAACTCAAGTTACCAGATTACCTATGGGCTATAGCCGTTTCAATTGCATGTTATACTCATAACTGTTTAATAATTAATAAACACCACAATAAAACCCTTATGAGCTTGTTCATAAAGTAAACGACATTAAGAACTTTCATGTGTGCAGGGGCACTCTGCTATCCGAATAATGATCGTAACAATCAAGGAAAGCTAAAACCTAAAGCCGATATACAAGTCGATCGTTTGAAATTTAAATGTGAAAGTCGTTTGTGCCATAACCATGATTTAGTCGAAGTTGCTTTAGAAAGTAAGCAAATTGGTGAGGAAGTAATCATGTCATCATGGATATAGTGTAAAGACTAGTCTTCCGTTTCACGACATTAGATCATTTCCTTCAAGTCACGAGACAAAACATGTTTTCTCCTGAAATGCTACTTCCAAATCCCCGTCACAGAATTGACCTAGTAAGAAAGATTATGACTCAGGCCTTTGACATAGTAAACACGACTAATTTTATGTTGCCATTGATGTAGTCTCCATAGCCCATGATAGCAGCGAAGTGATCATTCCCGAATATGACAGTGTCGATGAAATTTGAAACAAAGTTTGCTAAAAATTTGAGGTTTCCTGTCATATGTCGGGTGCAGCCACTACCAACAATCCACATGACGATTTGGATCACCTGCAGTACACAAAGACGACGAAGGTTGGATAGTACTAGAGGTGGAACCCGAAGAGTTAGTGGGTTCCGTTACATTTGTAGTACACATGTTAATAATTTTGGGTAACCACTTAAAACTCGGTGTACGTTGTAACCATCTCTGCCAAGTCTAGCTGGTTCGTGCTTTCGTCTTAGTGAATTCGCTAGGTAGAGACATTTTCCTAGGGTTGGTATCGCAGCTATGGTTTATCTATGGCATTCTTAGAAACTACGGATGGCGCTTTACCTAGCACATACTTACAAGCTATAGTGGGCCTAGAGGTGCGCCACTTGTATGTTTCAAGTGCGAGATAAAATAGATTTTGCAACACAATTATCATGATATCCATATAGTATCTTGTTACAACAAAACACACAAGAAGCTTCAACATTCGCTTTCAAAGCGTTCACGAGTTTAACATTCATTACATTGGCTTTACTATTACGGTTATCTAACGCAATATCTAAAGCGGATGCAATAAGATTTTATTCAAAGTCCTAACATGATCTTCTACTTCTCGGCTTCTAGTTTTCCGCTTCTACCTTGCAAATTCTTGTTCTTGGTTGGATGCTCTTAGGTGTGATTCGCTAACGCTAGGTGTGGAGGCAACTATTCATGTAGAAGTAGAAGGAGTCATATTAGTATCTTGAGATTTGTCAATAGTGTTGCCTAGTATCAACTTTAAACATTTTAGGTGCTATTAAACTTGTGTTGCTAAACTTTACTTTCTCGATTTTATCCAGTTTCTCTTTTAATTCAATGACGATGTGATTTTGGTCTTGAATTTTTGAGTTTAGGGTTCCATTATCATGCATCATATCATGGGTGTATGCAGCATGCTTATCGAGTTGTTTTGATGCTTACGTGTATTTTTTAGAGAATCGAAAATGGGTTTGTATTCATTTTTCACTTGTTCAATTTCTTGTTCATATTTGAAAATATGACATTTTATCCAGTTTCTCTTTTAATTCAATTTCTTGTTCACTTGTAAATTTTACTAGAACCGTTTTCAATCTCATTTAACATTTCTAATACCATTTACTTATGCTAAATAACAAAGATAAAAAACCATTATTTTTTTTCTTTCTTTTGTTTTCCTGGTCGCAACAGCAAACCACCCCAACACCCCTCTTTGATCGGGTTTTAAACCCATAAGCTATATGTCATAAACTGAAGGGTTTAGCTACCTAAATAAGCTCCTAACAAAGTTTAGAAAGCCACGAGACCATGACCAAACTCACTTGTTTCTCTCTTTTCCTTATGTCGCAACAGCAGGTTCAAATACACCCCTCGTTACTTTTTTTTTACCATAAGACGATGCCATATTATCATGGCTCTCTTTCACAGATTATTTGCCTACTCATGCATGCATGGACCATAAATAATACAAAAACAAATGACACAAAGCTGAAGACTAATATATGCATCACTGAAAAGTGAATGCTTATTTGAGAACTGATATATGACCCTCATTTCACAATTCTGTAATAATAATTACTACAATTCTTGATTTTCTAAATTTCATTTTTTATTCAATATGTGTACGTGCATGACTGAATCTAGGCATATGAAAGTGATAGATAATTTAGCTTTATAAATGTAAATTTACATTCATATATAGTAATAAACTTCAACCTACACCATGGATCATTTGGATAAGTTAGTAACATGTTAATAAGCTACAAAACAAGCCATAAGTGTTTATAAGATTCGACTTTGTTTTCTTTCTTTTTCTTTTCTTGTCGAGAACCAACCCACACCCCTCGTTTGATCAAATTTTGAGCCATAAGCTAAAAGTTATAAGCCGAGCTGTTAAGCCATATTAATAAGCTCCTAACCAACTCTATAAAACCACAAACTCGTCACCAAAAAACCCAAGACCTCACCTTGTTTTTCTTGCTTTCCTTTTTGGTCGATAGCACAAAACCAAGCGCACCATTATGGACCGTAAAAGCCGATAAGCTAAGCTTTGAGCTAAAAAGCTCTCCACAGCTTATTCTTAAGCTTAAAACATCATATATTTATAAGCCATAACAAGCCACATCCTTCTCGAATCCAAAAACGTAAATTTGTAAAATAAGGACTATGTACGTAACAACAACCATGCATGAGGGTTAAAAATATTAAACTTGGAGTTTCTTGGTCCAAAACTATAAATTTAGTTAATAATATAGAATAAGAACTATGCATGTAATTTGCAAAATGCATGGAGGGCCTGTTTTGCCAAATTTCTAAAACTATATATAAAAAGGACTAAACTTAAAAATAAATTCATGCATGGGGATAAAAAGTGTAATTAGGAATTAATAATTACAAAAAGAACCTCTAATGGAAATCATATTTAAGCAAGGGATAAAGTGTCACTTTTGAAACCCCAAGGTAGAAACTATCATTTCACTAAAGTTGAGGGGTATAAATTATCATTTTATGAAAGTTCAAGGGTATAAACTGTCAATACTAGAAACTATGATGGTATAAAGTATAACATTTTATATTATTACGGGAATGTACTTTTAATACATATCGACTTAGTTTTGATAAAAACAATATACGGGATATCCTTGTCTCGTTAATAATCAAACACACCTTAAAAATGAAATATGATGAAACTTATCATTTGTACTTTTCTCATGTAACCATATGCGTTGTTCTAATTCCACACGAAGATTCACAAATAATTATCGATAAAACACATATTGTACTATTACTAAAACATTACGTATTGATAAAGTTTTGAACGACAACAACATCTTGAAACTTGACATACCAACTCGGTCGCGTGTCGGGCGGTTTATTCACACAACTTGATTAGTTTTCAACCGGACTATTGTACTGTCAAGGTGAGTTTGTAGTCCCACTTTTATCGTTTTCAACCCGTGGGAGATACATGCTACAAACACGAACACAATTATTTTTACAGATGCTATCTTGATTGATATTGCCTAAGTTCCCACTGTTGCCACTAAAGACCTCATATCATGCACCATTAATCACTTGCGGTGAGCGAGTTTAGTGAATAGATCTATTGGCGATTGGCGCCCATTTGTGTTAGCGGGATAGGTAACCAAATGCACTATATTAGAGAATAAGCGGGAGAATGGCAAGCTCACCCGAGGGCACTATTACAAACAACATCTTTATGATGTACATACTAACATCATTTTATGATGTCCAACTATTAAGGTTTGCGTGTCATGAGACTTAAGGCAATATCTTTGTCTTGCAATATTTCCACTATCTAAATTGTGTTCAAGCGATTATTATTCAAACACTATGAATTCACTCAACCTTTGTGTTGATTTTTAGCATGTTTTATCTCAGGCAACTAAAGCACGACTTGGCACGGAGTGGCAATGGACTTTCTTATAAAAAGGGTGTCTACTATGTTATCATTCAAACTTAAGTACTTCTATATGTATAATATTCCGTTGGGACCTCTCTTTTGTATAAACTCTGATTAAATAAATGAATGATAACTGTTTTATCTAAAAACGTCTCTTTTGAGTCGTTTTCTATCATTATGATTGTGATACTTGAAGTAAAACCCCAAACTTATTTCCACTGCGCATATCAAAATATGGGGGTGTTACTGAATGGTACCAGAGCCATAGTTATAGAGAAAAAGGTGCAAACCTAAGCTATAACTATTTCTCACACTTAAATAAAGTCCTCCGTGCCACTACGCCACTAAACCACTACTTATGCATATTTATGCTGATTATTTAGTTACATAGTGAAATATTTATAATTACCGGGTTGTTACACAGTTATGTCTTCCTCTGCCCCCCTTATTATCATCCTATCGGATTCTGAGCCCGAGGATACTCATCCCTCCACGGATCTACCAGTTCATTCCCGAGAACCTAGACACGCTACGGAGTCAGATCCTTCAGAGGAGCCATCTGAGGACATCCCGATAGTACCTAATATTGCTCCTCTTCCTGATGACCCGTATATGCAAGTTAGGAAGGGATATTATACCATTGGAGAGTCAGAGTTGTGGAAACTAAAAACGTGATGGAGATAGTTTCGTGATCTTTTATGAGCCTCTAGGGTTAACAATAACATAGACAATATGCAGCGGAATAATAAGAACATTATATGTTATTGACACAAGGTTTTTCCACATCTCCCCAATTATTATTTGATCAGAATAACAACGTGTTACCTAACTGTAACAGGGATCATAGCCTTCTTCGATCTTGGAGATTAACAAAACTAACACTAACCCTAGACATTTATAGAAACACGTCTAGGTTACACTTACACACACACCTTTAGACTACATTATGGAAGACTAGGTTAATAAAACCTATACCCCATGTTCTCTTTATATACTAGAGGAATAGGGTTTACAAGATACTACGAAAGACTAATAAGTAAATCTTATTTTGCAAGCAAGTCCCTCCATCTTTTTGTAGGTTTCATCATTGTCACTTTAAGTCCCTTTGTTTCATTCTTCTATTTACTTTGTCTCATCAAATCAAGAATCCCAACAAGAGTCATCTGAGTCCGACTCTTCTTCATCTACTGAGTCACCACCGACATCACCCACACCAGTTAGACGTAAGAAAGTTCGGATCATACAGCCTTACAAACCCGAACCATTCATGGAACTATACAGCTACCACCCTAATGGTCCAATCAGAAAGAACACACCACGTAAAAGGGTATTTTCTATCCAACCACGTTCTTTCAAGGCACCATTAACAGCATCAGATCCACCACAACCACCCTCATCGGACGCTCCACCGGTTCGACCTAGGAGGACCCGTGAGACTGCACAGAAAAGGACATTTCCTGTGCCTTCACCGCCAGCACCACCATCACCACACCCACATCCATACATGCTACCTACATATGTACCACCATCAGTCCCATCATCTTCACCACCACCTCCGCCATCACTTCATCCCCGAGATGTTATCCCTGAGCAAGTGATGCCACCTCGAAAGAGAACCTGTTTTTATCCACCACCATCATCTGCAGATTTCACTCCCCCATCCCAACCATTTGAGCTCAAAGAGAGTTCAAGGGCCATTATTGCACGATACAACTCTTTAAGATCACCCACTCCTGATCTCCCTACTCCACCACGGGTGTTCGAGATAGGAGAAAGTTCACAGGCAGCAATGGACCGACAACCTACCTTTCCTACTCTCATGGCACGTTTGATATGACATGAGGAACAAATTGACACTGCCTTAGGTCACCTCGATGAGTTACCTCTTGAGCGCATTGAGTCATTCGAGGATACAGCTGAGGATCTAGTTGCTAAGCAAGCAACCATGCAGCAGGAGTTAGATACTTTAAGCACAGGGTTAAAAGAGACTCGTGAAAAGGCAAATAATGCGGAGGAACGTCACGGACGGCTAAGGCAGGATATACCTTTGCTATATGACAATGAACCGAAGTTACTACAAGAGATGACGAAGCGGAACGATGATCTAGTGATAGCTCAATCTAGGATTGCCACATTAGAGATAGTTGTGGAAGATATTCGGTCCGATACCAAGATCACATGCGAGACTCTTCTCAAGAAGATTACAAGCTTGAGAGTCATCTCGGAGGAGCATCGGCACCATTAGACTAGATCTTTATCTACCGACCTTTGTACCATATCCGGCCGGTGCGTATATAACACTAGTATCTAGTTTGTTGCTTTTGTACTATATCCCGTGCACGGGATGTGTGGTATAAATATAACAATAGTATCTAGCTCGTTGTATATCTACCAGCTTTTGTACTGTATCCCAGCCACGGGATGTGTGGTATAAATATGACGCTTGTATCTATTTTGTTGTATAATAAACTAGCAAGTTATTTATGACTATATGTGGTTGTGATTTTGTTATATCTTGCTGTGATATGATATCAGTTGATGTGGGCCAGAATTGATCACTTTATATACATGATTGATAGTATTCAAACATGTCGTGATCTTATGATTCTTATAGACTCAAATTGTTGTGACTTTGTATTATGGCAGTATCGTTATAATTCCTACGTATTTACCTTGTTTTGTGGTCATTATGCAAATTCTAAACATGTGTTTTGTGGTATTAATAGAAATATGCCTCCAAAAAGGAAACAATGCGATACGTAACCAACCATGACTCAAAGCTACTATCCGGAATTGGTTGCTGATAGTGTTGATACAACATTAAAAACTCAAGCAGCAGCAATGGCTCGTTCTGGCAGCACCAATAGGAGGTCCGGAGAAAGCGAGATAGATGCAGTTCGCAAATGCACCCACAAAGACTTTATGAATTGCAAACCAACCTATTTTAAGGGAACTGAAGGAGTAACGGATCTTGCTCGTTGGTTTGAACGCACGAAAACGATCTTTATGCGAAGTGGTCATCTTGTATTGCAAAGTCACGTTTGCCACAGGGACTCTTCTGGATGATGCCCTGTCATGGTGGAATTCTTCCGCCCAAACTATGGGTATTGAAAGAGATTACCAACTCACCTGGGCTGATTTCAAATAAGAAAATGCTGAAAAAGTATCGTCCTCGTACTGAGATAAAAAAGCTAGAAGATGAGTTCCACCTTTTGATAGTGAAAGGAAACGACCTCAAAACTTACAACAGGAGATTCCAGGAACTTATGGTACTGTACCCAACCATGGTACCAGACCTTGAGAAGCTATTGGAAAAATATACCGAAGTACTACCTCGAAGCATTGAGGGGAACGTCACCTCGTCTAAACCCCAGACACTGGAAGAAGCCATCTCCACAGCTCAGAAATTACTAGATTGAGAAATCAAACGTAATTCTACGCAAGGGAATAATGATCAAAAATGAAAGTTTGATGACAAAAGAACCACCCATCACAACAACAACAACTACCCTAACAACAATAAATACCACAAAAACAACAACAATCGTAGCAATAACTATAATTATCAGCAAAACCGCAACCACCACCACAACCAGCGTAACCGCGAGACGAGGCTGTCAAAGCTTATATTGCCACACCGGCGAAGGGTGGTTATATTGGAAAGTACCCTCTGGGCTACCGATGCATGTTGCATCACAATGGGCATTGCACTGTTAGGTGCATAAAATGTCGGAAGATCGGCCATTAGAGCAAAGACTGCAGAGCCACTGGTGTGTTAACTTACAACCAGTAGCCGTGATATGCCACGGATGTGGTGAAAAAGGACACTACAAGAATCGGTGCCAAAAACAGAATGCTAACCAGAACAACAGTGCCAGTGGAAGAGTTTACTTGCTAGAAGACAAAAACACTCAGCATAACCCGGATGTGGTCACGGGTACATTTCCTCTTAACCAACATCTAGCTAAAGTATTATTTGATTCAGGAGTCGATAAAAGTTTTATATCTATCCATTTTGCTTCCTTACTTAAACTCACTCCCACTACCCTAAGCGAAACCTACAAAATTGAACTAGCCAATAGAAAACTAGTAGGCACCAACTCAATAATCCAAGGTTGCACCTTAACCTTACTAAACCAACCTTTCGACATTGACCTCATGCCTATTGAACTTGGTAGCTTTGACGTAATCATCGGCATGGATTGGTTATCCAAGTACCATGCAAGAATCATATGTGACGAGAAGGTGGTTCACATTCCATTCAAGGGTGAGACTTTGATTATTCGAGGTAATCAAAGTAAAACCAAATTAAGCATTATATCTTGCATCAAAACCGCGAAGTATATCGACAGACGATGTCACGCATTCCTAGCTCATGTGACAGAGAAAAAGTCGGATGAGAAACGACTAGAAGATGTACCCGTGGTAAGAGACTTTCCAGAAGTTTTTCTCGAAGAATTGCACAGTGCGCCACCTATTCGCGGTAGAATTCCAAATTGACTTGGTGCCGGGAGGCGGCGCCAAGATGCACAAGCCCCTATCGTTTATCCCCATCAGAAATGCAAGAACTGTCCAATCAACTACAGGAGTTACTGGATAGAGGTTTCATACGACCAAGTTCTTCACCTTGGGGAGCTCCTGTCCTATTTGTCAAAAAGAAGGATGGATCTTTTAGGATGTGTATTGATTACCGGGAGTTGAATAAACTTACGGTAAAGAATCGATATCCATTACCAAGGATCGATGATTTGTTCGATCAACTACAAGGATCGAGTGTCTACTCGAAGATTGATTTGAGATCAGGTTATCATCAGCTGCGAGTCAGGGAAGAAGATATTCCTAAAACAGCCTTCCGAACAAGATACGGTCACTATGAATTTCAAGTAATGCCATTTGGGTTAACCAATGCACCAGCTGTGTTTATGGATCTCATGAACCGCGTGTGCAAACCTTATCTGGATAAATTTGTGATTGTGTTTATTGATGACATTCTCATCTACTCTCGAAACAAAGAGGAACATAAAGGGCATTTGAGAACTATTATGGAATTGCTCAAGAAAGAACAATTATATGCAAAATTCTCCAAGTGTGATTTTTGGATTCACACTGTGCAGTTTCTTGGGCACGTGATTGATCGCCACGGCATTCACGTAGATCCCTCTAAAATAGAAGCAGTCAAGAATTGGGCAACTCCTACAACACCCACTGAGGTACGTCAATTCTTAGGACTGGCTGGCTATTATCGTAGATTCATAGAAGGATTCTCGAAGATTGCCAAATCTTTAACCGAGTTAACTCAAAAGAACAAGAAATACATCTGGGGAGAAGATCAAGAGGAAGCATTCTAGCTGTTAAAGCAAAAGCTTTGCGAAGCTCCAATTCTAGCGCTACCCGAAGGTAATGACGATTTCGTTGTTTACTGCGACGCATCACACCAAGGTTTGGGCGTCGTATTAATGCAAAGGGAAAAGGTTACTGCTTAGGCCTCCTGATAGCTCAGGCCTCACGAATGGAAGTACACAACTCATGATCTCGAACTAGGAGCAGTAGTGTTTGCTCTAAAGATTTAGAGACATTATCTGTACGGCACAAAATGTATCGTGTACACCGATCATAAGAGCCTCCAACACATTCTTGACCAGAAAGATTTAAACATGAGGCAACGTTGATGGTTAGAATTGCTAAGTGACTATGATTGTGAAATTCGTTATCACCCTGGAAAAGCAAATGTTGTAGCAGATGCTTTAAGCAGGAAAGAACGGATTAAGCCTCTTCGAGTCAGAGCTTTAGTCATGACCATTAACTTGGAATTGCCATCCAAAATTTTCAAAGCACAAATCAAGCAATGAAAGAAGAAAGCGTTCGGTGAAAATTTAAGAGGTATGGACAAGGCGTTTGAAAGTCGTTACGGCGAAACACGTTGTATAAAGACGAAGCTCGTTGCCACTCTTTGGTTACTTGAGAAATGTGATTATGCATGAATCACACAATTCAAAATATTCCATTCACCCGGTTCGAAAAGATGTATCGGGATCTTAAGAAGCTTTCTTGGTGGCCAAACATGAAAGCGACATCGTAAGTTAAAATTTGGACATGTTCACAAGTTAAGGTTTGGGCATCAAAAACTATCGGCTTGTTAATTCAACGAGATTCCCGAATGGAAGTGGAAATAATAACCATGGACTTCATCACTAAGTTACCTAGGACATCAAGCGGGTATGACACTATTTGGGTCATCATTGATCGCCTTACGAAATTAGCACACTTTTTACCAATCAAGGAGACAGATGAAATGGAAAGCCTCGCACGATTTTACCTGAAAGAGGTAGTCTCACGACATGGAGTACCAATTTCCATTATCTCAGATCGTGATTCTTGTTTCACATCCCGATTTTGGCAATCGCTTCAGAAAGCTTTGGGTACTTAGTTAGATATGAGTCTTGCTACCACCCTCAAACAGACGGACAAAGCGAAAGAACCATCCAAGCGTCGGAAGATATGCTCGAGCATGTGTAATAGACTTTGGAAAAGGATGGGATAGACACTTGCCTTTGGTAGAATTCTCATACAACAACAGCTATCATGCCAGTATTAAGGCGGCACCATTCGAAGAACTTTATGGGCGGAAGTGTCGATCACCCGTCTGTTGGGCTGAGGTTGGAGAGGCTCAACTCACCGGACCAGAGATCATTCAGGAAACCACCGATAAAATAGTGCAAATTCGGCAATGTTTACAAGCGGCGCGAGATAGACAAAAGAGCTACGCCGATGTGAGGCGAAAACCTATGGAGTTCGAAGTTGGGGACAAAGTCATGTTAAAAATATCACCATGGAAAGGTCTTTTTAGATTTGGAAAGCGGGAAAGGCGAATCCCAGATACATCAGGCCATTCAAGATTCTTGAGAGAGTCGGCCCAGTAGCATACAAACTTGAGCTTCCTGTAGAGCTCAGTAATATACACCCTACCTTTCACGTCTCTAATCTGAAGAAGTGTTTATCAGATGAAACACTTGTTATCCCAATGAAAGAACTTCAGCTTGATGACAAACTCAATTTTGTGGAAGAACCTGTGAAGATTATGGACAGAGATGTCAAGCAATTGAAACAAAACCGTATCCCGTCGTTAAAGTTAGATGGAACTCTAAGAGACCGACCGAATTCACACAGGAGCAGGAAGATCAAATCCAGTATAAAATATCCTCACCTTTTCCCAACACCTCAACCAACACAAATCGAATCTTGGGACGAGATTCCGTTTGACGGGGGAATACTGTAACCACTGGTAAAATTTCACTTTGCACTAAATTAATATAATCCATTTTCTACGTATAATTTTTTTTAAAATGCTATTAGTTCATAATGACTAGTTAATGTGATTTAACTCACATTGTTACTAAACTGCTCGCACGCGAACCGACACCAACATGCCTTATGTTTATTTCAAATAAACATCTCTATATGTCAAGTATAAGAGTTTATAACTTTTACTTGCCACTTTACATTAATTCGTTAATGTACAATTATTAAACGTTCAAACTAAAAGTTTGATATCAATTAGGGATGTTCACGAAACCCTAAGCTATTACGACTATGATTTCACATAACTAAATTATAAACCTTAAAGTACAAAACCTCAGAGCTAATGTACAAGCTTTTATAGCACGAAAAGCTAATCTTACCTTATTTCCCGTGATAAACCCTAATTTACAAATCTATGATTTTATGCGAATAAAATCACAAATCTTAATTAATATATATAATTATTATAAAGTAATATTGTACAAACCTTTCATGCATATGTACAAGTTCCTAATGCATAAAGACTAATATTAATATAAATTAAATTATAAATTTTAAGGTACTTACTCTAAAATCCACCTTACAAGACTTTAATGCACCAACATTTAAATTACTTCCTCATAACATACAAGCCTAATGTACGACAACACCTAGTTCTATGTGCAAGTTGCTATAGCTCAAATGCAATTCAATTGTGTTTCTTTAATGCGTATTATAACCAAACCATGACCCTTTATTTTTTGTGTTCGACATAGACCAATTCAACATTTGACCAATCAAAACCAACTGCAAACCAAACTAAGTCCTAAGATAAACTAAATCTCAACTAGCCTAATATGAATAGTGTTATCCCAAACTAGTTTCTCACTTATATATTGTCTTCTAGATATTAAGCATGCTGAGTCAAAGTGTCAAGTTGGCACTCATTCGAACAAGATACTAGACCACCTGGACAATTCCTAGACCGCATATTATCCTCAACATGCATTGTGTCTTTCACCCTTTTGCAAGTTGCATCAAGTGAAATATCATCCCCGCTGTCTATATAAGTCGAACCAAAAGTACAAACTCCCTTCTATACCATCTTTCACTTACAAGCAAAACTCTCACTCACACCCTTTGAGTTACCTCTTGCATAACAAGCCAAATAAAAAGGGAAGGTTGTAGCACGAGGAAGCTTGCTTCTCAGTTTAAATTAAGTTGGGTCATACTCATTCTAGTCAAACCAGCCATAAAAGCTCAATAAGGTTTGTAAATTTTACTAGAACCCTTTTCAATCTCATTTAACATTTCTAATACCATTTAATTATGATTATAATCAAGTAACTAAATAACAAAGATCAAAAACCATTTTTTTTTTCTTTCGTTTGTTTTCTGATCATAACGACAGAACGACCCCACACCCTCTTTGATCGGTTTTAAACCCATAAGCTATATGTCATAAGTGAAGGGTTTAGCTACTCAAATAAGCTCCTAACAAAGTTTAGAAAGCCACGAGACCATGACCAAAACTCACTTGTTTCTCTCTTTTCCTTATGTCATAGCAATGAGGTTCAAATACACCCTCGTTACTTTTTTTTTTACCATAAGGCGATGCCATATTGTCATGGCTCTCTTTCACAGATTATTTGCCTACTCATGCATGCATGGACCATAAATAATAGGGTAAAAGCCATAAAATAACAACGTACTTTTCAAATTTTGCCAACTTGAAACACTTACTTTTTTATTATATTAGTTCACCAACGAACTTTCAAATTTTGTTCCGACTTCACCCATATGACCTGTTTATATTAAAATACTAAATGAAATGACTATATTAACCTCGGCATATGGGTGAAGTCAGAACAAATTTTGAAAGTTCGTTGGTGAAGTCGGAACAAATTTTAAAGAATACAAGGATAATATAATATTATTTTAATATAAGCAGGTCATATGGGTGAAGTCGGAACAAGTTTTAAAAGTTCGTTGGTGAACTAAGGTAATAAAAAAGTAAGTGTTTCAAGTCGGCAAAATTTAAAAAGTACGTTGTTATTTTATGGCTTTTACCCTAAATAATACAAAAACAAATGACACAGAGCTGAAGACTAATATATGCATCACTGAAAAGCTAGGTTGCACCGGGACGGAAACGGGGACGGGTACGGGTACGGGGAAACGGCAATATCTAAAAATTTAAGAAACAGTGCAGCGAGGAAACGTTTATGTATTTTATAATATTTAAATATATGACAAATTGTCTTTAAAAAAATTACACAACATTAAAAATCTAAACAAATATTACTCATAATTATATTAAACTTATACTATGTTTTAATCAAACCCTTTTTAATGATGTTTGATAAGATAATTATGCTATAAATAAAACATGACCCCATTTTTCAATCTATTAATTTATGATTTATCTTTAAAAATTCAAAGCAAAAATAGTTACTCTTCCACAACTTGTCTAGTCAAAGAGACATACAGTAAATATTACTCTACCACACGATACATATACGTGTCACACCAAAATCCACCTACCCGAAGATAAATTATATTATAAAAATATAAAAGTTTCTCTCTCTCACTCATAAAACACATTTACTGTGGCTCTCAGCCTTTCACACAGTCTAAAGACATCGCCGGAAAAATAGGCGTCATGCAAATCGGTGACTTTTTGTTACTGAGCCATAGGAAACGTAACTTTTGGGTCGAAGCGTTTCCGCGTGCCGAATTGAAGAAAAGTTTCCACATTTTCCGGGGCGTTTCCAGCGTTTCTGGCGTTTCCGACGTTTCCGTTTAGGGACTTTTCGGTGCGTGATCGGCGGCACGTGGCGTTTCCGTGTATCCTAGGTGAAAAGTGAATACTTATTTGCGGCGATATATGACCCTCATTTCATAATTCTGTAATAATAATTACTACAATTCTTGATTTTCTAAATTTCATTTTTTATTCAATATGTGTACGTGCATGACTGAATCTAGGCATATGAAAGTGATAGATAATTTAGCTTTATAAATGTAAATTTACATTCATATATAGTAATAAACTTCAACCTACACCATGGATCATTTGGATAAGTTAGTAACATGTTAATAAGCTACAAAAACAAGCCATAAGTGTTTATAAGATTCGACTTTGTTTTCTTTCTTTTTTCTTTTCTTGTCGAGAACCAACCCCCACACCCCCCTCGTTTGATCAAATTTTGAGCCATAAGCTAAAAGTTATAAACCGAGCAGCTAAGCCATATTAATAAGCTCTAACCAACTCTACAAAACCACAAACTCGTCACCGAAAACCCAGGACCTCACCTTGTTTTCTTGCTTTCCTTTTGGTCGATAGCACAAAACCAAGCGCTCCATTATGGACCGTAAAGCCGATAAACTAAGCTTTGAGCTAAAAAGCTCTCCACAGCTTATTCTTAAGCTTAAAACATCATATATTTATAAGCCATAACAAGCCACATCCTTCTCGAATCCAAAAACGCAAATTTGTAAAATAAGGACTATGTACGTAACGATACCATGCATGACGGTTAAAAATATTAAACTTGGAGTTTCTTGGTCCAAAACTATAAATTTAGTTAATAATATAGAATAAGGACTATGCATGTAATTTGCAAAATGCATGGAGGGCCTGTTTTGCCAAATTTCAAAAACTATATATAAAAAGGACTAAACTTAAAAATAAAGCATGGGGATAAAAAGTGTAATTAGGAATTAATAATTACAAAAAGAACCTCTAATGGAAATCATATTTAAGCAAGGGATAAAGTGTCACTTTTGAAACCCCAAGGTAGAAACTATCATTTTATGAAAGTTCAAGGGTATAAACTGTCAATACTAGAAACTATGATGGTATAAAGTATAACATTTTATATAATTACGGGAATGTACTTTTAATACATATCGACTTGGTTTTGAGAAAAACAATATACGGGATATCCTTGTCTCGTTAATAATCAAAAACACCTTAAAAATGAAATATGATGAAACTTATCATTTGTACTTTTCTCATGTAATCGTACGCGTTGTTCTAATTCCACACGAAGATTCACAAATAATTATCGATAAAACACATATTGTACTATTACTAAAACATTACGTATTGATAAAGTTTTGAACGACAATAACATACTGAAACTTGACATAACAACTCAGGTCGCGTGTCGGAGCAGTTTATTCACACAACTTGATTAGTTTTTCAACCAGACCATTGTACTATCAAGGTGAGTTCGTAGTCCACTTTTATATATTTTTCAACCCCGTGGGGAGATACATGCTACAAACCTGAACATAATTATTTTTCTGTATGCTATCCTGATTGATATTGCCTAAGTTCCCACTGTTGCCACTAAAAGACCCTCATATCATGCACCATTTAATCACTTGCGAGTGAATGCGAGTATTGTGAATAGATATATTGGTAGTTGACGCCCCATTTGTGTTAGCCGGATAGGTAACCAAATGCACTATATTTGAGAATAAACGGGAGAATGGCAAGCTCCTGTCCGAGGGCACTAATACAGACAGCATCTTTATGATGTCTGTACTAACATCATTTTTATGATGTCCAACTATTAAGGTTTACGTTTCATGAGACTTAAGGCAATATACTATACTGCAATATTTCCACTATCTAAATTGTGTTCAACATTTATATTGATTTTTAGCATGTTTTATCTCAGGCAACTAAAGCACGACTTGGCACGGAGTGGCAATGAACTTTCTTATAAAAAGGGTGTCTACTATGTTATCATTCGAACTTAAGTACTTCTATATGTATAATATTCCGTTGGGACCTCTCTTTTGTATAAACTCTGATTAAATAAATGAATGATAAATGTTTTATCTAAAAACATCTCTTTTGAGTCGTTTTCAATCATTATGACTGTGATACTTGAAGTAATACCCCAAACTTATTTCCGCTGCGCATATCAAAATATGGAGGTGTTACAGATTTGATCCTCTTTTACTTCATTCTAGGTATGAATTGTATTAAGAGCTCATCTCACTAACATGATATCTTGTGCATCACCAATCCTCTAATTAAAGATCTCTATTGCATTGCAGTGTTTAGGTGCATTTCATTCGAATCCTTTCACTTGCACTTTAGGTTTGTCATTCTCTTTGTTTTGATTTGCTGGGTTTAGGCATTAATTTAGTTGACTGTCCTTGTTATTGATAGATATCATCCCCCCATGAATATTTTGCCCCAAATTTGTGTGATGATTAATTTTTGATTTGATTGCGTTTTACGCATCATTGTAATGTTGTTTTTGATTGGTTTAAATATGTTGGTATTTGAGTTAGTTAATGTGATAAGCAATTGCATCTTGCCTGAGATTGGAGATGAGAATGATGGAATGCGTGTCTGTGTTAGAAATTAAGATTCTTAGATGCGTTTTCGTATAAGTGTTCTTGACTGCGAGTTGAGGATTGAATTGTTCTGAATGCGATTTGGTACAATTGTTCTAGAATGCGTTTTGAGTGAATCATTCTTGAATGCGTTTTTGGAAATATTATTCTGGGTTGCTTGTTGAGAACATTATTAGGTGCGATTTGGTGTTTTATTCTTGAATGCGTTTTGTTAGATCTGATATTCTTGGTTGCGATTTGATAGATAATTCTTGAATGCAGTTTGTCAAACTATATGCTTATATGCGTTTTGAGTAAAATATGTTTGGGTGCGTTTTGTCATATGAATCATCTATGCGACTTGATCATGGCTTCTAGTCTGCGTTTTGTAGGATAGAATTCCATGCGTTTTATCCCAATTAGAAAGGTTATGCGTTTTGTCTATAAATGATTATTTTTATTGGAAAATATAGGACCCACCCTACCCATTTCTTTATATCTCACTGCGATTTGTCATATAACACTGTGTTTTGTTTTCTGCGACTTGAGTTAATGCGTTTTGTTAAATTTATGCGTTTTGACCAAGTGCGGTTTGACCCAGTGCGTTTTGACTTAATTCATCTTCTCCTAATGCGATTTGATATTGATGCGTGGATTCGGGGTCGAGAAAACCTCCTTTTCTACGAGCAACCTTTTCAACCTTTTAGGCAGTGAACCTAATCGTTGTAGTGTAGTATGGGGTAAGCCTCGGGGATTGATTTCGTTCTCTAGGGGAATAGGAATGCCATAAAAAGATATATGACGAGAAGGTGGGGTTGAGGATGATTCTTATTAGTCTTTTTATGTTTTTCTTGAAAACAAAGGTAAAATCTCGGGGTATATGATTGGGGGTGGTACTTATACCGATTTCACTACTTAACTAATTATCTAATTGTCTAAATAACCTATGGATAGATTATGTTTATTGAGGTGTGCTCGTATGATGATTATAGATGTTTCACTTAGATACTATTACTCCCTAGTTATCCTTTATTGGTCGGTTGAATTGTCATTTCCTTTATCTTAGTTGATGCGTTGTATTCCTATTAGTCGTAGGGGGTTCCTGATTCCCTAGCTCTATGAATTGTAACTCTCCTATAGAATACACTAGATCGGAAAGTGCAATAGCATCTCCCCCGAATACACTATTATCATAAAGCTACAACTCACGCAATAAACACAACGATGGCCTAGGTGCACTCCAATGGCTTTTTGCTATTTAGGACGTTCAAGCTCGCAACAATGAAAGAAGAAGCCAATTTTCCTTACTCTAGCATCTACCAATTGAGACAAGAGACAACCTAACAACAATCAATAATTAGGTTTCATAGATCTAAGCAACCACACAAGTAATTTAGCTAGACATGTTAAACAAGCAAGCATACACACAATCAATTGAACATGGGGTAGACATAATGATAAATTGGATAAACAAACTTATCTTGATGTATAAAATAGGGTATGGGAACCTAAAATACTGTCCAAGTTGGACTACAACTGAGTTAGGGTTTGCTCTTGTGACAACTCGTATTTTCAGGTCATATTTCAAAACATTATTCATGCTTCATCATTTATCGTTTATCGTAAACTAGGTTTACGAGCATCAAATTCACGTAACCGTAATGGTTTAGCTGTGAATTCATGATCATATCATCGAGGTCATTTCATATAGACTAAGTTTAGTCTACATTTCATTAACATCATTGTCATCATTTCATATCAATATTATGCATGGTTTTGCATTTTTCGTTAAACGTTTAATTTTATATTAAATAAGCGTTATCGCGTAAGTAATTATTTTGAACAATTGATCCATTAATTCCAAAATTATCCCGATATATTTTTATACTCATATTAAGTTATAAAAATAATATTATGAGTTTACCAGTGTTTTAAATTTATTTTGTATATAAATTGTTATATTTATATAATTACGACGGTTTTCTTAAATTCAACACGATTATTATTATTTCACTCAAATTTTGCAAGAAATGTATTTTATAATTTTTATGACCTAAATATATTTTATCTTGACCCGTGAAAAGTTATTTTTATCTAACGCTACCCCAAATATTCAAAAGTGACTACAACTTATCATTTAACCTCATTTAACCTCATATAATCTTACATTTAAAAAAAAAAAAAAAAACAATAAAGGTATGATATCCCCTTGTCGACAAGGGGGATGAGTCATGAATAATATTTGCAAATATCTCATTAGTATATGTTATTATTACTAAACATTTCACACTTTCACTTCATTTCTTTTATTTCCAAATACTAGATCAAACTATTTCATCCTTTCTCTCTAAAATTCGGCAACCATAAAACCAAGGTGGAGGATCATCTCAAGTTTTCAAGACAAGGTTTATTAAACTCTAGTATCATTTGTTTCATAGGTTTTGCAATACAAACCTCAAGTGATTAGGAAAAACCCTTTGTCCTTAAACCTCATCATATTTCTTGTAAGCATTCATATTCATGTTTTTATTTCACATTCATTGTTATGGTCATATCATTTTATTTGAGAAACATGCAAGTTATGTGATGTTTATACCACTTTTTAAGGTTTTTAAGTGTTAAATATATATAATCCATCCTATAATTACTCCTTGTTATATATATAATTTTTGGTGATGTCTAGGAACCCATGACACCCTAAGAAGGTGTATGGTAGGATTAGAATAGCTTCGGAGTTGTTTTGAATGGGTTAGAATAGGTTTGGCGCGAGAAAAACTCATTTCGACAAGTTTGGAAAAGGGTCTGTCCTTATTTTGAAAATCTGGAAAATCCGACAGTAAGCAAAATATTTTGGGCTAGATATTTGGAAAATATACTTTAAAAGCAACGTGGCGCTTGAGCGGATTAAAGCGGAGCTATAACGAAGAAGTTATGAATTTTTCAAGTTGACGACGAAAACTATAATTTTCGGAAATTTCAAGAAACAATGTTTATTTTGTGCGAGTCAAAATGAAGCTTGGACGTTGTAAATTATGTCGACTTGTCAAAAATATATATGTTACTTTGAAACAAAAAGGTTGGAGAACAAACAATTGGAGAACTAAAATTATACAGAACAAACATTTGGAGAACAAGTTTTGGAAAACAAAGTTTTAGAGAATAAAGTTTGGAGAACAAAATTAGTTACCAAGTTAAAGGTTGTTTTTAACATTTTCTTAGAACTTTTAATGATGTCTTCTAGTAAAAGTGAAATCGCCAAGTATACTTATCAAAATGTCCGATCGTTTGTTTAGCGGAGTTGTAATGAATTAATTACGGTCGCTCAAACTTTCTTGAAAAACCATCCTTAAACTATATTTTGGACTAAAAGTACCATATTTAACCTCTATTTTATTTATGTTCGAGACCTCTAGGATGGAAACTCATGTACTAAAACTTTGAGATAATCATACAAGCTTCCCAAAACCGTTGAGTTTGTTTCCTAGCGCCGGCGTGCACCATTTTACGACTAGCTTTTAGAGGCCGTTTTGTCACTTTCATGAAATTTTCAATGATATTATTTTACGACGAAAAGTTATAATTTCACAATAAATCACTAAACGACTATCGTAGGATGTTGTTTCAACGTAAATACTTGTAAAGTATTTTATAAAATGACGATATGTTGTAAACATATATTTCGACGATAAACATTATTCAAAAATTCACAAGTGGTATAAATATCATCCGAATTGCATGCATAACATTACATCATAACTTATTATGTATCATATCATTCATAATAGGTCAAGTTTAGTGATTCACGCTACATTTGATGTACTCACTTTTGCCATCGCATCATTGTCCAAGTGAGTTTCGTAGCCCTACTTTTATATGTTTTGAACTATTTTGGGGAGATACATGCTTAACTATTTTCACAAGTACTTTAGATTTTAAGGATAATTTCTATCATGATCACCATTGTTTCAAAGCCGAATGTTGTACTATATTAATTGTTCTTGTTTGTTTGGTATAGTTCTCGTCAGATAATGTTCTAAATCAGTTGACTACTGATATATTGAGTCATGTACTATTGATTATGTGCTATAGTTCTACGTCGTATAATGTTCTAAATCAGATGACTACTGATAAATTAAGTCATGTGCTATTGATTATGTGTTATTTGTCCTATGTCGAGTTAGGTACTATTGTGAATTCATTTGACATCTTGTGATTTAGCATAAACTATACATATTTTGGCAGTGGATTGTGAACACACAGTTGCAAGTTTTGTATGGGCGGAACTTGGGCCGAGTGGATTTACAATGCCTTTCTTTGCATAAACGATTTTGAAAGGCTTTACATTTCAACGCAAACTCTATGAACTCACTCAACCTTTGTGTTGACACTTTTTAGCATGTTTTATCTCAGGTATCTAAGGCATTCACTTCATGGCATGCATGTGGACATATCATAGAGTCGCGGTGACGACGCGTCTCACTTGGGTTTTATGAACTTTAAAAACATCGTTTGACTTATAACAAACTTACTTTCCGCACATAGTAACTTTCATTTGGGACCTATACTTTGTAACTCTGATTATTTTATTAAATCAAACGATGTATTTTCCAAACGACACTTTAGGTCGTTCAATATAACTGTGATTGTGATGCTATGACGATCAATCCCGAATTCCATTCCGCGCAAAAATGTAATTTGGGGTGTGATGATTGGTATCGAGCTTGATTATAGAGAACTAGGTTGCATCATTGACCCTAGACTATAACTACATCATCATAGCATCTCATCATTTCATCATAAGTGCATGTTCACTTTACATGCGGTTTATCGTATATTTTTCGAGTTATTTACTTTCATTCCAAATCGATTGTCACATGGATGCCTTTAAATACCTATCCCATTATCCTTTCTTCATACTCCAATGTGGAGAATGCTTTGTCATTCTCTATCGCAATTTTAATATCAGCTGATTCATCACCGATAACGTCGAATGCCGAGATAAACCTTTAAGTAGGGCGAAGTCACTTTCACTCCTTTGTTTCACCACTAACATGTCGAGTTACACGTTATTCACACATTAAGTCATTAAACCATCATACATTTGAAGCACTTACAACATCTCATAACCCATTTCTTAGGAAACCGTCGATCATTTTGAAAAATAACCTCAAATTTATTATCTCATATCATATCTCTTTGGAGCGTTTATTATTAACATCAGACTTTGCTACGTCTCACCTTTCTTCTTATTTTGAAGAAGTTATGGCGCCGAAGAAAGCCACACCTGAATTGACTCAAGCTGCTATGCAGAAATATGTGAATGATAGCATAGCCGATGCACTAAGGACCGAGAGGGCATCGGTGGCGGCTTCTTCGAGGTCATGCAACCGCCGAGGCCGCTAGACTTCTTCTTCTGCAGTAATGCAGGAGGGTCCGGAGTTAGAAGTTGTACGTATAAGGATTTCAAAGTGGAGATCCCACTAAGTTCAAGGGTACTAAAGGGCAACCGCCATGGTTAGATGGTTCGAGAAAATGGAGTCCGTGTTTTGTTATGTAATTGCCGGAGGATAGCAAGGTTAAGTTTGCTACAAGTACACTCTTGGATGGGGCGATGTCGTGGTGGAATTCGTATGCTCACCAATGGGAATGGAAAATGCTTTCAAGCTTACTTGGGAGCAATTCAAAGGGTTGTTAACGAAGAAATATTGTCCGCGTCGGAGGTGAAAAAGTTAGAAACCGAATTCCATGAGCTGTAACTATTGGGTATGACATTGATACTTACATTCTAAGGTTTCAAGAATTGTCCGTGTTATGCCCGTCTATGGTTTCGGATAATGAGAAGCTACTAGAGGCTTTCATTGGAGGACTTCGAGATTATTCAAGGTGATGTGATTTCCTCGATCCGCAAACAATTGAAGAATCGTTCGAGTATCCCAAAAGCTCATGGCACAAGTAGTAAAGAGAGGAAACATTACCCACATCAACCGTAACAACAATACCAACAACCGCACCACCAACAACCGCAACAACAACAACAACAATAACCAAATTAACAACAACAAAAGGAAATGGGAAAATGACCAAGGAGGTTATAATAACGACAACCAAAACCGTAACACTAACCATCACCAACAAGCGAATAGAAGACAAGAAGTCGCTGTGGTCTATGTTGCTACACCAATAAAGGGAAGAGCTTATCTTCGAAACTTACCACGATGCCACCAATGCACGCTACATCATAATGGTCCATGTGGTATATGCTTTAGCTGTCACAAAGTGGGACACCTTGCTAAGGACTGCAAGGGCAAGGCCATAGTCACATGCTTCGGATGTGGAGAGCAAGGACACTATCGGAACCAATGTCCCCAAAACCAAGGTCAATAAGGTGAAGGTGCTCTTGGGAAAGCATACATGTTAGAAGGAGGTGAAGCTCGTCAGGATTTCAACAACGCGGAAGACTGAAGAAGTTCGGAAACTAACAATCTTAAATTTTCCTTATGTACTATGTTGTACTAAGTTTATGTCTTCCATCGTATTCGGATCTTATGACTTAAGATGTACTACTTTTTGATAAACCTCTCGTTGTAAAATATTCTCATCTATCGTACTTTATTTTCTTTTCGATTTGTTATAACTTACGAGAATTTTACTTCCTTTTTCTTTAACGATCAGTTTAACGACACGGTTTAAATCTATGTAAACATTGAGAGTTATAACAACTAAACCGAACGTCACATTATCGTTCCCTAATTATACATAGCCTAGCTAACTATGTCTAATTCTGGAGGGGTCATGTTATGTTGGGAGCAGTTATTTATAAATCTTAGTGAAAGTAGAATGTTCACATATTCCAAAGTCAAAGTGTTACTCATGGAGATTCATCCAATATTTTCTTTACTATGATGTTTTGTACACTCTCAATCATCAATAACCATAACGACACTTCTCCATGTCTTCTCCTCGATATTCATCACAAACTCACAAATTCGATAGACTAACACGAACCGAATTCGTGGATGAATTCCTTTTGGTTGGGTGAATGTGACAATTCGTATTTTCAGGTCATTTTCAAAACATTATTCATGCTTCATCATTTATCGTTTATCGTAAACTAGGTTTACGAGCATCAAACTCACGTAACCGTAATGGTTTAGCTGTGAATTCATGATCATATCATCGAGGTCATTTCATATAGACTAAGTTTAGTCTACATTTCATTAACATCATTGTCATCATTTCATATCAATATTATGCATGGTTTTGCATTTTTCGTTAAATGTTTAATTTTATATTAAATAAACGTTATCGCGTAAGTAATTATTTTGAACAATTGATCCATTAATTCCAAAATTATCCCGATATATTTTATACTCATATTAAGTTATAAAAATAATATTATGAGTTTACCAGTGTTTTAAATTTATTTTGTATATAAATTGTTATATTTATATAATTACGACGGTTTTCTTAAATTCTACACGATTATTATTATTTCACTCAAATTTTGCAAGAAATGTATTTTTATAATTTTATGACCTAAATATATTTTATCTTGACCGTGAAAATTTATTTTTATCTAACGCTACCCCAAATATTTAAATGTGACTACAACTTATCATTTATCTTCATTTAACTTCATAAATCTTACACATATTACATTTAAAAAAAAAAAAAAACAATAAAGGTATGATATCCTCCCTTGTCGACAAGGGGGATGAGTCATGAATGATATTTGCAAATATCTCATTAGTAATATGTTATTATACTAAACATTTCACATTTCACTTCATTTTTTTATTTCACAAATACTAGATCAAATATTTCATCCTTTCTCTCTAAAATTCGGCAACCATAAAACCAAGGAGGATCATCTCAAGTTTTCAAGACAAGGTTTATTAAACTCTAGTATCATTTGTTTCATAGGTTTTGCAATACAAACCTCAAGTGATTAGGAAAAACCCTTTGTCCTTAAACCTCATCATATTTCTTGTAAGCATTCATATTCATGTTTTTATTTCACATTCATTGTTATGGTCATATCATTTTATTTGAGAAACATGCAAGTTATGTGATGTTTATACCACTTTTAAGGTTTTAAGTGTTAAATATATATAATCCATCCTATAATTACTCCTTGTTATATATATAATTTTGGTGATGTCTAGGAACCCATGACACCCTAAGAAGGTGTATGGTAGGATTAGAATAGCTTCGGAGTTGTTTTGAATGGGTTAGAATAGGTTTGGCGAGAAAAACTCATTTCGACAAGTTTGGAAAAGGGTCTGTCCTTATTTTGAAAATCTGGAAAATCCGACAGTAAGCAAAATATTTTGGGCTAGATATTTGGAAAATATACTTTAAAAGCAAACGTGGCGCTTGAGCGGATTAAAACGGAGCTATAACGAAGAAGTTATGAATTTTTCAAGTTGACGACGAAAACTATAATTTTCGGAAATTTCAACAAACAATGTTTATTTTGTACGAGTCAAAATGAAGCTTAGACGTTGTAAATTATGTCGACTTGTCAAAAATATGTTAGTATACTTTGATACAAAGCTAAGGACCTTTAAACGTAGGAAACTAAAATTTGGAGAATTAAATTATGGAGAACAAGTTTTGGACTTTAAAGTATAAGAAAACTAAATATTATTTCTAATAGGCAAGTTTTACAAAAACTAGTTACCAAGTTAAAGGTTGTTTTAACATTGAATTAGAACTTTTAAAAAAGATGTCTTCTAGTAAAAGTGAAATCGCCAAGTATACTTATCAAAATGTCCGATCGTTTGTTTAGCGGAGTTGTAATGAATTAATTACGGTCGCTTAAACTTTGCCGAAAAACCATCCTTAAACTATATTTTGGACTAAAATACCATATTTAACCTCTATTTTATTTATGTTCGAGACCTCTAGGATGGAAACTCAAATGCTAAAACTTTGAGATAATCATACAAGCTTCCCAAAACCGTTGAGTTTGTTTCCTAACGCTCGGCGTGCACCATTTACGACTAGCTTTTAGAGGCCGTTTTGTCACTTTCATGAAATTTTCAATGATATTATTTTGACGAAAGTTATAATTTCACAATAAATCACTAAACGACTATCGTAGGAGGTTGTTTCAACGTAAATACTTGTAAAGTATTTTATAAAATGACGATATGTTGTAAACATATATTTCGACGATAAACATTATTCAAAAATTCACAAGTGGTATAAATATCATCCGAATTGCATGCATAACATTACATCATATCTTATTATGTATCATATCATTCATAATAGGTCAAGTTTAGTGATTCACGCTACATTTCGGTGTACTCACTTTTGCCATCGCATCATTGTCCAAGTGAGTTTCGTAGCCCTACTTTTATATGTTTTGAACTATTTTGGGGAGATACATGCTTAAATATTTTCACAAGTACTTTAGATTTTAAGGATAATTTCTATCATGATCACCATTGTTTCAAAACTGAATGTTGTACTATATTAATTGTTCTTGTTTGTTTGGTATAGTTCTACGTCAGATAATGTTCTAAATCGGTTGACTCTTGATATATTGAGTCATGTACTATTGATTATGTGCTATAGTTCTCGTCAGATAATGTTCTAAATCGATGACTCTTGATAAATTAAGTCATGTGCTATTGATTATGTGTTATTTGTCCTATGTCGAGTTAGGTACTATTGTGAGTTCATTTGACATCTTGTGATTTAGCATAAACTATACATATTTTGGCGTTGGATTGTGAACACACAGTTGCAAGTTTTGTATGGGCGGAACTTGGGCGAGTGGATTTACAATGCCTTTCTTTGCATAAACGATTTTGAAAGGCTTTACATTTCAACGCAAACTCTATGAACTCACTCAACCTTTGTGTTGACACTTTTAGCATGTTTTATCTCGGTATCTAAGGCATTCACTTCATGGCATGCATGTGGACATATCATAGAGTCGCGGTGACGACGCGTCTCACTGGGTTTTATGAACTTTAAAAACATCGTTTGACTTATAACAAACTTACTTTCCGCATATAGTAACTTTCAATTGGGACCTATACTTTGTAACTCGATTATTTTATTAAATCAAGCGATGTATTTTCCAAACGACACTTTAGGTCGTTCAATATAACTGTGATTGTGATGCTATGACGATCAATCCCGAGAATTCCATTCATTGCAAAGCGGGTAATTTGGGGTGTGATGATTGGTATCGAGCTTGATTATAGAGAACTAGGTTGCATCATTGACCCTAGACTATAACTACATCATCATAGCATCTCATCATTTCATCATAAGTGCATGTTCACTTTACATGCGGTTTATACGTATATTTTCGAGTTATTTACTTTCATTCCAAATCGATTGTCACATGGATGCCTTTAAATACCTATCCCATTATCCTTTCTTCATACTCCAATGTGGAGAATGCTTTGTCATTCTCTATCGCAATTTTAATATCAGCTGATTCATCACCGATAACGTCGAATGCCGAGATAAACCTTTAAGTAGGGTGAAGTCACTTTCACTCCTTTGTTTCACCACTAACATGTCGAGTTACACGTTATTCACACATTAAGTCATTAAACCATCATACATTTGAAGCACTTACAACATCTCATAACCCATTTCTTAGGAAACCGTCGATCATTTTGAAAAATAACCTCAAATTTATTATCTCATATCATATCTCTTTGGGCGTTTATTATTAACATCGACTTTGCTACGTCTCACCTTTCTTCTTATTTTGAAGAAGTTATGGCGCCAAGAAAGCCACACCGAATTGACTCAAGTCGCTATGCAAAATATGTGAATGATAGCATAGCCGATGCACTAAGGACCGAGAGGGCATCGGTGGCGGTTGGCTTGAGGCTGCAAGAATCGCCGAGGCCGCTAGACTTCTTCTTCTGCAGTAATCTGAGGAGGTCCGGAGTTAGAAGTTGTACGTATAAGGATTTCAAAGTGGAGATCCCACTAAGTTCAAGGGTACCAAGGGCAACCGCCATGGTTAGATGGTTCGAGAAAATGGAGTCCGTGTTTTGTTATGTAATTGCGGGAGGATAGCAAGGTTAAGTTTTCTACGAGTACACTATTGGATGGGGCGATTTCGTGGTGGAATTCGTATGCTCAGCCAATGGGAATGGAAAATGCTTTCAAGCTTACTTGGGAGCAATTCAAAGGGTTGTTAACGAAGAAATATTGTCCGCGTACGGAGGTGAAAAAGTTAGAAACCGAATTCTATGAACTGGTAACTATTGGGTATGACATTGATACTTACATTCTAAGGTTTCAAGAATTGGCGTGTTATGTCCGTCTATGGTTTCGGACAACGAGAAGCTACTAGAGGCTTTCATTGGGGACTTCGAGATTATTCAAGGTGATGTGATTTCCTCGATCCGCAAACAATTGAAGAATGCATTGAGTATCCCAAAGCTCATGGCACAAGTAGTAAAGAGAGGAAACATTACCCACATCAACCGTAACAACAATACCAACAACCGCACCAACTACAACAATAACCAAATCAACAACAACAACGCCGAAATGGGGGAAAATGACCAAGGAGGTTATAATAACGACAACCAAAACCGTAACACTAACCATCACCAACAAGCGAATAGAAGACAAGAAGTCGCCGTGGTCTATGTTGCTACACCAATAAAGGGAAGAGCTTATCTGAAACTTACCACGATGCCACCAATGCACGCTACATCATAATGGTCCATGTGGTATATGCTTTAGTCATCACAAAGTGGGACACCTTGCAAAGGACGCAAGGGCAAGGCCATAGTCACATGCTTCGGATGTGGAGAGCAAGGACACTATCGGAACCAATGTCCCCAAAACCAAGGTCAACAAGGTGAAGGTGCTCTTGGGAAAGCATACATGTTAGAAGGAGGTGAAGCTCGTCAGATTTCAACAACGCGAAGGCGAAGAAGTTCGAAACTAACAATCTTAAATTTTCCTTATGTACTATGTTGTACTAAGTTTATGTCTTCCATCGTATTCGGATCTTATGACTTAAGATGTACTACTTTTGATAAACCTCTCGTTGTAAAATATTCTCATCTATCGTACTTTATTTTCTTTTCGATTTGTTATAACTTACGAAATTTTACTTCCTTTTCTTTAACGATCAGTTTAACGAAACGGTTTAAATCTATGTAAACATTGAGAGTTATAACAACTAAACCGAATGTCACATTATCGTTCCCTAATTATACATAGCCTAGCTAACTATGTCTAATTCGGAGGGTCATGTTATGTTGGGAGCGATTATTTATAATTTTAGGTCATATTTCAAAACATTATTCATGCTTCATCATTTATCGTTTATCGTAAACTAGGTTTACGAGCATCAAATTCACGTAACCGTAATGGTTTAATTTGTGAATTCATGATCATATCATCGAGGTCATTTCATATAGACTAAGTTTAGTCTACATTTCATTAACATCATTGTCATCATTTCATATCAATATTATGCATGGTTTTGCATTTTTAGTTAAACGTTTAGTTTTATATTAAATAAACGTTATCGCGTAAGTAATTATTTTGAACAATTGATCCATTAATTCCAAAAATTATCCCGATATATTTTTATACTCATATTAAGTTATAAAAATAATATTATGAGTTTACCCAGTGTTTTAAATTTATTTTGTATATAAATTGTTATATTTATATAATTACGACGGTTTTCTTAAATTCGACACGATTATTATTATTTCACTCAAATTTTGCAAGAAATGTATTTTTATAATTTTTATGACCTAAATATATTTTATCTTGACCCGTGAAAATTTATTTTTATCTAACGCTACCCTAAATATTTAAATGTGACTACAACTTATCATTTATCTTCATTTACTTACAAGTAATTATACATATTACATTTAAAAAAAAAAAAACAATAAAAGGTAATGACAAACCCCCCTTGTCGACAAGGGGGGATGAGTCATGAATGATATTTGCAAATATCTCATTAGTATATGTTATTATACTAAACATTTCACACTTTCACTTCATTTCTTTTATTTCACAAATACAAAGATCAAATATTTCATCCTTTCTCTCTTGCAAAAATTCGGCAACCATAAAACCAAAGGAGGATCATCTCAAGTTTTCAAGACAAGATTTATTAAACTCTAGTATCATTTGTTTCATAGGTTTTGCAATACAAACCTCAAGTGATTAGGAAAAACCCTTTGTCCTTAAACCTCATCATATTTCTTGTAAGCATTCATATTCATGTTTTTATTTCACATTCATTGTTATGGTCATATCATTTTATTTGAGAAACATGCAAGTTATGTGATGTTTATACCACTTTTTAAGGTTTTTAAGTGTTAAATATATATAATCCATCCTATAATTACTCCTTGTTATATATATAATTTTTGGTAGACTTGAAGTCATGCTCCTACGTACCTATGTAAGTAAGTTTATCCTCAAAAATGTCATTGGGATCAAACTTATCTTCTAATTTCCTCTTAATACGCTTAGTCCGGTATGTCTTTTCAAACTTCTCACCATTGGGATCATAGATTGTCATCCTAATGTGCCATTCTCCATTCCCGTCACTAGGTGGTCTATCCTTAATCCAATTATACTTAGCCTTCTCTCTCTCAACTTTCCACCAATTCATGCAAAGATTAACGGCAAGGTTCCTAGGAATTTGGTCATCTTCCTAAACACTAAAGTATCCTCGAATGGGTTCACTTCAATGTCCCTAGCCAATTGTTGTTCATTGAGAGTTGAGTTACTCACGTAGATATTTTCTAGATAGAAAGGTCGTTGAGGGCCTACAAAGTCTCTATTGGTCCAAGGTCCATATCTAGATGGTTTCCTATCCAACATGATCTCATAAGGTATTTTATCACCCTCATTGTAGTAGGAATGCTTCTTGACATCGTAAAGTGACCTAGCACTCCCTTCTCCTACCACTATCTTAGACATCTTATAATCAATTGTGGCACTATCGGTGGCTAAGAATCCTCTTCCAACTAACAATGGGCATGTTGGGTCCTTATTCATGTCTAGCACATGGAAATCCGCCAAAAGAGTTAATCGACCTACGTGTACTACCATGTCTTTCATTATTCCTACCGGATATGCAATACTGCCATCCGCTAAACCTAAGATTGTTTCCATTGGTTCTATTTTACCTAGGTTAAGGCTTTTATGGAAGGACAACGGAAGAAGGTTGATGCTTGACCCTAGATCAGCTAAAATGTCAAAAGCCTTGGAATTTCCAATGCTACATGGAAGAATGAATATCCCGGGATCATCTAACTTATTAGGTAATTTGTTTTGCACGAATGCGGACCGACGATATCCTAGTTTTAGTTCTTGCTCATCTTTATCTTTTAAAGCATTATAGGAAGGCGCATGAGTCAAGACTTCAAGAATCGGTTTTTCTTGGTAGAGCTCCTTAAACTCCTCTTCTAGAGTAGATTTGGGTTCTTGATTGATTGGTGTCTCAAGAGTTGTATGGACCGTTAACTCGGGTTGTTGGTATCTCATGATGGGTCGTTTGGAACACGTGTTGATGGCATTGACCGAATGGATGTGGGTGCGAGGGGCATGAATATGCACTCTCCCTTGGTGAGCAAGAAAATGAATTCGATGAAATCGAATTCACTTTTTGGTTATTTATAGTGTCACTTGGGAGTGCTCCTACATCCCGGTCATTGAAGGATTTTAAGAGGGTGTTGAGCTTGGTTGTCATCTCACTTTGTCGTTGCTTGAAATCAGCTTCAAGCTTAGTCAATCAAGCTTCTTGAGATGACATGAATTTGGACACCATTCCCTCAAGACTAGTGGAAGTTCCGGTGTTTGGAGGATTGTTGTAGGAGTTGTGGTTTGGTTGGGACCTATTGGGTGGACTAGATGAGTTGTTTGGGGGGTTTGAGTTTTAGCTCTACCTTAGGTTAGGGTGATTCCTCCATAAAGGGTTGTAGGAATTTCCTAGGTTGTTTTGCTTAGCGAAAGTGTACCACTTCTCTCCGCTCCGTCAGATGCTGCGTGGGCGTAATCCGCAAAAGCTTGTTCGTGGATTTTTGTGCAATCATGAGTGTCATGGGTACCACTCGTAATTCAAAAGGTAGGGTTATTTTGTTCACTTGGTGTGAAGGCTTGGGAGCTTCGTAGGAGCTCATTAGGAATTTGACTTGATCTTCAAGTTCGAGCATCCTACGATTGGAAGGTTGTGAGTCAATGGGAGGCAAGGAGATTTCCTTGACGGTTTTGGGCAACTCACGGGGGTCATTCCAACATTCCTTGTCATAGAGGGACAAGGTCCTCTATTGTACCCCGAGACTCTTCCGCGGTAAGTTCACTAAGCTTGCCACCGGCTGCTTGGTTGATGGTTTGCCTATTTTAGAGATTGACATGATCGTAAAAGATTAGGACTTGAAGCCAAAGATCAATGCCATGATGAGGGACTTTATGGAGCAAGTCCTTGAATCGTGTCCACGCCTTGTAGAGAGTTTTGCCTTGACGTTGTTGAAACATCAAGATGTCATTCCTTAGCTTGGTAGTTCTCCCCGATGGGAAAAATTGGGCGAGAAAACGAGTGGTAAGATCATCCCAACTTGAAATGGATCCGGCGGAAAGTCGCTCAAGCCAATTACTAGCTTGGTCCCGTAGAGAGAATTGGAAGAGATGCAAGCACGTGGTCTCCTCTGTGTAGCATCAAGGTCGATAGAGTCAACGATTTTTAGGAAATCCTTGAGATGCTGATTAGAATCTTCAGAACGAAGTCCATGGAATGCACATCCGTTTTGCACCAACCGGATGGTGTCGGATCGCAGGTCGTAGTTTGAGCTTGAATTGTGAGCTTAATGGTGTTCCTATAGCCTTGATGGCTCGGTCTAGAGTATTCACCAAGAGTACGGCCTCTTGATGGGTCAGTGGTGGTTGGTTAAGTAGAAGTGGTTGATGTGGTGGTGGATTGTCACCCATGGTGAAAAGTGACAACGTTACGAACAAAAACACGAAGAAAGGGGATAGACTACAAGGAAGCTAATGAAAAATAGAAAAAATCTCACTTGATAGGAATCAAGCGAGTGAACCTAAACGAGATAAAAATCTAACTAGCTATTCTATTCCCCGGCAGCGGCGCCAAAAACTTGATGCGTGGGTTCGGGGTTGAGAAAACCTCCTTTTCTACGAGCAAGCTTTTCGACCCTCTAGGCAGTGAACCTAAGCATTGTAGTGTAGTATGGGGTAAGCCTCGGGGATGGATTTCGTTCTCTAGGGGAATAGGAATGCTAGAAAGAGATATATGACGAAGGTGGGGTTGAGGATGATTCATTTTAGTCTTTTTATGTTTTTCTTGAAAGCAAAGGTAAAATCTCGGGGTATATGATTGGGGGGTGGTACTTCTACCGATTTCACTACTTCACTAATTATCTGATTATCTAATTAACCTATTGATAGATTATGTTTATTGAGGTGTGCTCGTATGAAGATTAAAGATATGTTCACTTAGCTACTATTACTCCCTAGTTGTCTTTTATTGGTCGGTTGAATTGTCACTTCTGTGGAAAACTAGAAGGGGGGGTTGAATAGTTTTGCCGATTTTAAGTTGATTTCAAAAATTTAGATTCGATATTATGAAATCGTATGGATGTTGAGAACGTATAGATCTAATGATAATGTAAGTAAATAAACAAAGATAAGGGATAGAAATGACACAACCGATTTATAGTGGTTCGGCTACAAGGACACCTTCCTTGCCCTACTCTACTCCCGAGTCACCTACTCGAGAGTTCAAGCACTATGTCAACAAACTCCTTCACTTGGCGGAGAAGCCTTCACAACGTTGCTTACACTTTATCCTAAGACAAAGCTAGATACCGAGTCCGTAGCACGGTGGACCAAACCAACACAACTATTACACAACAAATATGTGAAATATCAAATACAAGATCTTCGCTACTGAAATCTTGCGGGTGACAAATCAATCAAGGACCCTTGCTTGGATGACTTGTAGAATGCTCGTGATCTCGCCTTAGAGAAGGACCTATATGAGAATCACAAATAGAAAGAAAAGAAGAACAACTCTCTAGATCAAGTGATCTATATGTTAGAAGAGAATGAGAGTGTATGAGATTTAGTAAGAAGAGGGTGAGTTAGAATGAAGAAATGGCTCTCTATTTATAGGCAAATTTCCTCATTTGTTCACACGGATCCCACGGATCCTTCCACTGGGATCCGGCTAGCACAAAGCTAGGGATCCTCTTTGCCCATGGGTTTTGGTTATGGGTCATGGGTTGGTCCATGGTTATATCTAGATTCAATGTATCTAAGTATACATTGTATCAAGTCTCTTTGGGTATGGGTTAAGATCCATGGGTTGTGATTTTACCCATCCTAATTAACTATTACAACAAATGCTTTTGTTACTACATTTTGTATTTAAAAGATTATATGTAAATGCTTTACAAAAATAACATGTATCATTATAATTATACTTAAGACAACATTATATATGTTATCAACAAAACACAAAGAGATCGCAAAATATTAATAAACGTTTTTACGGTTTATTTCTATTAACAATCTCCCCTTTTGTTGATGACAAAATATAATGTTATGATGAGTAAAACTTAAGAATAGATGTAAGTTTTGAAAGCTCCTAAGTTTTACTTCTTCTCCCCTTTTGTCGAAACAAAAGTTAACCCTGGAGGAAAAAGTAGTCTACTTACTCCCCTCGACGGTAGCTCCCCTAGTTTGGGCGTCAAGAGAAGAAAATCTACAAAAGAAAGTTAGTAACATGCTTAATTGATCTTATGGTTGTCGAGAAACAAGATAGGGAGCCAAGGTATGTAAACAAGGCCTTGTAATAAAGCGACAAATTGTAGTGGTAGTTAAGCCACTTACAAGCATGTAAAAATAAGAACAAGACTTGTTCTTGAAAATGACAAAAGATATAAAAGTGAAAAATAGTAGTAGATTCCTTCCATGCTTGCATAAGGTTATGGATGGAGGTTTTGATGAGTAATTGTATTGATGCGATCAAGGATGAGGTTGAGTATGAAGCGCATTTCTTCCCTAACTTCTATTGCAATTTCCCTAGTGGATTGGCAATGTTCACAATGTAGATGATGTGGGTAATGAGTGCGGAAGTTTTCCGGTTGTTTTGATTTGAGTTATCACGGAAGTTGTGGTGGAAAAAAACTAGATGTTCTTGTGATGTGATGGGAGCTAGAGGTGGTGATGTTTCAAGATCTTGAAAAATAGTATTTGGTGATGTGGGGGTGTGGAAAGACTATTTCTTTTCTTTAGGTTGGGTAGATCTTGTTGAGTCCTAAGGAGTTCCAAAGAGTTATTTTAGGTGGTGATGAAGTTGGTGTACTTGTTGGTGATGAGGGTGGTGCTATAATGGAAGCATCTTGTGGTGAGTTATTTGAGGATGAATCATTTGAGGTTGGTTTTGCTAAACAACAAGATCGGATACTAATCCGGCGGATATCCTAACATTTGATTGTGGTATTTTGGATGGTGGAAGTACAAAGGTTTGGATATCATGATTGTTTGTACTAGATGATTCTCCTAAAGGGTTTTGGATGACATTATGAAGTGTGTTTGTGAGAAGGAGATGGAGTATGCAAGCATTTTGGGAGTTATATATATAGAAAAGAACAACACATTGTAATGAATGCTTGACCCAAAATGTGGATTAAAATCTAATGATTAGATATGAATTCAAGGCATGTGATCATGAGAACACAAGCATTAAAGAACATACTCCCAAAATAAGACAAATGTGGATATTTCATCCAAATGACAAAATAGAAGTTGAAAATAACGACAGTATACACGGATCCCACGGATCCTTCCCATGAGGATCCGTCCGGCATGAAGGCCGGGATCCGTAGATGCGTGTTTCGAGCGTTACAAAATTCTCCTTTTGGAAATATTTTTGCCTATTGTGTGCCTATATGCAAACTATTTGGAGTTGCGGTTATCTCGACCCCTAAAACGAAATAAAAACTAAACTAGAAGTATAAAAAGTATCCTATTGAGATAACCGAAACACATATTTAGTACATAAGTACGTAATCTTGTGTTGTCAATGCTCTAATTCATTGTAGCTTAAATGAATGTACCCGAAAACACATATTAGTTATGTGTCCCTTTAGCATTCAAAAGACATGAGATGCAATGAAAACGGTTTTTACTTTGTATTAATAATGAAAGACAAGTAGGTTGAATTGTTCCCGCTTCAACGGTTTGGTGAGGACGTCGGCTATGTTATCTTCAGATGCTACCTTCTCAATAGAAATGTTCCCCTTTTGAACATTGTCTCTTAAGTGATGACGAATCTCTATATGCTTGGTGCGAGAATGCAATACGGATTCTTGCTTAAGTCGATGGCACCTTTGTTATCACATAGAATGGCTATGTCGCTAGATGAATGTCGTAGTCTACTAACGCTTGTTTCATCCATAGTGCTTGTTGTCATGCTTTGCCGGCGGAGACGTACTCGGCCGGTTGTTGATATTGCTAGAGCCGTTTGTTTCTTAGAAACCACGATGTTAAACAACATCCCATGAAAGTACACACCCCACTTGTACTTTTTCTATCAACGTAATCCCTGCATGGTCGAATCGCATATACAATTGTTTCTACACCGTGCCTTAGGATACCATAATCCTAATTGTGTTGTACCCTTAATGTATCTAAAATTGTTTTTGACTTCTAGGTGTGAAGTTTTGGGGTTTTCTTGAAACCTAGCACATAGCGAGACACTAAACATGATATCCGCCCTACTTGCCGTGAGGTAGAGGAGACTACCTATCATTCCACGATATTTAGTATTATCTACGGATTCGCCGTCTTCATCTTTTGTGAGTTTGGTGTCGGATGACATGGGTGTCCTAATTGGTTTCGACTCTTCTAGACCAAATTTCTTTAACATCTCCTTGATGTATTTAGATTGATTGAAGAAGATACCATCTTCTACTTGTTTAATTGTAGATCAAGAAAGAAGCTAAGTTCTCCCATCATACTCATCTCGAACTCGTCATGCATGATTTTAGAGAATCATCACACATGTCTTGACAAGTGGATCCGAATATAATATCATCTACGTATATTTGTACTATGATTATGTGTGACTCCTTTTTCTTAGTAAAAGTGTGTTGTCAACTAACCCATGGTATAGTTATGTTTAATTAAAAGGACTTGAGTCTATCATACCAAGCTTTTGGAGCTTGTTTAAGACCATAAAGGGCTTTCTTTAATTTATAAACGTGTTTGGGTTTTCAAAATCGATGAAGCCCGGAGGTTGAGCTACATATACTTCTTCATTAATAAGACCATTTAGAAAAGCGCTTTTGACATCCATTTGATAAAGCTTTAGAACATTAGCACAAGCATCGCATGAAGTATTCTTATAGACTCTAATCTAGCCACGGGGCATAGGTCTCATCAAAGTCTATTCCTTCTTGTTGGTTATACCCTTGGGCAACGAGTCTAGCCTTGTTCCTAGATACTACTCCGTTTGCATCTAATTTGTTTTTATACACCCATTTTGTTCCTATTACGGTTTGATTACTAGGTGGAGGGACAAGTGTCCAAACATCATTATAAACAAATTGATTTAATTCTTCTTGCATAGCCATTACCCAACTTACATCTTTAATGGCTTCTTGTGTGTTCTTAGGTTCTATAGTTGAAACAAAACAAAATAAGCTACTTAGGTTTTGAACTTGAGACCTTAATGTTCGTTCATTTAGCTTTCCTATGACCTTATCTACGGGGTGATCTTTGGACTCTTTAATGTTTGTGATTTCACAAATTGAAGGTTCATCTTCTTCGTTAATCTTTTTCTTAATTACAATAGCTTCACTTTCTATGATCTCGTCATCGACAAGAGGTGGAGAGGGTTTGGGTGGACTTTCATCAAATTTTATGTTTAATGACTCTTCTACCTTCATTGTTTCTTTGTTTAATATGACTTAAGCTTTGCTATTAGGCGAGTAACCTAAAAGATACCTTGGTTGATTTAGGATCAAATTTTGTAAGGTAATCTTTAGTGTTAAGAATGAAGCATTTGCTTCCAAAGACTCTAAAATGATTTAAAGTAGGCTTTTGCCTCGGAGTAACTCATATGGAGTTTTACCTAAGATTGGTCTAATTAAGACTCGATTGAGTATGTATGTTGAGGTATCAACGACATTACACCAAAATTTTTGAGGTATGGATTGTTCGTTAAGCATGGTTCTACTCATTTCTTGAAGGGTTCTATTCTTTCTTTCTACTACCCCATTCGATTGTGGAGTGCGTGGGCGAGAAGTTGTGAGCAATACCATTAGCGTCACAAAAGCTCCGAATTGCACTTCATTATCAATTCCCTACCATGATCCGTCCTAATAGACACTATGGGTTTTCCTAGTTGTCTTTGGATCTTTTGCTTAATATTTCAAAATAGTTAAAGGTTTCCGTTTGTTCTTTAAAATTTTGTCCAAGTATACCTAGAGTAGTCATCCACTATTACCAAAGTATAGTAGTTGCCTCCATAACTTTGGATAGCGGATGGACCAAATAAATCCATATGTAGTAATTCTAGACACCTAGTTGTGGACACCATGTTTTTAGCTTTATGACTCTAGTGAGCTTGTTTTCCTATATTACAAGCATCACAAAATGATGTTCATATTTTAACTTAGGTAGATCTCTTACTAGATCTTTGGATGATAGCGATTGAAGAAGTCGCATATTGGCATGACCCAATCTTGATGCCATAAGGTCAAGTATCATCCATAGAGGTAAGACATAGTTTGTCTTTAGGTTCATTACCCATTTTAATGACATAGACTCCATGTTTCCTAATTCCTCTTCCTATGGTTATGCCATTTTAAGTATCTTACTACGGTTTGATAAAAGTACATTGCACTTTTTATCACATATTTGTCCTATACTTAAGAGATTAAAGTTTAGGTTTTCTCATTGACACACATCGTTAATGGTTAGAGATTTGTTAGAAACCGTACCTTTACCGATGATTCTACTTTTGCTATTTCCAAACACCACATTACCTCCATTTACGGATTCATATGTGGAGAATAGATCCTATTGCGGTCATGTGCCTCGTGCACCCGCTATCCTTGACCCATTCATCGGGGTCTAGGTCGACCTTTAACACACCTCGTCATTTGCCATGAGACAAATTTCTTCGTCCTCCTCGTCGCTCATTCCCACGTGCAGCTCACGAATGCCTTTTGATCATCCCGTTTGGGACACTTACTACTAAAGTGGTTTGGGTCCCACATTTAAAGCAAGTACGATCATCCTTTGGCTTTTCGTCCTCTTTGTTTTTCAAAGCCTTTCTTATCGTCATACGGTTGTTTGGCGTATCTACCCTTTCTTCTAAAGAACTTTTAAAGTCCCTTACATATAGCGTACTCTTAAATCATCACTACTCGAAGATGAGCTCTCCTCATCGCTCGAAACCTTTTTGGCTTTAAGGGCAAGAGATTTGTGTTTCTCTTTCACCTTTGAGGCTTGAATCTTTAGCAAGGACAAGCTCGTAGACTTTTAGGTTGCCTATGAGTTCATCGAGGGTGAGGATTGTCAAATCTTTTGACTCTTCGATTGCCGTCACCTTGGATCTCCACTTGATGGAAGTGCCCTTAGATATCTCCTAACATGGTTCTGGCTAGAAAAGGATTCATCAAGTGCTTGTAAAGATGTAATAATAGTATTAAAGTTAGCAAATGAATGATCTATAGTTTCCTCATCCGATATTGAAAATTGTTCATATTGTTGAACAAATAGATCAATTTTATTATTTTTAACTTGTTGGTTGCCTTGATGAGTTACAACTAAAGAATTCCAAATTTCTTTAGAGGTTTTAAGCATGGAAATTCTTTCAATTCCTTTTTCGGTAAAGCATTATATAAAACCATTTTGCTTCACTATTTTAGAAAGCTTTTCTTCATTTCATCATTTAGTTTATCATGATGTATGTGAACTAAATTTCCTTTATCATCATTTGAGGTAGCCTCAAAATCACCTTCAACAATAATGTACCAAAGATCAATATCTTTAGACTTCACATATGTTTGAATCTATTTTTCCAATATATAAAACCATTAGTTTCAAGTAGTGGTGGTCGTTGCATAGATTGCCCTTCCTTATAATTTTCGGAACCCATATTGATCGAAAAGTTTTTAAAATACAATTTTATTTTAAAACTTTTATAAACTTACTCTTGATGCCAATTGTGGAAAACTAGAAGGGGGTTGAATAGTTTTGCCGATTTTAAGTTGATTTCAAAACTTTAGATTCGATATTATTTGAAATCGTATGGATGTTGAGAACGATAGATCTAATGATAATGTAAGTAAATAAACAAAGATAAGGGATAGAAATGACACAACCGATTTATAGTGGTTCGGCTACAAGGACACCTTCCTTGCCCTACTCCACTCCCGAGTCACCTACTCGAGTTCAAGCACTATGTCAACAAACTCCTTCACTTGGCGGAGAAGCCTTCACAACGTTGCTTACACTTTTTCGGTACAAAGCTAGATACCGAGTCCGTAGCAGTGGACCAAACCAACACAACTATTACACAACAAATATGTGAAATATCAAATACAAGATCTTCGCTGTAAATCTTGCGGGTGACAAATCAATCAAGGACCCTTGCTTGGATGACTTGTAGAATGCTCGTGATCTCGCCTTAGAGAAGGACCTATATGAGAATCACAAATAGAAAGAAAGAAGAACAACTCTCTAGATCTAGTGATCTATATGTTAGAAGAGAATGAGAGTGTATGAGAGATTTAGTAAGAAGAGGGGTGAGTTAGAATGAAGAAATGGCTCTCTATTTATAGGCAAATTTCCTCACTGTTCACACGGATCCCACGGATCCCTTCCACTTGGGATCCGGCTAGCACAAAGCTAGGGATCCGTGGAACGCTCCTCTTTGCCCATGGGTTTTTTGGTTATGGGTCATGGGTTGGTCCATGGGTTATATCTAGATTCAATGTATCTAAGTATACATTGTATCAAGTCTCTTTGGGTATGGGTTAAGATCCATGGGTTGTGATTTTTACCCATCCTAATTAACTATTACAACAAATGCTTTTGTTACTACATTTTGTATTTAAAGATTATATGTAAATGCTTTACAAAATAACATGTATCCTTATAATTATACTTAAGACAACATTATATTAGTTATCAACAAAACACAAAGAGATCGCAAAATATTAATAAACGTTTTTACGGTTTATTTGTATTAACAACTTCCTTTATCTTAATTGATACGTTGTATTCCTATTAGTCGTAGGGGTGCCTAATTCCCTAGATCTATGAATTGTAACTCTCCTATAGAATACACGGATCGGCAAGTGCAATAGCATCTCCCGAATACACTATTATCATAAAGCTACAACTCATGCAATAAACACAACGATGGCCTAGGTGCACTCCTATGGCTTTTTGCTATTTAGGACGTTCAAGCTCGCAACAATGAAAGAAGAAGCGGTTTTCCTTACTCATCTCACCAATTAAGACAAGAGACAACCTAACAACAATCAATAACTAGGTTTCATAGATCTAAGCAAACACACAAGTAATTTAGCTAGACATGTTAAACAAGCAAGCATACATACAATCAATTGAACATGGGGTAGACATAATGATAAATTGGATAAACAAACTTATCTTGATGTATAAAATAGGGTATGGGACCTAAAATACTGTCAAGTCGGACTACAACTGAGTTAGGGTTTGCTCTTCAAAATTCTACCTCCACAAATGCGAAAAATTGAATTCTATATATAGATTTACAATCGTGAAGGCATCACCTTTTGATAGCGGCGCGTCAAGTCACCGTCATTAGGGTTTCGTTTGTGCCAAGTCATCATTGGGACGGCGTCACTTGAGATGTGTGGCGCGTTAGTCTTCATGCAGGGCGTCATCTCGAATCTTGGATCTTGGGCGTCGGTGTAGTTTTTGTGACGACTTCGAAATAAGGCATGGCGCCATCGGGCTTTAGAACCGAAATTCCGTTGAGCCGTCGCGTGCACTTTTGATCAAGTCTTCAATATAGGGACGGCGTAGCCTTTGGTTGGGATGCGTCGGTGTGATGAAACGGTCTTGTAGTGTCTTGATCTTGACTTTGCCATTTTCTTCATGTTTTCGCTCGTTTTCGTCCAAATATGCTTCCGTCCAGCATTTTGCTTCTAAAAGACCTAAAAGTGAAAAGGAACGATTTTAAGCGATGCGGATATAGAATGTGTCGATTTAGGGCTTAAATGACCCCAAAAATGTATGTTTTTGACATTGTGCGTCTTGATAGACTGCGTTTTGTCGAAACTGAGAGTTGTGATATCTCTGCGACTTGAGTAGCTATGCGATTTGTCGTCTTTGCGTTTTGATAGCTATATTTTAATTGATGCGACTTGTTCACTTCATCTAGTTGTCTTGTATGCATTTTGTCTCTCGTGGTTGTATGATGCGTTTTGTCCCAAATGTCCTATGTATGTTGCAAATTGACCTCCTGAGACTTATCACATTTGAATTGATCATCACAAATTGACAAAACAAAGTTTTGCGTATTTTGTAATGATGATCAATGTGACATAGTCCGGGAGTGTCCCATATCTCGTTAAGTGCTTGTTATTCTATGACTTTGTCTTAGGATCTCCAATACTTTGGTGTTCGATCTCATATGTTCCTATCGTCTAAATTGTTATTCACATCTAACATAACAATCCCGCAAATATCTTTCTTTGTGGATGTGTTTAATACGAGATACTATGGTGATATCATCGCACCGGTTAACCAAGCCACAACTTGCCCACCTAGCAAACACACTGATGAAGAAATTCTTCCTTATGCTGATTGGGTGGCTATTGGAAAGAGCAACTGCTATATAGACGTGGTCAGAACTCAACCTAACCCTATCTAAAAAATTGTTGTGGACATACTAAAGCACATGCACTTCTTCGGTGCTCTTACGTTATGCTCCAAAATCTCTTCCATCTACATTCAGCAATTTTGGGATATGGTCAAGTGGGACAAAATCACGGAAGTGTACAACTGTCAACTTGATGACACATGGTATAAACTCACCAAGGACACAATCTGTGAAGCCCTTCAAATCATACCGAGAGATCCGGCTCACCTATTCACTTCTCCACCAACCACTAACTTAATTGATCGAGTTTATCACTTTGAATTGGGATATCCACATGTCATCAACAAGATCTCTGCGGTTATTACCAATGAAATGTTTCAACCATGGAGGGAAATCGTCACTATTCTCAATCTATGCCTCACTGGTAAAACATCTGGGTTTGAAAGACCAAGAGCCCCGATTCTACAAATCTTGTGGGGAGTGGTGAATCAAGAAAACATTGATTATGCTGAACCAATCTGGGAGGATTTCACATTATCGACTCACACTTTCATTTCGACAAACAAAAGACTTCACAAAATGTCAAAGGGAAGAAATCAGTGCACAAGAGGGTGATCTCGAGCATCAGGTTTTCTAAGCTCATAATCAAGCATCTTGAGGCCAAGCATCGAGTTCAATCCATGGAGCGAATCTGCTCTTCATCTTGCCGACTCAGAGCACATTCTTGGTAATCTGAAGTTCGTTGCTAAGGGTTTTACAGGAAATTTGGCAAGGAAATTCTGGACGCTCATCTCGGACGATACTCCCAACGCTAAGTATTTCCAAGACTATGTGAATAAATCAACCAAGGCCATCACGGTGAATCACCCAATCCAACACCAACAAAATCAACTAAAAATCATCTAAGTCATCCTATGCCGACCTTCCCAAGAAAGGACAAGAAAAATCACTAGATCCATCCACACAAGGCAAGAAGAAAAGAAAGGGTTGATCAGGAAAAGGAAGAGGGTCCAAGAAACGAAGGACTAAATTGGCTCTTAAGGATATTGATGAAATCAATCTACAAGAGGTCATTGATGCCAATCTAAAGGAACAAGAGGAATCGGCGAGACGACCAAGGAAGGGTGTGATAAAAAATGAACCAGAATCTGAGTTACGTCACTCCCTTCCAGATGTTGATGGAAAAGGTAAAGGAAAGGCAGCTGAGAAAGTTGTGCAGGTTGTAGAGACATTATTCACAATTTCTTCTCTAGCTCCCAAGACCACTACCAAATATATACTCCAGAAATGAACAACAGAATCATCTTCTACTAAGGATCCCAGTGGAGCTAAAGGGGAACGCTCTCCTACTCCTGAGATCAATGAAGACTCGAGTGACACAGAGTTAGACACTCAAGATAACAAGGGTGGAAATGTTGATATGCTTGAACAAGAGGTCAGACGGAGGCTATTCTTGAAAACAGTACCATTGAAAAGTTGGAATCGGGGGACAAGGAAAAAGTGCATGGTGGTCAAGATACTGGGATAGCAGTAGAAGAGTTTATGAAACAAGCCTACCCAAATATCCAGGAAAATCTCAAGCTTAGGACTGATGATCAAGAGCTCCTAGATGAAACAAACAACTCTTCTGAAACCCTATCTTCTCTTATAAACATTGAGCAAGATTTCAACTATGGTGACCAATACCTTCTTGATAAACCGTCAGATATTGAAGCTGATAAAACAAAGAAGGAAAAGGAAGTTGTATCCATGTTTTCTGTCACTATTCAACAGGATGCATCGTCCATTCCACCAATGTCGGTTCCAACACCAACTCCCTCAGCAACAACTCAATCAAATTCACTTCCACTACCCGTTACAACTGAAGCTACAACAACAACCATTTCTACAACCATCATTGATACAAGTGAAACAACTACCCCACCACCATCACCACCTAAAAGCAGAAACATCGAGCAACAACTGGACGATGCTCTGAAACATCTTGAAGCCCTCGAGAAGAAATTTTTTTTGGACAAAGTCAAACATCACGATCTGGGATCTTCAAAGTTGGAGCATCTCAACTTCGACCATGAAGTGGTTAATGCTATTCAAGCAGAAGTCAAAGAAGCGGTTGAATGGGCTATGAAAGCTCCTTTATATACAAGATTCAAAGACCTCCCTACATCGGATATGAAAGTGATTCTCTAAAAAGGATGTATGAGACCGATGAATACAAGGAGCACGAAGACCATACGCTACTTTACGACTCTTGAAATCGATGGATCGAGATAACTATGTGCGATTACTTGAAGGATATTGGTGAGCGACAAGAAAAGAAAAGAAGAAGATATGATCTACCAAAATCATCATCGGGAACTCCTAAACCACCACCCCTCCTCCTCCCTCTGGTGGTGTAGGTTCCTCGAGAACAGTTGGATCGTCGGGTACTTGAGACACTAGAAAAGCAAATCCACCACTTTTACTCTACCGTCATCAAGTCGGCCAGGGATCCTCGGTGGCCAAGGCTCTAACAAGGCTGCTAAAACCTCACCACGCTTTGCTGGACAATCGATGACTCAAGATTCACACCAACCTTCTCTTCCATTCCCGAAGATCAAGAAATGAACACATAATCAATTCTTAGTCAAGAGCATGATTCAGACGAAGAGGATGTTTTCCACCAGACATATTCCTAAGGTGACTCATAACGACAACTGGTGGAAAACATTCATGGGGGAAGATGGTGCTGAAGGTTCTAAGTCATCGTCGTCTACTCCAACCAAGGCGATGACTCAAGATTGGTGGAAAGAAGAACGACCGGCAACTCCAGAGCCTACTTGGACCATTCCTGCATCTAATCTCATCACTCAAGACAACAATTGGGCAAACATCATCGCCGCCAACCATGTTGCCCGACCAAAGAAAACTTTGTTGAATGTAACAGGGGACATGGGAAGTTTCATTAAATGGTTACGAGAAGCAAGGGATCTCAAAGCTCACATCAAAGGATGCGGAAGGCCCGACCTATGATATTGTAAAGTACTTCCATCCGACACGGTTCACTTGCGATGCAAGATGGTCGGTATGCTCATGTTCAACGTCAACAAACCTCTTCCACTAGAGGCCCACCGGTCTAGTAACTATCAAACCGACTTCTTCTTCAACAAGGACTGGATTATCTATGTGTCGGGAACAAGGAAGCATACCGCTCAATCAATCTTTAAAATGAAGGTGCCAACTATCCCGATGGTGGTTTAGGCGAGATGGTTCAGTTAATTTTAAATGAAAAGAGTATGAGTATGACGTTGTCGCTTCTATGGAATCTCGCATTAGTGGTTTAACAAAAGCGCTTCTACATCGATAGACACGGTGCGAGAAAAGAGTCGTAGGGCTTCGAATCGCATATCTTGAGTGTAGTTAGTATGGAGATCTTTCCTATGTACGGATACAATTACTTGAAGAAGATTGTCCTCCGAAGAGCTTATCGAAAGACCATGTAATAGAAGAGAATGACTTCAAGAATATGTACCCCAATGATTTGAAGATCTTTATCTATTAAACTTTCAAGGCCACCTTGATCACCTACCCACTCGTGAAAAAGTCTCTTTCTACATCGGTCAACCTATGGATTAGAGGTCTAGTTATTCGACAAAGAGTTGGTGATTTTCACTTGGAATGGAAAGTTACGGACTCAAGTCAATCTAACTAAGCCTCGATGTGAAGCTATAGGATTCGAATACAAGCATGACTTCTCAGTAATCAATTCTCCACGGGTGGTTATCTTCATGAAAATATGGGACAAGGATGCTCATGAGGCTTTGTGAGCTATACAAATTTAGCGATGGTACGCTTCATCAAATAAGAAGCTCGGATTACGGGTTAAGGAGTATAAGCTCAAGATGAGACCGGGAAAGAGTACAAGGTTTTGGGTGCACAAGATGTGGAAAGGGTGAAGCCTTCATAGCTTCTATCGGAAAAGGCTCAAGACTCGGATAATCTTACGAAGTTTGGAAAGCTTTGTAGGCGGAAGAGTTCGATACGGGCATTACAAGCTTCTACGAGAGAACTAAATGATTATATCCTCTGTGGTTGTTATTATCTCAAACATTTATGTGTGGTGTGGTGTTGTAATATGAACATATATAACTATGCGAGATATAGTAGTGTTAGGTTTGTGGCTTGTAGTCCCCTCTCAAATTGAGGGTGACATTGTAATGTTTCTTGTCAGATTAAATAAAATCAGACCATATTTTTCTCCAATTTTTCTTACATATTTAAATCACATGGGATCCAAAATCTCAAAGGATTTGAATTTTTTGATCGGGGGAGAAAATGTGATATAAATATGAAATCTGATAAAATTTGATCTTATGACTCAAAGAATAGGCTGCTCTCCCATATGTGCTAAACATTTTCAGTTATTGATGCACGTATTGGGGGGGAGCATTTCAAAATTCTTACTAAAACTATTAAGGTAATAAAGCATCAACATTTTATCATAAGTACCTTGATTGATTTTAAATGGTTTCCCTATGGTAATTGTGATCATGAAAAGTGATTCAAATCACTCCGTCCTCCATGTGCTAAATTATCTCAAAAATCCACGATGCATCATTGAGGGGAGCATTTATAAAACTCAAACGAACAATTCTTCCTCTATGTGCAAAATGATTTCAAAGCCTATGCACACGTTGAGGGGAGCATTTATGAAAATTCAAAACTATTGAGGTACAAAATGCTTTGATTTACGTATCACAAGTACCTCGATTGATTTCTAAATGATTTTCATTTGGATTCAAGACGGAAGAAGCTGTACCATAAAGACCGACCATGTTACTTTATGTATTGGAGTTTTAAGGATGGTAAGGCTAGGTATTAGTTCTCATGATCCCGCCAGAGCCGGAGGGGTCTACCAAGGGACAATCCACTAGATAGTGTAGAAGTCCTTAGGTATGATGAAAAAAGGAGAAAAGTGAGAATAATTAAGAGTGCCGACTGAGATAGAGCTAGAACTCAAACAAACCCAACAAGGTTCTAGTGATGAAATCTCGGTAAGCACTGAAGGGGTTGAAGAATGAAAAAGTATGAAAAGTGAAAGGGTGAAAAGAAATAGCCTCCAATAATTCAACCTTAGGCGTAAATCGGGTTCAATACATATACTCTTGGTGGTTACTAAGGTAATGCCAATTATTGAAGACAAGGCGTCATGGACCCGGTGGCGCTTGCACTAAACTTCCCAAGCTACTCAAGTTCTCTTAAAAGGAATTGTTTCATTCTCACGAGGAACATACATAATCTATCGACTTTCTCTTAGAGATAGTTGATATTGAAGAAGACCCTCTCCTAGTCTCCGAATAGGAAACCAAAGTTCACAATTGAGTCTAGAGCCAAGAGATCATCAATAAATCTCATTAGGACACACAATACATGAAGACTTGATGTTTTATACAATGTGGAAAGCAAGATTATATATTGAGAGTCCTCGCATTATCCTTGTGGTATTGCCAAAACATCCAAGTGATATGTAAAATATTCACCATGAAGATGGAAATCCTTCAGAGCAAACATCAAACAAGCTCTTGGTGGGTGACATGTGAGATTCTTCAAGAATCAAACTTGTGACAAGCGGATAGAAACAATGGGTCAATTCAATCTTGAATCAACCTTGGTCCAGTTATGAATTGATGGATACTTTTTAAAACCTTTGATGTACTTAAAAGTGTTTTCGGCACATCGAATGCGCATTAATGTTTACAAACAAAAGTATTTTTAGTGAAGCTTGATTTAATTCATAAAACCTTCTTAGTAGATTCTTAGGAATTCTACGATCACGGCGATATTATCTTGATCAACGGGAACCGTGGTTCTTGCAACCATATTCAAAGAAAAGTGAACAAAGACACTTTCGTGTGTTTATTGCTAGCGTCGTTTGTAGGTACTCTCGATGATTGCGGTGATAGCCGATGAGATTTCAATTCATAACCGCATGCTCACATCTCACACTCATATTTGAAGAAAATCATGACGATCAAAACATACAAAAAGCTTCCGAACTCGATGAAATGATGTCATGATCCAAAATTGTGAGCATGTCGGTTCAAAAGTCACAACATCACATAATGGCAATACTTCAAAGATGAAATTTGGAGATTACGTATTCTTGATGATCTCAAATAAAGTGGTGATTACATAACAAAGAAACATTCAAGCCAAAGAACCACTCTTGAAATGCAAAGTAGAATATAAGGAAGCTTCAAAGTCTACGAGCTTGAGCATGAAGATTAATGATAGAATGCTAGGATTCAAAATGTAACTCGTGGGGTGACCTCCCTAGGGAGATTGTTAGGATTTAGAAAATCCATGTTAAAGTGTCGGTCACCCCAACTATAGTCCAACATAAGTAAGCTCGTGAGCGTAATGTTATTTAGTTAGTTTATATTAGTATAAGTAACACGTGGAAGAAGGAGGGTCTTTACCCTTGTTTGCTGATCCACACCCGAAGGAGGGCGTAGAATAGTGTATAAATAGTCCTCTCCCCACAGGGAGAGGTTTCAATGTTCACAAGTTAATCTAAGCTTGCATACATTTCTCTCTAAAACATCCCATTATCTCTCTTTATCTCTCTAATACCGTTCCATAGCATAATCATTTGTGGTGTCATGATAACCAATATCTTACAATCATTCTGGTATTAACATCCGCATAGCAATAGGTTTGGGGTAACTCACGCGGTGTTAATTTCATCATAATAAGCTTGTAGAAAAACTAGGCATAGCGGCGGGTTTAGGAGAACTACTGCTAGACTTGCTAGTGTTGTTATCTAAGACAAGATCATCCAAATAAGGTTCATCACCTCCAATATCACCACCAGGAACTTCTTCATTGACAACACCTTTGTTCCCTAGTTCTTTAGATATCACATCTTCACTGGAAGGTTGCTCTTTATCATTCTGTGAACTCTTCATTATTGAGGAGAGGGAGTATCACGAGACAAAATTGGCGACAAAATGTATTACATAGTAGATTCTTTCTCCACTCTTGTAGCAACATTTTCTTTGGTACTTGTACATTGGTTAGATGGTTCCCTACGATGGCGGCTTATAATTCATTGACTTGGTTAGAACATCAATATTAAGCGACCAATCGGGACCTTTTCCTACAACATTTGTTTTACATTCATCAAAATTGATATGTAGGTTCTCCTCAACATATGCGGTTCTATTGTTAAATACCTAAAAGCCTTACTATTTAGAGTACCCAACAAAGAATCCTCATCGATTTCCCATCAAACTTGCCGGTGATCTATGGTATTAAGGAAAGTTCTGGACACCCAAATGGTTTCAAAAGTCTAGGGTAGGGTTCTACCATGAAATAACTCATAGGGGTCTTGTTGTGATGCTACACTACCAAAAGTCTATTATGTACATAACAAGCGATATTCTTGCTTATTAAAGGTTGTTGGTAATTTGGAATTTGCAAGCATAGTCCTAGCAGCCTCAATAATTTTCCTATTCCTCCTCTCTGCAACACCATTTTGTTGAGGAGTTCTAGCTACACTAAACTGTCTTTAAATACCCTTCACTTCATAGAACTGTCATATCCTAATTCTTAAACTCAGTCCTATTGTCACACCTTATTATTTAAATTTTTAGATCAATTAGGTTTTCTACTTTTGTTATAAAGGCCTTAAGGATCCCACTAGTCTCATCCTTCTTTGCTAAAAAGAAAACCCAGGTGAATCTACTATAGTCGTCTATAACAACTAGGCAATACATTTTCTTCATCAAACTCTTAACAAAGGTAGGGCCAAATAAGTCCATATGAAGAATCTGCAATGGTTGGTGATGGAGCTCACATCTTGGACTTATAAGAGCTCTATCTTGCTTTCTCTTCGACAAGCAACACAATTTTCATTTATGTCAAAAGCTTGGAAGGTAGTCCCAACAAGATTTCTCTTCACAAGTTTATTCATAGTTTTGAAGTTCGGATGCCCAAGCCTTCTATGCTAAAGTCTAGCATCATATGATGTGGCCTTAGCAAATAGGCAAGTCAAACCTCCTGTTAGGATCTTATATTTATGTTGTTTGATGATTCGGGTAGTCTAAGGTGGTGAAAGATCAAGTAAGCCATCTTAGAGAGAAAGAGTAGAGAGGTGATCTTTAGAGAGAAAGTTAAACAACAAATGAAAGGTTAGATTAAGCACCACCACCTTCCCTTAGTGGGAAGGGTATTTATAATTACAAACTAAATGACCTCTGACGGCTGTGGATCGGTATATAGTGGGTAAAGACCGTCCTTCCTCCACGGTGTTACACTACGCTAAACTAGGCTAATAACTAACTAATAAAGCGATAAATAATGATATGTCTACGAGCTAACATATGCTAGACTATAGATGGGGTGACCGACACTTCACTATGGAATTTCCAATTCTAACAATCTCCCTAAGGAGGTCACCACATGTTTTACATTTCAATTCTAGCATTCTAATTTGTATTACATTACGAGCTCGTAGACTTCAATTCTTCAATGTCCGCATTCTTTGTGCTTTTGTAGTGACTCTTCATTGTTCGATTATTTTGTAATTTCAGTGGAGGTCTTTGAACTGATCCACATCTTGATGATCTTCGAGCTTTCTTCGAGATCATCAGCCACAGCAAATCTCTGGATCATCCTTTTGTTGTGTTGCCTTCATGTGATGTTGTGACTTTTGGACCGACATGCTCACACTTTCAGGATCATGACATCTTTCCATCAGAGTAGCGGAAGCTTTACAGGTTCATGATATTTGCGTGTCAGTAGAAACATAGTACAAAATATCGAGCAGGTTATGTAGATATGCACTAGTCATGATTTCTTCAATTAAGTGTGGATGTTGTGAGCATGCGGCTTTGGATTGACTTCAATATGATCGGTACAACCGTCCAAATGTACCGCAAACAACGATTAGCAATAAAACACGAAAGTGTCTTTGATCACTTTCATTGAATTGAGGTACACTGACCCACGGTTCCCGTTGATCGATACAAGTACCGCTTTGTGATCGGTATAATTGAAGAATCTCCTTGACAAGGTTTCGCAATGCTCTAGCCGTTTTCAAACCGGGCGTCTCAAAGAAGAAAACACGGAGTGAGTGAACCACAAATTAAGATTCACGATTGATGAAAAATTGATTTGAAAACAATCGCGTATTGCTTAGAAGAAAGAATTTTGCAATCTGACGAAGGTTTTATGAGAAGATCAATTTTCAATCATAAATAGTTTTATATTTGAAAGAGTACACATTCGATGTGCTAGATAAAGAAGAGATTCGCACATCGAATGGTTTTTCCAAAAGTATATTTTCAATCGGAGATACTTTTGTGTTTGAAAACATGAATACACATTCGATGTGCTAGAGAAAAGAAGATTTGCACATCGAGCGGGTTTTCCAAAAGTACTCGTCAATTCCATTCTGGACCAAGGTTGATTCAAGATTGAATCTCCCATCGTTTCTATCCAGTTGTCACAAGCTTGATCTTCGAGAAGATCTCACATGTCACCCACCAAGAGCTTGTTTGATGTTGGCTCTAGAAGGATTTCCATCTTCATTGTGAATATTTTTACATATCACTCGGATGTTCTGGCAATACCACATGGATAATGCGAAAGACTCTTAATATATTCTTACTTTCCACATTGTGTGAAACAGCAAGTCTTCATTAATTTTGTGTCCTAATGAGATATTGTGGATGATCTCTTGGCTCTAGACTCAATTGTGCACTTTCGGTTTCCTATGTCGGAGACTAGGGAGAGGGTCTCCTTCTTCAATATCAACAATCTCTAAGAGAAAGTCGATAGATTATGTAGGTTCCCGTGAGAATGAAACCAGCCCTTTTAAGAGGAACTTGAGTAGCTTGGGAAGTTTAGTGCAGTGCGTCACTGGGTCCATGACATCTTGTCTTCAATACCGTGTTACCTTAGTAACAACCGGTAGCATATGTATTGAACCCGATTTACGCCCTAAGGTTGAATTATTGGAGGGCTATGTCTTTTCACCCTTTTTCACATTCATTTCTTTTCATTCTTCAACCCTTTAGTGCTTACCGAGACTTCATAACTAGAACCTTGTTGGGTTTATTCGATTCTAGCTTTATCTCGATCCGCACTCTTCCCATATCTCACTTTTCTCCTTTTTCATCATACCTAAGGACTCTACACTATCTAGTGGATTGTCCTGGGTAGATCCCTCCGACTCTGGCGAGATCGTGAGAGCGAATACCTAACCTAACCATCCTTATAACACCATGCATAAAGTAAATTGGTCGGTCTTTTGGTATTGTTCTTTCCTTTTCGAAACCAATTGAAAAATCATTTGGAAAATCAATCAAGGTACTTGTGATATAAAATCAAAGCATTTTGTACCTTAATTGTTTTGATCATTTAGAAATGCTCCCCCTCAACATGTGCATATGATTTTGAAATTCTTTAGCACATGGAGGCAAGAGATCGTTGAAATGTATTCTTGATCACAATTTTCGTAGAAAAAGCCTTTTGATTTTCTTTGGTAAATTCTCCCCCTCAATATGTGCGTAGGATATTTGAAATCATTTTATCACATAGAGGAAAGAGTTCTTTTAAAGTACATTTCACGATTGCCAATAGAAACCATTCGCTCCCCCTCAATATGTGCATAGATAAACGAAAGAGTTTAGCACATATTTGAGAGAACTTGCACTTTGAATCAAAACGATCATCATTTATCAAATTTCATAATTAAATCACAAATTCTCCCCCGATCAAAAATATCAAACCCTTTGAGATTTTGGATCCCAAGTGATTTAATAAGGTTTAGAAAACATGGGAGAAAATGTGGCCTTGTTTAAATACTCTTACGGTTTTGGTTAGATGCTCCTCCTCAATCATTGATTGTACAAAGATTGCACTACCGGGCTTTGATGAGGATCAAAGTAATGAGGGGTGTGTGTTCCAGCCAAGACTACTTTGTAACACGAGAATAAAATACTAAGACACTACGTTAAGTGATTGCGGGGGTAGGACCTGCGAACCACCTCGTGTGAGTAAGTATGAGTTATGGTTGTATAAGTGTGTGAAAGTTAAGAGATGAGTGAGAAATGAGCATACCATAAACCATTGTCCGTCTAACCTATTTATAGTGGAAGAAATACGGTTAGAGGCACTCTTGCATGGATGTCGGAGATCATGGGGCGTCCCATGATTGTGGGTAACCGCTAGGGTTAGTGACCACGTTCTCGGACTTGACGGGAAGCCAAGAGAGAGGGAGATCGTGGGTTTGACTAAGTCGGGAGGTTCCTTATCCATTGTTCCTTCGTCAACCGTGCCCAGAAGGGCTTAGGGCTGCGAATGGCGAATTCCCCTAAGGTAACCTTCGTGCCAGCGAATGGTTTGGCCTATGGATATATCGAATCCTAACTTGGGCCTTCGTATGGAAGGGCTTCGACACGTCTGGGAGGTGTCCTTGAGCTACTCGGGTACATCATCAAGCCCCGGTCGAAGTGATGCATATGAGCGAGGAGGCATTGCTTCGACTTCATGCTTCAAAAAACACCATCCTGTTGCTAAACATACTAGTTGGAAGATAACTATGCAACTAACCAAGCGCATTAAATGCTAATTAAAAGATCCATTTGCCATTCGGTGATCACTTATCCCGTATTACCCGGAGACCAAAAGTCTTTATTTAAAATTTAAAAGTGGTTTGTCTTGGATAAAAGTGATCGAGATGGACACGTGTGAATTAGGAGCGGTAAAAAGAGGTATTTAAGAGAATATGATGAAACCCTAAAATACATTTACTCTCTCGTCTCCATTTACCTGATAAACTTTCGGCGCACACCATCTTGAAAACCAAGGTAAACACTTTTCTCCTCTTGTAGATTGTTTCAAAAATAGGAACATGGATTCTAAGTTTATTTTAAAACAACAAAAGTGCACTTTATGCGCTAAAGATTTGCATGCTCATTTAGCCGATTATCCTATTCCAATAGAACATAAAGTGATGTTACCCAAACCCACTCGTGGTATCTTTGATGCCCCCAGGTTCGTAGGGTTGTATACTCATGCATTTAGTCACTCACACCTTAGGATTCATTGCACCCATTGATTTTGGAATTTATGCGATACTATAAAGTTCATATCTCTAGATTCAATCCTTTTGGGTTTGCCAAATTGACTACATTCATAGTGATGTGCAAAGCCTACGGATATGAACCAACCTTGATAGTTTTAAGAGGATTCTTGAACTTGTACCCGGGCAATTGGTTGACTTGGCAAAAGACCCGAGCAGGATGTACCCACTCTGTTTGAGAAAGTGTACACAAACATATCGGGTTGGAAGGGTATCTTTTCTACGTGCAAGACACTATTGTTCCCCACAATATTCGGAGTCTTTGAACAAGGAAAATAGGTATAATGCTAAGCGGTATAATGACCCCACCTACGAGGTTCGGAGTGATCCTTGTTACTGCATTTGGCAAAGTACCACATGGATGTGCAAGTATTCCACAAGCCATCTTATACATGGTGGGATTGCTCGAGTTGGGAGGGTCTCCCAAAGCCTATGATCATATACCAAGGAAAAGTATGTTTTATCCACTTTTATTTAAGCAGGACCAATGTATGCATATTTATTCTTTTGCTTTGATTTTGCGGAGATGTCGTTCGTAAATTTCATGTTCCAAGAATTTGATGAAGATTTAAGTTTCATGCTGCGGAGAAAGTCGAGGAGTCTTATGGCGTTGGCTCCCCTTCAACATCTGTGAATAACAATGAGGTAAGCATCCGAAGCGAGCCTATTTCGACACACCCCACAATCGCTATGGCGGTTACATCCCAGCGGTGGAGAACATTGCTGACTCGGACGATCCTGCGGATGAGGATGTCCCGTCGTTGGCTCAGCAGAATAGGCGATAGGCTAAAGAATAGGAAAGGGACATGCCAAGGTGCGAAATCCAACAAAGGAAGAATCTCACGCCTACCTGCAGGAGTAGGGTTGTGACTGTCGGCTCCTTTCGACAAAAATCGACTTAGAACGCCAACTTCCCATTCGGACTCTGTCGTCTTTTAGACATTTAGGGGCTTGGAGATCGGAGATGGCTTTGACCTTAGAGGGTTAGCTCGTATCCACAGCAGTGATCAAATGTCTAAGAATTGTCCTTCCTCGACACGAAGGAGCATTTCTTAGGGTTCGACTTCATGTTGATTGCGGGGCGATCGAATGTTTCTGTGCATCAAGGAGTAGGTCCTCCTCGGTCTTGCTCTTGATAACCATGTCATCAGCGTAGGCTTGAGATTTACGCCTCTCTGTTTGTTGAAGGCTTTATCTGAGGCGTTGGTAAGTAGCCCTGCGTTCTTCAAACCGAAGGGCATCTTTACGTAACGATGACACCTTTACTTGTGTAGAAGGTTTGTCTTTCCTCGTCCTCCTTGGCCATCTGGATCGATGGTACCCTTGTAGGCATCTAAGAAGCATTTTAACAGGAAGCACGCCAAGGATTCTACCTTCCGTCTATTTCGGGTAGGGGTAGCAATCCTTAGGGCATGCTTTGTTGATGTCGATGAAATCACGCACATCGCCATCCTCCGTCGCTCTTTTTACCGACCGGGTTGGCCACCCAAGTTTGGTATTGACCTCCTCGGGATGCACCGCTTGTAAAGTTCATCAACTTCTTTGCAAGGCTGCGGCGTTTCTTTGAGGCAAGGCTTCTCTTTTTACGCTTTATGGGCTCAATGTGCTTGTACTCATTGAGTTTATGCTCCGTTCAAGGAATTGTCCATCTATCGGCAATGTTCTTGGAACACACATCATGTCGAATATTTCCAAGCAAAGACATCAAGGTTAGTACGTGATTACGTGAGCTTCGCCTTGAAATTCGTCGGGAGTTGCTTCCTACTACCACCGCATTCGGGATAGCTAGGGTTTCGACAACTCGCTCCTCTGCATCTGTACAACTAAAATTGCCATCGGAGGCTCCTCCATTCCTCTCGATCTTTTGACACCATATACACCCTTATCCGCTCCATAACTAGAATGAGCAGTTCCTACTCCGAAGGGTTTGGAACTTAATGGCGACATGTATAGTAGAAACAACAATTCCCATTTTTGCATAGTTGTCCTCCTATTAATAAATTATAAGGAGAATCGACCTTACTATGACGAAAATGAGTGTCTCCATGAATAAGGGACCTTTGCCTATGGTGACTTCAATGGTACTTCTCCCAAAGGCCATGAGTGTTCACGAGAGAACCCTACTAGCGGTACTTTTGAGTCGACCCTCGTGGCGTATAGATGAATTGAGCTTTAGGAAACAATGCTCGTAGATGATTTCGCAGAGAGCTTCCGCAATCCATATAAGCTCGGTTCACCTCCATTTGGATATGTGTACCTTGATGATCACGGGATCGGTCGAAGGTGTCGCTTACGATATGTGAGGAAAGGTTATTTCCCCACACTTCTAGCTCTTCTTCCCTTCCTTCCTCTTCAAAGTGGTATCGCGTTTGTGTACCATCGATGTCGGAGCTTGCGGGCGTAGTTTCCTTCTTGTTACCCTTCCATTCTCCTAGTTGAGTATCGAGAATTTGTCCTTTCCTTCTTTATGCCTTTGACCGGTGTGCTAACTTGTCCGGATCGTCTTGCCTCTTGATCCTTCTTTAATTCCCTACATTTGTTAGTGTCATGTCCATGATCTTCATGGAAATGGCGATGTTGGACATGTCCACAGCCTTGCCTCGTGTTATCATCCGAGGCGGAGGATCGAAGGATTTTGCGGCCTTCTCTGTCGCGGATTTCTCGTGATTTAACCAAGTTGCAATCCATGGTTCGTGCCTTTGTTGTAGGGGTGAAGCGATCTCTGTTCTTCTTCTTGTTTTGGATCCTTCCTGGGAGGACCCTCAGAGAATTTGTCGGATGCTTCCTTTGGCTCTATCAGACCCGTTTGCTGCTACCTCCTTAGACTCAATCCGGTGTAAGCCTTCTCAATCAAGGCCTTGTAGGTGTTGGGAAGATCGGTGGGCAGAATTCCACCAAGCTTCGAGTTCGGAGGCCATGTACAAAACCGGAGATCCTCGATCTTCATGTAGACCCATAATCTGCAAAGTTTCATCGGTGTATCACAGTAACGAAGGCTCTCGTGCTTTCGTTGTCCCTTTGTTTGATGGTGTGCACGGTTAAGTGAGTTTTGGTGTGCTTCTGCTGGCTAAAGTGTAACGGAACTTAGCCTTAAGATCATCTATACTCACAATGCTTCCCGACACATCCGTTCCACCATATTCTTGCGGAGTCTCGGCGCAGTGCGTGAACATATGGCATGCTACCGGCGCGACCCACTTTGCATTTTGATAGCGCCTTCAAATAAATGGAGAAAGTTGTCGGGATCACCTTTTCCGTCGTGGGTGCCTATATGAGTAGGCATCTTCACGCCGTCGGTAAAGGGTAGTCCTCATCCATTTCACGAAGGGTGTGCAAGCTCCAGAGGCTTGCACCGTAAGGGTTGTCGGAGGTGGATAAACCGTGTAGGGTTATACGGGTTAGGAAATGGTACGTGAGTAGGTAAGTGCGTAGTGGAAGTTTGGTGCGAAGGGTATATTCCCATCGATTGTGTAGGAATCTATCCGTAGGGCATCTGCTGTAATTACGGTTTGGGATTGAACCATTTGGAGGGTAAGTGTTGTAGGTTTGAGTAGGTAAGTAGGATTCATTCCGGAGAGGTAATTGGTTTATGTTGGAGTAGGAGATGGATCTCCGATACTCAAACATAAGAGGGTGTCTTGGAGCCCCACCCTCTCTTCCCAAATGTCTTTGCTAGAAGGAGGCGGGTTTACCCTCGATTTCCTCTTGGGTTGCTTCCTCCGTTGGAGTTCTCGCTCCTTCTTTCACCATGCATTCTAACCCTTCTACGGTTTCCTCCGAGTCCTTCTTCAAAACCCACAGTCCTTCCATTTGACCTTCTAACGGAAGGAACCATTCGTGGGCCGGCGCCCGCCCATAAGTAGGGTTAGCGGATGTTAAGGCGTGATGCAGGAGTAGTTTCCAAGCGAGATCGTGTGGTGAAGGTTGAGGTTGTTATGGGGCGAGGTTATCGGTGTTAGTTGTGGTGAGTGGGACGAGTAGAGAAACACGGTGGAGGTGAATCTTCTCTTCTTGGTTCCATGCTTGGAAAAGTAGCATAGTTGGTTAAGGTATTAGAATTTGGGTGATTACGGGACTAATAGTTGTGGTCCCACGGATGGCGCCACGTGATTGTACAAAGATTGCACTACCGGGGCTTGATGAGGATCAAAGTAATGAGGGGTGTGTTTTCCGGCCAAGACTACTTTGTAACACGAGAATAAGAAATACTAAGACACTACGTTAAGTGATTGCGGTAGGACCTGCGAACCACCTCCGGCGTGAGTAAGTATGAGTTATGGTTGTATAAGTGTGTGAAAGTTAAGAGATGAGTGTGAAATGAGCATACCATAAACCATTGTCCGTCTAACCTATTTATAGTGGAAGAAATACGGTTAGAGGCACTCTTGCATGGATGTCGAGAGATCATGGGGCGTCCCATGATTGTGGGTAACCGCTAGGGGTTAGTGACCACGTTCTCGGACTTGACGGGAAGCCAAGAGAGAGAGGAGATCGTGGGTTTGACTAAGTCGGGAGGTTCCTTATCCATTGTTCCTTCGTCAACCCGTGCCGAAGGGCTTAGGGTGCGAATGGCGAATTCCCTAAGGTAACCTTCGTACCAACGAATGGTTTGGCGCCTATGGATATATCGAATCTAACTTGGGCCTTCGTATGGAAGGGCTTCGACCACGTCTCGGAGTGTCCTTGAGCTACTCGGAGGGTACATCATCAATCATGTGCATCATGTATTTGAAATCGTTTGGCACATGAAGGAAGGAGTGCTTTTGAAACAATCACCCTTTAAAAGCTGTTTGAGATTTAAATCATGATCTCTCCCGATCAAAATTTCAAACCATTTGAGATTTGTGATCCCAATTGATTTAAATCATTTAGAAAATTTGGGGAAAGGCGTGGCAAGATTTAATTTTGAAAAATGGTAAATTGGACCAATTATAGACATTAAAGATTGTTAGTGTCGGGTATGATAGTTTTAAGAGATCTTTAAGTAAAATAAAATAATTTCACAATGAAACAAGAACAGAAAAAAAATTCATTTTGAAAGATCTGTGAGTTTTAAAGAAAATCATACCATGACATAACATTAAATCTTTAGATCACCACTTATTTTATGAAGAAATATCGTTTGAAAATATTTTATTTTAAATCACTCTCCCCCTCAATCGATGACCATAGTCGATGATTGAGTGACTTAAGTTTTGATAAAATGAAGTCTGGTTGATTTCCAAAATTTGAGTTCAATTTATTTTCAAAACAATATTTTTCCCATTTTCAAAACAATTTTATCAAATTTGTTGAAAAATGGTGTTATTCACTGCTTGTCCTGCACAAAGAGGTGGTTTAAAATCACAAGCTGCTTCTGTTGTTGCTGAAGGTTGGAAGAAAACCATCTGCAGATGCAGTGAGACCTCTTACGTTGCATTTTTTCATGCCAACTCTCCATAGAGGTCAAATTAAGCTCCGTTTCTTCATTTGATGATGAAGAAAACCATCTGCTGATGCAGTGAGACCTCTTACGTTGCATATTTTCATGCCAACTTTCCATAGAGGTCAAATTAAGCTCCGTTTCTTCATTTGTCAACCCAAGATATAGTTACCCTTTCCTTTCGGCATCCAATCATCATCAATTGTGGGATCCAGATTGGGAACATTCTTATAACCATCTTATATGCATCGTTAGTGAACATACATACAAATATATGGTGGTCGACATCACCCAAACAACAATCGACTAGTAAAAGTCAATCCAACATATCAATCAGATTATACAAAGGCATGGGAATTATATGTTTATCAAACTACAGTCATCTAATTCTAACATTCATAACCTAAATTCCTAGTTCTTCGACATAGGCAAATATCATTTTTAGTTAAGCACGAGGATAATTAGAAAAGCTCGTTAGATGATATAGATTTGAAAACATTCTCCCCCTCAATCAATGACTTATTTTCTGAAAAGTTTAAAAGCGCTGAAGTCATTGATTGAGTTTTTAATTTTATACGAAAACTCTGAAATTGATTGATTTACAAGCAACACAATTTACCACCATTTTTGAAAAACAACAAATATTTTTCTAAAGAGTTATAGATGGAAAAACATTTGTGTAGGAACAGCAGTCCTTCGACATACTTTCCTCATTTTGTTTTAGGATAAGTGCACGAAATATTTGAAAAATGGTTTAGTGTAGCACTTTCCTTTCTTGAATAGCGGGTTGCTATCTGAAATAATAGCAAACCATGGTTTAAGCACGGGTTACAGTCTGAAGTAACTGTAAGCTATATTTTGAGACATGATTTGGAAAAGAATATTTACACCTCCTGCTCGAACTTCATCTATGGTCACGTGCCATTATTGAATGAAATTTCTAAGACCGTAGATGTTATCGATATCAAAAGACATGTCTTGAGAAAACAATATTTTTGTCTTTTTTTTTTTTTTTTTTTTTAAATATTCGATTTTATGGGTTTTGTTGGTTTTATATTTTCTATTTTCTTTTTTGGTTTTATATTTTTGTATTTTGTTTTGATAAATATTTACAATGATAGAGAAGATGATATAGTTTATGAAGATGATGATCGAGTACCGAGATAAGGATATCGAACGACCCGTTCGAGAAGATAGAAATCAACATCTCTTAAACTTTCACCACCAAAGCTTAGGGCTCGAAATGAAGATAGAACATGAGCCTTTGAGAGAGAGACTTTGGCGACTTCCCCAAACCGAAAATCCATTAGATGAGCAGATTTTAAGCTCTATTTCAAGCTTTCCTTAGTCAGGTGCATAGAGAAGCACACCATTATCATAAATCCCGCTGCTCCTTTTAATAACGATAATCGAGATTCTCCGTTCGGGGTTATATCATCAAGTAGAACAGCAAAGAATCATCCCACACATAAATAAATCTTCTCGAATTTCATTCCACTGAAGTCTGGCGATCCATACCAAAAGTTGTCAAGAGACCACTTTCCCCGGGTAGATGAATTGATGCGATCGGTCTCTTGAACTAGAGCTCACAAACCGAATACACATATACGAGAGACGGAGAAACTTATACCATCAAGTAGCAGATTAAGTCCGATAGCCAAAGAATAATCCGATGTATACTTTTCTCTCCTCGATGATAGTGTATGAAGCTCAAGAACCCGAGCACCGAATGCCCAAAGAGAATAACCGATAACAATGAAGAAGCAGGCGAATCACGATTATCTCTGCGGATGACTATCTCTGCGGATGTCAACTCCGGAATAAGTGATTATATCTACGAATCACCGATTAAGCACTCAAGTGAAACAATGAGCTCCCCAATGTACACAATTCTCTCTCCCGATGATTGCGATAACATCGAAATCATCACACATAATACCTCTTTTATCTTCGAAACTTTCTCTTACATCACTTCCCCACGTAGTTGGAATAATAACACTAAAAGCCTTGATGAGTAAAACCTTGAATTTCTCTGCGGTCATGACATTTGTCTTCCGGGATATCTTCAATCACTTAGAAGAATTAAGTTCATCAAGTTTACTCTTTCTTTGTGTTTAGATGTGTGTCTCCTTCCCCTCTTGGTTTTGACACTTGAATCGAGAACATATTATAAGCCCAAATACTTGAAATCTTTTTGAGAAGACCACATTTAATCTTTGTGAGAATCAACTTGCTGAAGAGTGTGAGCAAGTCTAATTAGGGATTAAATCTGACATATCACTCTCCCCCAATTAGTGCTCTCCTTTAAACCGACAATCTGTTTGATAAATGCCCAGATTAAGAAGAAGTCTTTAGATAATCAAATGCAACTCGTCTTTAGTCTTCTAACATGTAGTAGAAAATGTAGAACAGACTGTAGACTCGACCTTCTTCAAGATTGTCCGTTTGGGGAATAGAAAGTCAACATCTTCATCTCACCAAATGCGTTCCAATTAACTTATATGTAGCAAATATCCTTAACTAAAATCCCTCCCAATCAAACAAAACGAAAGATGTTCATCAAAGAAATCACCCGATGGTTAGAAGCACTTTGTCATTAATCATATCAGCCCGTGTGAAGATGTCAACCAGTGGCTCATAGAAGAAACACCATGTAAAGATGACCCAATAAGAAGAAACTCGGTTCTTACATGAGTTAGGAGCCGTTTGACCATATATTCTCAGATACACCTCAACATGTAGAATTATAATACTTCTTCTCCCCCTCAAGAATTGTATACGGAGATGCCATTCTTGATTAAACAAGTGAATATCTTTAAAATGTAGTCTCTTCACACTTCTCCCCCTCAAAGGTAGCAAATGATGTCGCCATCGTCATTATATTCGAGCAAGTGGAATAAGAGAACAATCATCGTTAGTTCGGTTCACTTGATAACTGAAAGCGCGTGGAAAAAGTATGAAGCATGTTGATGAGAATTGTCACAATTCTCAATTTCTGGTCATTCCTCATACTCCATATTCATCATTTCATAACGGTTCATTCATGATTTTTGCATTTCACATTAAGCGCGTAAATTTTATATTAAATAAGCGTTATCGCGTGAGTTATTATTTTGAATATTTAATCCGTTACTTCCAAAATGATCCCAATATATTTTATACTTACATTTAGTTTATAAAACTATATTTTGAGTTTACCTAGTGTTTTAAATTTATTTGGTACATAAAACGTTAAGTTTATATTATTACGACGCTTTTCTTAAAAAACTACACGATAATTATATTATCACTCAAATTTTACAAGGTATGTATTTTTACAATTTTTATGATATCATTATACTCTATTTTGATCTATTAAAAATTTACTTTTACCTAAAAGCTACCAATTACCTTACAAGTTAATTCTACCTACACAATTACCTACACTTTTCTTACAAATTACACAAATATTTACACAATACATTTAAAAAAATATATATAATCTTTCAATCCCTCCCTTGGCCGACAAGGGAGGGTTAGATTATATTGAGTTGGTAATTCATGTCTTTGATAGTATAGATCTATACTCAAGCTTAAAAGTCTTCACTCTTTCATCTCATTTCATTCTTCTCATAATTCAAGTTGATAAAACTTTTCTTCTCTCTTTGTTCTCTCCTTCCTAACCGCCATATAGAGGTTTTCACAAGGATCATCAATTTTACAAGATCAAGTAATTACAATCTAGAACACACTCTTAATAAGGTTTTGAAATAAAACCTAGGGTGTTTAGGCTAACCTTGTTCTTTGCACCTCATCATATTAACTTGTAAGCATATCATTTATATTTTTCATATCTCCTTTTCATTTCATAAGTATCTCTTCATTTTTGGAGCAAACATGCAAGACTTGTGTTGTTTATACCATTTTTACATGATTTTTAGAGTTTTATATATATAAGGTCATCCTATAATTATTCCCTTGGTATACTTTGGTCTTGATGATGTTTAGGAACCCATGACACCCTAAGAAGGTGTATGGTAGGATTAGATTAGCTTTGGAGTTGATTTGAAGGGATTGGAATAGGTTTAGTACGAGAAAAACTATTTTCGATAAGTATAAAATGTGTTCTGTCCTTATTTTGTTTTCTGGAAAATCCGACGGTGAGGCACGAAATTTTGGCCTTGATATTTAGAAAATATACTTTGAAACGAATCCGTGGCCGCTTGAGCGGATTAAAGCGGAGTTATAACGAAGAAGTTATGAATTTTTCAAGTTTGACGACGAAATATATATTTTTCGAAATTTCACATACTATTTTTACTTTATTCGAGTCAAAAGCGAGTCCTAAGCTTTACAAATTATTTCGACTTATCAAAATATATTAGTATACTTTGATACGAAGCTAAGGACATATAATCGTGAAAGCGGTTTGAAGCGACTAAGATATACACGTTTTCATAAAATTGCCGTAACTATTATTTTTAGAAAAACTATATTATTCTTACGAGACAAGTATTACGGTAACTAAAACGACCATGTTGAGGGCTATTTTTAACTATGATGTGGAACTGTTTGGAACAAAATGTCTTCTAATAAAATCAAGATCACCAAGCATATTTTTCAAAACAATCAACCGTTTGTATAGCGGAGTTGTAATAAATTATTTACGGATGCTTAAACTTTGCCGAAACTCACTTTTTACACAACAATTAGACAAAACCACCATCTTTAACCCTTATTATCTTTATGTTCGAAACCTCTATGTCGAAAACTCCTGAATTGAAACTTCTAGATTTTGATACAAACTTTCCAAAACCGTCGAATTCGTTTCCTAACGATCGACGTACACCATTTTACGACTAGTTTTTGAAGCCATTTTGTCACTTTCATGAAATTTCCGACGACATGATTTCTACGAAAAGTGAAAATTTCACTATAAATCATTACGAAACTATTGTAGGATGACATTTTGACGTAAATACTTGTAAAGTAATTTAAGATTGGTCAAGACGTCAAAAGAGTATTTTTCGACGATAAGTATTATTTTCAAAACTCGCAAATGGTATAAGTAACATACGAAATGCATGCATAACATTACATCATAACTCATTACATATCATAACATTCATTCTAGGTCGCGGATAGTTTCCGAGTCTCACTTTCGTGCACTTCATTTTGTTAGCATATCCATCATACCGGTGAGTTCATACCCCACTTTACTCGTTTAAATTCTTACAAACTATTTGGGAGATACATGCTTAAATACTTGTTTCACTCTTGCGAATACTCAAACCATTTATACAATTGTGTTACAATATACTTCTTATACACTTTGGACATTATGTGTGGTTTATTGCGATATGTGCCTTAATGTGCTAAACTAGTTTTCAATTATGCATCAACATACAAACTTTAGCAATGGTTAACTCTGCGGGAGCCATGGAGAGGTATTGATAGTACTATCGGTGGCCCCCCACCCTTGTGTCCTTGATGGCGTGACACAGGGTGAATATAATCCGTTATTCAATGAGACACAACAAACAATGTAGACTTGTCAAGAGGTTCGATTGGTTGTGATTCTTTGCATTAAGTACATGTATATATCGTATGCACCTATGTCCTACTTACAAACAAGATTGACAATTCTATATTTTGGCAATGGGTTGTAAACACACGAGTTGCAAGTTTTGTATGGGCGGAACTTGGGCCGAGTGGATTACAATGCCTTTCTTTGCATAAACAATTTTTGAAAGGCTTTACATTTCATCACAAACTTATGAACTCACCAACCATTGTGTTGACACTTTTAGCATGTTTATCTCGGTCTTAAGGTGATAGCAATTCATGGAGCTTTTGGGTGCATGGCATACATTGAGTCTTGTGCTTTTAACAATTACCATTCGACATGTTTTGTAAACTTTTTATGTATTATCAAACCTTGTGAATTCTTGTGATGTAAACATTAACTTATTTATCGAATGGTAAACTTTTCAAAGCGTCTCATTATAGAGGTCGTTTTAGTATCCATACTTTGTGCTATGACGTCATACCCCAATGACACTATCGTTCATTGCGATATTTTGGGGTGTGATGATTGATATCGAGCCTTGGTTATAGAGAACTAGGTTGCATTTTAGTTCCTAGACTATAACCGCATTCACGTCGATCCTTTCGTTTCCTATTGCCTTACTCACTTTTCGATGCGCATATGTTTTCTTAAGTATTTCTTCTAGAACCACCTCATTAGATAATGTAGTTTCCTTGTACCAATAGGGGAGTCCCAAAATCTAGTTGGGTCATCAAAGATATGGAGCTCGATGTGAGCACTTATCTAACTTGATCTCGTGTGATTCTTGTTTGATGAGATCACGAGATCGAGCTAAATAAGTGTTACTATAAAGTGGATAGATTTGATGATTTTGCCCGAGGATGGGAGTTCTCTTGAGTATACTTTGGGAACTGCCGGCGACCAAACCTCGTAGTGACTTTAGCACCTAATGGAATTTCCTATACACCAAGTGCGACTCTTCCTAGATACCTACCCAAATTCCTCCTCCACCGTTTAGAATCGGATGATAGATTGGCTACCTATTTAAGTAACACCAATCGCCGAGACATGTGTGTTTGGTGGTATGTACACGTGTGAAATGAAGCAATTATAATTATGGTGGCCAACATAATTATAAATGCGTCACAACTCACGTGGACATATGCGACCACACGATACGTAGATCGGTGTGGACACCTTAGGAACCAATTTGTGGCGTGATATTATGTTTGAGGGCGTTAAGTATAGACATTGGGAATTCAACGGTTCTTTCCTTGCGAGATAATGGCACCAAAGAGGTAACACGCAGATCTTGGCGGTGGTGCGGTGCCAAGGGTGGAATGGCGGTGGGCGTGGAGGTAGAGAAGCGGTAGCGACATGGTAACAATGACAACAACGGCTGCGGAAACCACGATTTTGCGCCATCATCGCTCAACAACTTCAAATCTTGCTTCCCACTATTGTCACACAAGTTGGGAATCATATGAATAACTCGGAAACCACGGGAGCGGGAGCAGTCTTGGCGACACCAACAATGTAGCTGGCATTAACAACAACAACAACAACAACAACAACAACGGTTGGATGCACATATAAGTAATTTTCGGCATGCAAACACGTGGGTTTGATGGTATAGGAGGTGCTGGCGTATACTCGATGGGTAGAAGGCAGGCGTTGATCGACATCGACAATTGTGCCACACATCGGAGGGTGAAGTATCTTTGCTTGCTTGTTATCGGGAAAGGCATTGACATGGTGGAACACACTACTGAGCTAGAGGTAGAAAGCGACTATAGGTATGACATGGGACGAATTTAAGGCGTTATTGAAGAGAATCTTGCCGGACAATGAAATCTGAAACGGAGGATGAATTTTATCACCACTCAATGATAGGGGCTGATCACGCACCTACATCGACCGATTTCATGAGTTAGCGGACTAGTTCCTCATCTAGTTACCCACGGTCCAAGAGAATCTCGAGGTACATATATGGTCTTGTCCCGAAATCCGTGGAACCGTGAAAACAAGCGGGCCGTCTACAATACAAAGTGCGATCTGAGGCGGGAACCACGGCGGACGAGATGGTTAGAAATGGTACGTTGAAGAAGCGATGATAAGAGGAAGGAAGCAAGTGGGTCGAATAAGCGAGATAGGCGTGGTAGCGAGACAACAAAAGGCGAGAGTTTTGTGGCAGCTGATGCTGAACAAAGAGAGTATCTTGGTACACATCCCAAATGTGCTAAATGTGCTTATCATCACCGAAGACCAAGCCACGCGCTTGTGTACAAATTGCAATCGATACGGCCATTTTAAGGCGGTGTAAAACACAGTTAGCAACATGAGGATAATCAAAGACTTGCTTTGAATGTAACAGACCGAATCACTTAGGAATAATTGTCCTCGAGTTGAATAAGCCACCGATGCAAGCTCCTCTAGTGTGGCAATTGAAGGAAATAACCCAAACCACATACTCAATATCGGTCCACCCAGGGTCGAGCATTCTATATAGGGACCGAGGAAGCCCGCAATCGTGAATCGGTATGTTTTCCTAGACCATTAAGTGATCCACCGTATTATTGATTCGGTGAGTCTCATTAGATAAGAAACCTAGAGGTGTAAGTTTTGACATAAACACTTTGACCATACACTTGATTTCCACGAAACCTAAGGGTAGAACTTTAAGTATCATCGATTGAATCGCGAGACGCGATTCCTCTATGAGGAAGAATGTCACAATTCTCAATTTCGGTCATTCCTCATACTCCATATTCATCATTTCATAACGGTTCATTCATGATTTTGCATTTCACATTAAGCGTAAATTTTATATTAAATAAGCGTTATCGCGTGAGTTATTATTTTGAATATTTAATCCGTTACTTCCAAAAATGATCCCAATATATTTTTATACTTACATTTAGTTTATAAAAACTATATTTTGAGTTTACCTAGTGTTTTAAATTTATTTGGTACATAAAACGTTAAGTTTATATTATTACGACGCTTTTCTTAAAAAACTACACGATAATTATATTATCACTCAAATTTTACAAGGTATGTATTTTTACAATTTTTATGATATCATTATACTCTATTTTGATCTATTAAAAATTTACTTTTACCTAAAAGCTACCAATTACCTTACAATTTAATTCTACCTACACAATTACCTACACTTTTCTTACAAATTACACAAATATTTACACAATACATTTAAAAAAAAAATATATAATCTTTCAAATCCCTCCCCCTTGGCCGACAAGGGGAGGGTTAGCATTTATTGAGTTGGTAATTCATGTCTTTGATAGTATAGATCTATACTCAAGCTTAAAAGTCTTCACTCTTTCATCTCATTTCATTCTTCTCATAATTCAAGTTGATAAAACTTTTTCTTCTCTCTTTGTTCTCTCCTTCCTAACCGGCCATATAGAGGTTTTCACAAGGGATCATCAATTTTTACAAGATCAAGTAATTACAATCTAGAACACACTCTTAATAAGGTTTTGAAATAAAAACCTAGGGTGTTTAGGCTAACCTTGTTCTTTGCACCTCATCATATTAACTTGTAAGCATATCATTTATATTTTTTCATATCTCCTTTTCATTTCATAAGTATCTCTTCATTTTTGGAGCAAACATGCAAGACTTGTGTTGTTTATACCATTTTTACATGATTTTAGAGTTTTATATATATAGGTCATCCTATAATTATTCCTTGGTATACTTTGGTCTTGATGATGTTTAGGAACCCATGACACCCTAAGAAGGTGTATGGTAGGATTAGATTAGCTTTGGAGTTGATTTGAAGGGATTGGAATAGGTTTAGTACGAGAAAAACTATTTTCGATAAGTATAAAATGTGTTCTGTCCTTATTTTGTTTTTCTGGAAAATCCGACAGTAGGCACGAAATTTTGGCCTTGATATTTAGAAAATATACTTTGAAACGAATCCGTGGCCGCTTGAACGGATTAAAACGGAGTTATAACGAAGAAGTTATGAATTTTTCAAGTATGACGACGAAATATATATTTTTCTGAAATTTCAGCATACTATTTTTACTTTGTTCGAGTCAAAAACGAGTCCTAAGCTTTACAAATTATTTCGACTTATCAAAAATATATTAGTATACTTTGATACGAAGCTAAGGACATATAATCGTGAAAGCGGTTTGAAACGACTAAGATATACGTTTTCATAAAATTGCCGTAACTATTATTTTAGAAAACTATATTATTCTTACGAGACAAGTATTACGGTAACTAAAACGACCATGTTGAGGGCTATTTTAACTATGATGTGGGCTGTTTGGAACAAAATGTCTTCTAATAAAATCAAGATCACCAAGCATATTTTCAAAACAATCAACCGTTTGTATAGCGGAGTTGTAATAAATTATTCGGATGCTTAAACTTTGCGAAACTCACTTTTACACAACAATTAGACAAAACCACCATCTTTAACCCTTATTATCTTTATGTTCGAAACCTCTATGTCGAAAACTCCTGAATTGAAACTTCTAGATTTTGATACAAACTTTCCAAAACCGTCGAATTCGTTTCCTAACGATCGACGTACACCATTTTACGACTAGTTTTTGAAGCCATTTTTGTCACTTTCATGAAATTTCCGGACGACATGATTTTACGACGAAAAGTGAAAATTTCACTATAAATCATTCTGAAACTATTGTAGGATGACATTTTGGCGTAAATACTTGTAAAGTAATTTAAGATTGGTCAAGGCGTCAAAAGAGTATTTTTCGACGATAAGTATTATTTTCAAAACTCATGAAATGGTATAAGTAACATACGAAATGCATGCATAACATTACATCATAACTCATTACATATCATAACATTCATTCTAGGTCGCGGATAGTTTCGAGTCTCACTTTCGTGCACTTCATTTTGTTAGCATATCCATCATACCAAGTGAGTTCATACCCACTTTTACTCGTTTAAATTCTTACAAACTATTTGGGAGATACATGCTTAAATACTTGTTTCACTCTTTGAATACTCAAACCATTTATACAATTGTGTTACAATATACTTCTTATACACTTTGGACATTATGTGTGGTTTATTGCGATATGTGCCTTAATGTGCTAAACTAGTTTTCAATTATGCATCAACATACAAACTTTAGCTGGTTAACTCTGCGGGAGCCGGCGGAGAGGTATTGATAGTACTATCGGTGGCGCCCCACCCTTGTGTCCTTGATGGCGTGACACAGGGTGAATATAATCCGTTATTCAATGAGACACAACAAACAATGTAGACTTGTCAAGAGGTTCGATTGGTGTGATTCTTTGCATTAAGTACATGTATATATCGTATGCACCTATGTCCTACTTACAAACAAGATTGACAATTCTATATTTTGGCAATGGGTTGTAAACACACAGGTTGCAAGTTTTGTATGGGCGGAACTTGGGCTGAGTGGATTTACAATGCCTTTCTTTGCATAAACAATTTTGAAAGGCTTTACATTTCATCACAAACTTATGAACTCACCAACCATTGTGTTGACACTTTTTAGCATGTTTATCTCGGTCTTAAGGTGATAGCAATTCATGGAGCTTTTGGGTGCATGGCATACATTGAGTCTTGTGCTTTTAACAATTACCATTCGACATGTTTTGTAAACTTTTATGTATTATCAAACCTTGTGAATTCTTGTGATGTAAACATTAACTTATTTATCGAATGGTAAACTTTTCAAAACGTCTCATTATAGAGGTCGTTTTACGTATCCATACTTTGTGCTATGACGTCATACCCCAATGACACTATCGTTCATTGCGATATTTTGGGGTGTGACAAGAATAGTCAAAAATAAGAAGATTTTCTTCTTAGAAGATAATCTTGCAAAACGCGTACACATTTCTTTTCTTTAGAGAATGAGGTTTGAACTGAAGTATTTAAGCGTCATAATCTCTCTTTTTTCATCTACTCTTGGCAAACTTATAATCAACCCCATTATCATTCAGAAGGCTCTTTGTCGTGACAACTGATGGAGAAAACCCAATATGATGAATTTGACCCTGAAGTAAACTAACCCGAACACGTGACTTAAACTTGCACATATGTAACAAAGAGTGGTGCCTAGAGTTCATCCTCCATTGAATCTCTAAGTACTCTATACTCTTCAACCAACCAACCATCAAGTATTAGACGTACATTGAAAATCAACAATTTAATGTGACACTGAGCACTACAACGTAACTTCTTAAAGTGATAGTTATTTTGTGGTGGTAAGAGCCCAATTCCCCCAAGTGGTAAAAGAAAAGGAAAAGTCACCCAACAATACCTAGATTTCCAAAGTCTTCATTTTTTGATAATAAGCTCAAACAAGGATCATGAAGAATCTTCATCCAACCATCCCCGATACCTTCAGATACTAAGTACACTTACCCGTGATATTTCACTTCAACCTCAAATAAATAATACTGAATTAACGCCGTTGTCACATTTTCTTGTTAAAAGCTAAAATCTAGCCTCCATTGACGTTTTAAGTGAACTATGATAATGGTTTCACCCCGACCATGGTTTAATGAGCATAACCCCGTAAAACTTTGAAGTAACCAAACTGTCATGAAGAAAATCCAAACAAACACCCAATTCATGAAGTACACCCTTTTATCCCTTCTTCTAAGCAGAAACCATAGCACCAGCATCAGAAAAGATCCAGAAATACACTTTCCTTTCTCCAGGATGGTTTTATCATTACGGGTTTTTACAATTCTATGGTTTAAACCGAGAAATAGATTCTTCGCGGGATTTCACAAAACCAAGAATAAACCGTAAGATAGATCCGGAAATGCACATTACTTTAACCAGGATGTTTCCATTGTCACGGGATTTTACAAGTCTATGATTCAAACCGAGAAATAGATTCTTTCGCGGGATTTTACAAAATCAAGACAAAACCGGAAACAATGTCAGCTTGAATGTGTTATAACAACTTTGGTTCCGGTGAATATCTGTTTTAGAGGAACATGGAGTGGTTCATCAACGGTTCATTCTCCATCTTCAACACTATTATCAACAATTCTTTACCCATATGTAGATAACTTCACAAACCATACTAAGTCAAGTAGTATAAACTACTTCCCCACGGAGGTTGTCCAGTAAACCAAAGTACACGTTTCTCCCCATGATGGTTTCGAACTTTGGAAGCATCATAACGTCTCAACCATTTACTGAAAAGTTCTTGTCATAAGCAAGCATCTTGAGAAGTCATGAAAGACACTAAGGATTCTTGAAAAAAGTTTGCTTAGACTATGAGGTATCTTAAACATTCTGAATATCTCATGGGAATTGCTGATCACATCTCATCCATTCAACACTTTGGTAAACACATCTTCCACATATCCTGACGGCTATTGATATGACCACTTGGTGAAGTAAACCCGATATACCAAACTTGATCATGAAGTAGAATTCCCCAAGATTTGTTACTTAAGCTTGTACTAATCCTTGTGAAAAAGAAACGGTGTACCCAATGTACAAAACCTCTTGACATTCTCAACTGTGTGAGACACCAGTGATAGCTATGTTGTGGGTTAAGCGAGAAAGAATCACAAACGTAACTAAATAGCCAAGTCTTTATCACACTCTATAAATGCCCAAACAAGTCATCTTCGCGGAAGGGTAGAAAGAAAGAAGACGAAATAAGTAAACACGCCCGGAAAACCTCACTTCAAATTCAAATAAGAAATATCGTCCAAACAACCCGGTAGTCAACATTTTCCAATAAACATTTCAAGCCGAGACATAGTATTTTCCGTGAAAGTGTATAAACCAAAGAAATCACATATCACAAAAAATCTCAACATCAACTCTTATCATCAAGACTCATAACCCATATCTCATAATCAAATTGCATTATCCCATCTCATATTTGACCAAGCCCATAAATAAATCTCACTTTGCGATCCATTCCAGTATGCCATATTTGACCAAGCCCATAACATATCTTATTACAAAGAAAGTCATTCCACCGTCAACATCATTCCGGTTTCATCAAAGAAATCCATATATTTGTTTTAGCAACATTAATTCTGATTCACAGGCATTCGAAAAACCCTATGATTTGGTATTCATGAATTGATATTTAGAAGACAAATACTTATACATATACGGAATGTCATAGTACGCCCTCAAAACAGTTCTTGGCCCAAACGAAATATCACTTATTCAATTATCAGGCCCATTTGCAAATACCCAACATGTTAAGCCCATTTCCAATCTATAATCAAACCGAACCCAATCTTGACTAACCCTAACATTTTGGTATTTAACACCACTTAAAGCACACAGGCTCACCTTTAACCCTAATCACTTCACAAAAATTATCCGCCTCCCTGTTCTCTCCCCAACACGCTCCAACAAATCCCAGCCAAGTCTCATCTCCATCGGTATTGTTAATCTCAAATATATCTCACCATCATCTCAATCAAGATAAGCAATTCATCTTGCTCGCCACATGGTTGGCTCGAGCGACTTGTAACAGCCACAGGATGGCACGAGATGAAAAAAAGCTTCAAGGTAGGTTTTCAATCATTGTTTTGATTTTCGTTTTCTTGATTTGAACGAGCAAGGTAACTAAACATAACATTCATGTTATATTTTAGTACTTTTAAATCTCCGATATTAAAGTGGAGTTATCTCCTCACATGATCAATGAAGAAAAAGTGTAAACCTTATAAGATTTTTAATCTTTTATGCAAGAGGTTCACAAATATGAGATCCAAAAACTTTTACCAATTTGATTCGTTAAAACACATCTTGTGAGAGGTCACTTGAGTAATATGATAGGGTAGTCTTATAACGAAACAAGAACAAGATTTTAACCATATTGTTAACAATCTTGTCTTGGTTGGTTTCGAATATTGTTGAGTTTTGATTCAGTGACGGATCTATGATGAGCTATTCTTTCGGATAAAAGATCTTATGAGGTCGTGAGGTTTCATGAAATACACCGAAAGACTAGACTGAGATCTTGAGAGGATTGCATATTTGATGAGTTTTGAGTCTTATAGATTGGTTTTTCATTCGAGTCTTGATGTTTGGAATGACTAAGAAATTTAGATTCTTCATACGAGTCATGTTATTGTTTGGTATGATGAGTCTTGATTTGTGACACTTGAATGTTTTGATTATGTCTAGTTGTAGACACACTGTTGAATGAACATGATAGATACAGTGATGTAGATACTTATGTAGTATTGTTTTGTGGACATGATTTCTTTGTTGAGGTGTTATCTCCTTATCTGATCTTGAGTTATTTACGTGACAACTCGTACTTTCGGTCATTTCTCAAATTTACTATTCATCTCGAATTTACTATTCACCGATTACTATTCAAAATTTTACTATTCACCGTTTTGAGTCAAAGTAATATTTGAGAACATATTTCAAAATTTACTATTCACGAAACACTATTCATTCCGGAGAAATTTTCTACTCATGCTTCATTATTTCATCATTTATCGTAAACTAGGTTTCTGAGTAACAAATCGCGTAACCTTAGTGGTTTAGTGCGAATTCATGAACTTATCATCAATGACATTTCACATAGACTAGGTTTAGTCTACATATCATTAGCATCATCATCATCATATTAGTTCATGCATGGTTTTGCATATTACATTAAGCGTATAATTTTATTAAATAAGCGCTATCGTAAATAATTATTTTGAACAATTGATCCGATACTTCAAAAATTATCCCGATATATTTTATACTTATACTAAGATTATAAAATAATATTATGAGTTTACCAGTGTTTTAAATTTATTTTGTATATAAATTGTTATATTTATATAATTACGACGGTTTTCTTAAATACTACACGATAATTATTATTTCACTCAAAGTTTGCAAGAAATGTGTTTTTATAATTTTTATGACCTCAATATATTTTATCTTGACCCGTTAAAATTTATTTTTAGCTAACGCTACCCTAAATACTCAAATGTGTATACAAGTTACCACTTATCTTCAATTAACTTTACATAATATTACATTATACATAATAAAAAAAAGTATTAGCAATGACTAATACCCCCTTGTCGACACAAGGGGGGTGAGTCATTTAGTTTGCTAAAATATCTCTTATTAGTATAATGTATTATACTCATTAATCAAACACATACAACACAATTATTTGTAAAGTAAAAGATCAAAACCATTTCTCTCTTCCTCTCTTGCAAGAACCGGCAACCACAAGGATCAAGAAGGAGTTCACAAAATATTTTCAAGTCAAGTTATATACACTCTAGTTACACTCTTGATTAAGGTTGTGAAATAAAAACCTTGGGTGATTAGGATAAAACCTTTGTTCATAAACCTCATCAAGTTAACTAGTAAGCATTTCATATACATCATCATCTTTCATATTTATTTCATATTCATTTCATCATATTTGAGCAAAACATGCAAGTCTTATGGATGTTTATACCACTTTTTCATTGTTTTTAAGAGTTATATATATTTATGTCATCCTATAATTATTCCTTGTAATATATCACTCTTGGTGATGTCTAGGAACCCATGACACCCTAAGAAGGTGTATGGTAGGATTAGAATGTGTTTTGAATGGGTTAGAATAGGTTTGGCGCGAGAAAAACTCATTTCGACACGTTTTCTAAAGGGTTTGTCCTTATTTTCGAAATCTGGAAATCTCGACAGTAAATAAAATTTTTTGGCCTAGATATTTAGAAAATACACTTTAAAACGAAAACGTGGCTGCTTGAACGGATTAAAGCGAGCTATAACGAAGAAGTTATGAATTTTTCAAGTTAGGCGAAAAACTATAAATCCGAAAATTTCAGCATGTTACGTTTACTTTGTACGAGTCAAAAATGAGGCTTAGGCGTTATAAATTATTTCGACTTATCAAAAATATATTAGTATACTTTGATACGAAGCTAAGGACATATAAAGCGTGAGAAAACGGACTTGTAACGATTAAATTATACGTTTACACAAAGTTGCCAGTAACTTTATTATATAAGAAAAACTATTATATTTCTAATAGAAAAGTATTACGGCAAACAAGTGACCATGTTGAAGGTCGTTTTAACATTGATGTAGAACTTTTATAAAGTGATGTCTTCTAGTAAAAGTAAGTTCGCCAAGCATATTTTCTAAAATGTCCGACCGTTTGTCTAGCGGAGTTGTAATGAATTAAATACGGTCACTCAAACTTGGCCGAAAACCACCCGAAAACCACCGTCACAGAGATGTCTTCAGATTCCGACACTATCCCTATATCATCTGACACGAACATGGAGGATGTCTCATCCGACACCAACATGAACGATGCCTTATCACACACTACGTAGTTTTATCTTCCATTGGCTCTACTTGGATCTACCACTTATAGTGGTGACACCGAGACCGAACCCTTTGAGGAGGCGGTCGCACCTACCCACCGTTAGCCCTACACATGGCCCGATTCACCCACCATCACCACTATTATCATCATCATCTTCATCATACTATCTTGGGAGCCTATACCTACATTGGACTTGCCGCTCAAAAGCGTGCACGTTTTGACATCCCCGCATCACCCTCTCTGAGCCCGAACCACTGTTAGGTTCCGGATAGGTGAGAGCTCAAAGGTATTCTTGCTAGACGACCTTCCTTTGAGACATTATGGGCACGTATAGATAGCCAATAGGTTCAGATAGATAGGATGATAGGACAGTTGGAGGAACTGTCATTGGAGCGAGTGAAGACCATTGAGGAGGAGGTTGAAGGTCTCGTGATAGGTAGGGTTTCGATTGATATGTCTCACCATGGTTTAGAATCTAGACAGTTAGAGAACCGGGAGCATATTGTTGAGTTGAGGCAGGAGATGCCTGAGTTATATGATAGAGCCGAGATGGCACAGGACGAGTTGGCATTAGCTCGTGAGAGCATTGTTACCGCACAGGGTCAGATTAGCGAGTTGAGGGGTTTGGTTGCTAGTTTGACTACACAGGTTCGAGATCTACAGGATCGAGCTGGCGGAGCACCAGGAGGAGCCTAGTGTAGACTTTTATCATGTATAGTTTTTATTACTATTATCCTAGTCACAAGGTGTGTGACATAGTTGAAAGAACTTGTTGTCTTTTGGTTGTTGTACAAACAAATGTATCAAGTATTGACTCTACTATGTAGGAATGGTTTTACTATCTATGATATCGGTCCATGTAGGCGAAATTATCATGTATATTATCCACGTGTGTTGTGATTATATTTGTGATATTTCGTGGTTGTTCGTTGTGATTTCATTTATATTATACATGTTGTGGTTGTGGATATATATGTAATGTTTGTTTCTACTACGAGTTCTCATAATTGTTTCATCTTATGGTTTTGAAGAGTAATGGCGCCAAAAAAGCCACACAGATTGACTCAAGCGGCTATGCGTAAGTATGTGAACGATAGCATAGCCAATGCATTAGGACCGAAAGAGCATCGGTGGCGGTGCTGCTGAGGTGCATGCAAATCGCCGAAGCCGCTAGACTTCTTCTTCTTGCAGTATTGCGGGAGGTCCGGGGTTAGGAGTTGTTCGTATAAGGATTTCAAAAGTGGAGATCCCACTAAGTTCAAGGGGATGAAGGGCAACCGCCATGGTTAGATGGTTCGAGAAAATGGAATCCGTGTTTTGTTATGTAATTGCCGGAGGATAGCAAGGTTAAGTTTGCTACGAGTACACTCTTGGATGGGGCAATGTCGTGGTGGAATTCATATGCTCACCGATGGGAATGGAAAATGCTTACAAGCTCACCCGGGAGCAATTCAAGAGTTTGCTAACAAGGAAGTATTGTCCGCAGACGGAGGTGAAAAAGTTGAGACCGAATTCTATGAACTGGTAACTATTGGGTATGACATTGATACTTACATTCGGAGGTTTCAAGAATTAGCAGCGTTATGCCCATCTATGGTTTCGGATAACGAGAAGCTACTGGAGGCTTTCATTGGGGACTTCCCGGGTTATTCAAGGAGACGTAATTTCTTTTGATCCATAACGATTGAGGAATCCATTCGAGTGTCTCAAAAGCTCATGGCACAAGTAGTAAAGAGAAGCAACATCGCCAACACCAACCGAAACAACAACAATACTAACAACCTCTTCAATTACAACAGGAACCGAAACAATTACACCAACTATAACAACAATAACAACAACAAACGAAAGTGGGACAACAACAGAGGTGGAAATGTCACTCAACAACCACCTAAGAGACAAGAGGTTGCAAAGGCCTATGTTGCAGGCCCAACGGAGAAAAAGGGGTACACGGGGATTTTGCCTAAGTGTGAAAGGTGTTTGAGTCATCACAAACAGGGTCGTTGTCCTGATCCATGCGGGAATTGTAAGAAAGTGGGTCATCAAACTAGGGAATGCAAGATGCCAGCTACGGGGGAAAATCAGAAACAACAAGTGACATGTTTTGGTTGTGGAGAAAGGGGACACTACAAGACTGAGTGTCCAAAGGGAAGGAATCAAGGAAACAAGAATCAAGGTGGAATGGCACAAGGAAGAGCCTATGTCATGGGAGGTGGAGAAGCTAGGGAGGACCCAAATGTTGTCACGGGTACGTTCCTTATCAATAATCGTTATGCATCAGTTTTATTTGATTCGGGAGCCGATAAGAGTTTTGTGTCCACTATATTTGCACCTTTACTCAATATCAAACCAACCATATTAGACACATCATACAACATTGAATTAGCTAATGGTAACTTAATTAGCACCGACACCATTGTCCGTGGTTGTACACTTAATTTTCTAAATCATCCCTTCAATATAGACCTTATGCCCGTAGAACTTGGTAGTTTCGACGTCATCATCGGCATGGATTGGTTATCCAAACATCGTGCAAGAATCATTTGTGATGAAAAAGTTGTTCATCTTCCTTATAACGGCGAAACTTTGATCATTCGTGGGGAAAGAAGTGGAACTAGACTCAGTATTATATCATGCATCAAAACGGAGAAGTACATAAAGAAAGGTTGTTTTGCTTTCTTAGCACATATAACCGAGAAGAAGTCGGAGGAGAAGCGACTTGAGAATGTACCGATTGCTCGAGAATTTCCTGAAGTCTTTCCTGAAGACTTACCAGGACTTCCACCAGCACGTCAAGTAGAATTTCATATTGACTTAGTGCCGGAGTCGCACCAATTCGCGAGCACCCACCGATTAGCACCATCGAATGCAAGAGTTGTCTAACCAGTTGCAAGAACTTTTAGACAAAGGATTCATTAGGCCAAGTTCCTCGCCTTGGGGAGCACCGGTCTTATTTGTGAAGAAGAAAGATGGATCCTTCATAATGTGTATAGATTATAGAGAGCTGAACAAGTTAACGGTGAAGAATCGTTACCCACTCCCCAGAATTGACGACTTGTTCGATCAGTTGCAAGGCTCTAGTATCGACTTAAAGATTGACCTCAGGTCAGGTTACCATCAACTTAGAGTTCGGGAGGAGGATATCCCGAAAACAGCATTTAGAACTCGTTATGGACATTATGAGTTTCAAGTAATGCCGTTCGGATTAACTAATGCACCTGCAGTATTCATGGATCTCATGAATAGGGTATGTAACCGTATTTGGACAAGTTTGTTATAGTGTTTATCGATGAGATATTGATTTACTCAAAGAGCAAAGAAGAGCACGAAGGGCATTTAAGAACGATTTTAGGACTACTCAAGAATGAGAAGTTGTATGCCAAATTTTCGAAGTGTGATTTTTGGAACCGTAAAGTACAATTTCTTGGTCATGTCATTGATAGTCAAGGATTACAAGTAGACCACCGCAAAGATTGAAGCCGTAAAGATTGGGCTACACCAACAAATCCTCAAATCAGACAATTTCTAGGACTCGCGGGGTATTACCGAAGATTCATCGAAGGTTTTCAAAGATAGCTAAAGCTTTGACCAAGTTGACACGAGAAAAACGAGAATACGAATGGGGAAAGAAACAAGAAGTCGATTTTCGGTTGTTGAAGCAAAAGCTTTGCGGTGCGCCAATATTGGCACTACCGAAGGAATTGAGAACTTCGTAGTATCTTGCGATGCTTCACATAAAGGGCTTGGAGTCGTTTTAATGCAAAACAAGAAGGTGATAGCTTATGCTTCTCGACAACTTAAGGTCCATGAGAAGAATTACACCACTCATGATCTTGAGTTGGGGCGTAGTTTTGCACTCAAGATTTGGAGACACTACCTTTACGGTACAAAGTGCACAAAGTTTTACGGACCACAAGAGTTTACAATATGTTCTTGATCGAAGGAACTTAACATGAGGCAACGTCGTTGGTTGGAATTACTCAACATTATGATTGTGAAATCAAGTATCACCGGGAAAAGCCAATGTTGTGGGCGATGCTCTTAATGGGAAAGAAAGACCCAAACCTTTAAGAGTAAGATCATTAGGAATGACGATCGATTCACCTTTACCATCAAAAATACTCGAGGCACAAATCGAGGCACTCAAGGAGGAAAACCGACCAAGTGAAAAGCTTTATGGTATGCCCGAAAATGCAAATGGCTTTGTAAAGAGGCGGATGGAGTATTATGCTTCAAGGATAGAATGTGGGTACCATTTTATGGCGGGATACGAGAATTGATTATGCACAGTCGCATAAGTCAAAGTATTCTATTCACCCGTTACGATAAGATGTATCGAGGATCTCAAGAAACTTTATTGGTGGCCGAACATGAAAGCGGAAATTGCCACGTACGTTAGGAGATGTCTTACTTGCTCTAAGGTAAAAGTCGAATATCAGAAACCTTCAGGATTACTCCAACAACCAGAAATTCCTCAATGGAAATGGGAACGCATTACGATGGACTTCGTCACGAAACTTCCTAAGACATCGGGAGGTTACGACGCTATATGGGTAATCGTTGATCGTCTTACCAAATCAGCCCATTTTATACCAATTAGAGAGACTTATTCCATGGAACAACTCACTAGACTTTATGTCAAGGAAATAGTCTCGAGCACGGAGCACCAATTTCCATCATTTCCGGCGAGATAGTCGATTCACTTCAAACTTAAAATCATTACAAGATTCGTTTGGAACCAAATTAGAGATGAGCACAACATATCATCCACAAACCGATGGTCAAAGTGAAAGGACAATTCAAGCGTTAGAAGATATCTTTGAGGGCATGTGTGATTGATTTTGGAAATGGTTGGGCTAACCATTTGCCATTGATAGAATTCTCGTACAACAATAGTTATCACACCAAGATAAAAGCGGCACCATTCGAGGCACTCTATGGTGAAAGTGACGATCACCGTTTGTTGGGCGAGGTTGGAGCGCATAACTCATCGGTCCGTAAATGGTGCGGAAACAACGAAAAGATAGTCCAAATCCGAGATAGACTCGGAAGCGCCGGCCAAGCGGAAAAGTTACGCGGATGTTAGGCGCAAACCATTAGAATTTCAAGTTGGCGACAAAGTGATGTTGAAAGTATCGCCTTAGAAAGGCGTGGTACGTTTGGAAAACGCGGAAGTTGAACCCGAGGTACATTGGGCCATTCAAAATTTTGAGCGAGTCGGCCTACAGTAGCTTATCGACTTGATCTTCCGTCGAACTTGGTCACGTACACAACACGTTTCATGTTTCAAACTCAAGAAATGTCTTTCGGACAAATCACTCGTTATTCCATTGGAAGAAATTCAACTCGACGATAAACTAAATTTCGTGGAGGAACTGCGAAATTATGGACCGCGAGGTCAAGCAGTTGAAACAAAGTCGTATTCCTATCGTGAAGGTTATTTGGAATTCTCGAAGAGGTCCCGAGTTTACTTGGGAGCAGGAAGATCGAGATCGCCTCAAATATCCTCATCTTTTCACCGACAACACCGTAGGACCCAATAAGGATCGAATTCAGGATGAATTCCTTTTTGGATGGTGAATGTGACAACTCAGACTTTCATGTCATTTCTCAAATTTACTATTCATCTCGGGAATTTACTATTCACCGGTTACTATTCAAAATTTTACTATTCACCATTTTGGAGTCAAAGTAATATTTTGAGAACATATTCAAAATTTACTATTCATGAAACACTATTCATTCCGGAGAAAATTTCTACTCATGCTTCATTATTTCATCATTTATCGTAAACTAGGTTTCGAGTAACAAATCGCGTAACCTTAGTGGTTTAGTCTGCAATTCATGAACTTATCATCAAGGACATTTCATATAGACTAGGTTTAGTCTACATATCATTAACATCATCATCATCATATTAGTTCATGCATGGTTTTGCATATTACATTAAACGATAATTTTATTAAATAAGCGCTATCGCGTAAATAATTATTTTGAACAATTGATCCGATACTTCCAAAATTATCCCGATATATTTTATACTTATATTAAGATTATAAAATAATATTATTAGTTTACCCAGTGTTTTAAATTTATTTTGTATATAAATTGTTATATTTATATAATTACAACGGTTTTCTTAAATACTACACGATAATTATTATTTCACTCAAAGTTTGCAAGAAATGTGTTTTTATAATTTTATGACCTCAATATATTTTATCTTGACCCGTTAAAATTTATTTTTAGCTAACGCTATCCTAAATACTCAAATGTGTATATAAGTTACCACTTATCTTCAATTAACCTTACATAATATTACATTATACATAATAAATAAATTAAAAAAAGTATTAGCAATGACTAATACCCCTTGTCGACACAAGGGGGTGAGTCATTAGTTTGCTAAAATATCTCTTACTAGTATAATGTATTATATTCATTAATCAAACACATACAACACAATTATTTGCAAAGTAAAAGATCAAAACCATTTCTCTCTTCCTCTCTTGCAAGAACCGCAACCACAAGGATCAAGAAGGAGTTCACAAAATATTTTCAAGTCAAGTTATATACACTCTAGTTACACTCTTGATTAAGGTTGTGAAATAAAACCTTGGGTGATTAGGATAAAACCTTTGTTCATAAACCTCATCAAGTTAACTAGTAAGCATTTCATATACATCATCATCTTTCATATTTATTTCATATTCATTTCATCATATTTGAGCAAAACATGCAAGTCTTATGGATGTTTATACCACTTTTCATTGTTTTTAAGAGTTATATATATTTATGTCATCCTATAATTATTCCTTGTAATATATCACTCTTGGTGATGTCTAGGAACCTATGACACCCTAAGAAGGTGTATGGTAGGATTAGAATAGCTTGAGTTATTTTGGGTTAGAATAGGTTTGGCGAGAAAACTCATTTCGACACGCTTTTCTAAAGGGTGCATCCTTATTTTCAATCTGGAAATCTCGACAAGTAAATAAAAATTTTGGCCTAGATATTTAGAAAATACACTTTAAAAGCGAAAACGTGACCGCTTGAACGGATTAAAGCAGAGCTATAACGAAGAAGTTATGAATTTTTCAAGTTAGGCGACGAAAACTATAAATCCGAAAATTTCAAGATATTACGTTTACTTTATACGAGTCAAAAATGAGGCTTAGGCATTATAAATTATTTCGACTTATCAAAAATATATTAGTATACTTTGATACGAAGCTAAGGACATATAAAACGTGAAAGCGGACTTGTAACGATTAAATTATACGTTTACACAAAGTTGCCGTAACTTTATTATATAAGAAAACTATTATATTTCTAATAGACAAGTATTACGGCAAACAAGTGACCATGTTGAAGGTCGTTTTAACATTGATGTAGAACTTTTATAAAGTGATGTCTTCTAGTAAAAGTAAGTTTGCCAAGCATATTTTCCAAAATGTCCAACCGTTTGTCTAGCGAAGTTGTAATGAATTAAATACTGTTACTCAAACTTGGCGAAAACCACCCTTAAACGATATTTTGGACTAAAGTACCATACTTAACCTATATTTTTCTTTGTGATCGAGACCTCTAGTATGGAAACTTAAACACTAAAACTTTGAGATAATGATACGAGCTTCCTAAAACCGTTGAGTTTGTTTCCTAACGCTCGACGTGCACCATTTTACGACTAGCTTTTAGAGGCCGTTTAGTCACTTTCATGGAAATTTCAACGACATTATTTTACTGACGAAAAGTTATAATCTCCTAATAAATCACTAAATGATTATCGTGGGATATCATTTCAACATAAATACATGTAAGGTAATTTAAAATGGTCAAGACGTTAAAAGATTATTTTTTCGACGAAGGTATTATTTTCAAAAATTCATAAGTGGTATAAATATCATCCGAATTGCATGCATAACATTACATCATAACTTATTACATATCATATCATTCATAATAGGTCGAGGTTAGAGATTCACGCTACATTTCGTGTACTCACTTTTGTCTTCGCATCAATTCATCAAGTGAGTTTTCATAGCCCGATTTATTCAAGTTTATACATTATTTCAAACCTACGGGAGAATACATTGCACATCATTTTTATTACGATACCAAGTATATCAAATTCATTTACATTGCTTAAGTTACCTCATGCCAATTGAATGTCCCCATTATATAACATGAACCGTTGATTTCATAGAAGCGAGGGTGAGTGGATAGATCTATCGAGGTGACTCCTCCATCCGGGTTGGTGGATTCCAAGCGGTTAAGCGGATGCATTTCATTTAATATCATTATTTGAGTTGTTTGGCAAACACTACATGGGGCGAACATCATGATCGATCTAGTTTCGGTGTCATGGACTTATAGCAATTGTAACATTTTATGTGGCATGATTGTCATACATGGTCTATACTTGTGTAGTCGTATAAATCATTTTCATAAACCTATGATTTCTCACCAACATTATTGTTGACCGTTTTAGCTATGTATTTTCGGTAACTAAGACATTCGCATCATGGCACGAATAAGGAACCCTCATAGAGTCGCGGCGTCGACGCGTCTCATTGTATATTATGGTTTCTTTCAAAACATCGTTTGACTTGTAATGATATTTTCCGCAAACTTTATCAACTTTTGGGACCTATCTTGTAACTCGAATGTTTTAAATAAATATCAAACGATGTGTTTTTAAACGACACTTTAGGTCGTTCAATATAACTGTGATTGTGATGCTATGATGATCAATCCCGTGAATTCCATTCATTGCAAAGCAGTAATTTGGGGTGTGACAATTTCATTATTGTTCAATGATGTTGGATAAAACCTTATATCCACAGAAGTTACTTGTGTATGACCAATCACTTAGAACACGATAGACAAGTCGCTTGTTGAGTCAAATTGCTTCCAAAAATCGGGACAACCCGCATATCAATTACAAGCACAAGTCGCTTTTGACCATTGACAAGTCGCTTTTGACCATAGACAAGTCGCTCTTTGTTGACTCAATAGTCAACAACTCGCTTCCATTATAAAGGACAAGTCGCTTTTTATTACATTAACAAGTCTCTTTAAAAAAAAGCGAGTTGAGACAACTCATTTGCTTGACATATATAGACAACTCGCCACTGTTCAATGTATCTGGACAAAAGCTGTGACAAACCTCTGAAGAATCGATTACCATAAACGCTTCCAAGAACATCAATAACAGATTCAAATGCAGCAATGACATAAACCGAAGCGGATCCGAATACACATTTTAAAACCAAATATGTTAAAACCAAATCCAAATCTGTTAAAACATTTTGACAACACATCATAATCAAAATTTGTTAAAACCAAGACTTATGAAATCCTTTTAAAATCGGTTAAAATTTTTGACCACATAACATCAACAACCAATAACATCATATCCATTCGACAATCAACTTTATCAAACCGCATACTAGAACCGAACAAACCGCATACAAAAACCATGCGAATCGTCAAAAATAACACAACCTAGGCTCGTACCAATTGTTGGATCTTATATTTATGTTGTTTGATGATTCGGGTGGTCTAGGGTGGTGAAAGATCAAGTAAGCCATCTTAGAGAGAAATAGTAGAGGGTGATCTTTAGAGAGAAAGTTAAACAACAAATGAAATGTTAGATTAAAGAAGAACCACCCTTCCCTTAGTGGGAAGGGTATTTATAATTACAAACTAAGCGACCTCGGACGGCTGTGGATCGTGTATACGATGGGTAAAGACCGTCCTTCCTCCACGGTGTTACACTCACGCTAAACTAGGCTAATAACTAACTAATAAAACAATAAATAATGATATGTCTACAAGCTAACATATGCTAGACTATAGATGGGGTGACCGACACTTCACTATGGAATTTCCAATTCTAACACCTCCCTTGGAACCATGTGCTTTAGATCAACATTGTATATATTTTACGTCCTTGGAACTCTAATAGGATCTAACTTTCATCAACCAACTTAAAGTTTGAGGACAAGACAATACATTCGATGTCGATAAAGGACACTATTCTTTTGTCACACATTTGTGACACAATGAAGAGATTGAACTTGATTTCTTTGACAAAGTACACATCTTCAAAGTCCGAGAACTTGTTTTAATCTTTCCTTCCCAAGATCTTTCCACCCTCCGGGTTGCTTCCAAAGGCCACATACCCTCCATCAATAGGCACAAATTCGAGATATAGGACATGTTGCACGTCGTGGCTAGAGCATCCATTGTCAATCACACCTCCGTCCAATAAGTCCACATGTGGATTGCCTGCACATAAAATAAGAGAATTAGTTTCTCTTAAGGACCCAAGCCATTATAGATTTGGATCACTTTGTGCATTTATGTAATTAAATCTTTGAAATACATATGATGCATTGTTGTCTTTGGAGACATTGCTCCATGGTTGCTCTATTTTTCTTGTTTAGGGACAAAAGTTTCATAAACATTTGGTAATTTTGAATAATCAAAGGTTGATTATATGTACTTTACTCATTTTAATCGACCCTCATCCTCTTGTTCCCATTCCTCCTCACACCATACACAACAACACGAATAAGTGCATCATCATCTAAACATTCTTTCTTGTAAATTTTCGGACTTTCTTTGAGAGCTGTGTGGAGAAAACTTTGTGCTTTGAAGCCTAGAGCAAAACTTTTGAACCATCGATTTGGTTTTAAAGTTAACATATGTATTTTTTTAACTGACTCACCGCTTTTGTATACAACATTTGTACAATCTTTAACTTTGCTTCCAAAGTGACAATTTCATCAAGGTGAGAATCGAGTAATCTCCTAGATTTTGTTAATGTTTGAAAAACTTTGTTGACAGAGAGACAACTTTGAGTTTGTTTTTGAAGATCGGTTGTGAGTTGATCAATCGGTTATCACACCAAGATAAAAGCGGCACCATTCGAGGCACTCTATGGTCGAAAGTGACGATCACCGTTTGTTGGGCGAGGTTGGACGCACAACTCACCGGTCCGTAAATGCGGAAACAACGAAAAGATAGTCCAAATCGAGATAGACTCGAGCGCGAGGTCGGCGAAAAGTTACACGATGTTAGACGCAAACCATTAGAATTTCAAGTTGGCGACAAAGTGATGTTGAAAGTATCGCCTTGAAAGGCGTGGTGCTTTGGAAAACGCGGAAGTTGAACCCGAGGTACATTGGGCCATTCAAAATTTTGAGCGAGTCGGCCACAGTAGCTTATCGACTTGATCTTCCGTCGAACTTGGTCACGTACACAACACGTTTCATGTTTCAAACACGAAGAAATGTCTTTCGGACGAATCACTCGTTATTCCATTGGAAGAAATTCAACTCGACGATAAACTAAATTTCGTGGAGGAACCTGCAGAAATTATGGACCGCGAGGTCAAGCAGTTGAAACAAAGTCGTATTCTATCGTGAAGGTTCGCTGGAATTCTCGAAGAGGTCCCGAGTTTACTGGGAGCAGGAAGATCGGATCGCCTCAAATATCCTCATCTTTTCACCGACAACACCGTAGGACCCAACAAGGACTGAATTGGGATGGATTCCTTTTTGGATGGGCGAATGTGACAACTCGTACTTTCATGTCATTTCTCAAATTTACTATTCATCTCGAATTTACTATTCACCTACACTATTCAAAATTTTACTATTCACCATTTTTGGAGTCAAAGTAATATTTTGAGAACATATTTCAAAATTTACTATTCATGAAACACTATTCATTCCGGAGAAAATTTCTACTCATGCTTCATTATTTCATCATTTATCGTAAACTAGGTTTACGAGTAACAAGTCGCGTAACCTTAGTGGTTTAGTTGCGAATTCATGAACTTATCATCAAGGACATTTCATATAGACTAGGTTTAGTCTACATATCATTAGCATCATCATCATCATATTAGTTCATGTTTTGCATATTACATTAAGCGATAATTTTATTAAATAAACGCTATCGCGTAAATAATTATTTTGAACAATTGATCCGATACTTCCAAAAATTATCCGATATATTTTATACTTATATTAAGATTATAAAATAATATTATTAGTTTACCCAAAGTGTTTTAAATTTATTTTGTATATAAATTGTTATATTTATATAATTACAACGGTTTTCTTAAATACTACCGATAATTATTATTTCACTCAAAGTTTGCAAGAAATGTGTTTTTATAATTTTTATGACCTCAATATATTTTATCTTGACCCGTTAAAATTTATTTTAGCTAACGCTATCCTAAATACTCAAATGTGTATACAAGTTACCACTTATCTTCAATTAACCTTACATAATATTACATTATACATAATAAATAAAATAAAAAAAGTATTAGCAATGACTAATACCCCCTTGTCGACACAAGGGGGGTGAGTCATTTAGTTTGCTAAAATATCTCTTACTAGTATAATGTATTATATTCATTAATCAAACACATACAACACAATTATTTGCAAAGTAAAAGATCAAAACCATTTCTCTCTTCCTCTCTTGCAAGAACCGGCAACCACAAGGATCAAGAAGGAGTTCACAAAATATTTTCAAGTCAAGTTATATACACTCTAGTTACACTCTTGATTAAGGTTGTGAAATAAAAACCTTGGGTGATTAGGATAAAACCTTTGTTCATAAACCTCATCAAGTTAACTAGTAAGCATTCCATATACATCATCATCTTTCATATTTATTTCATATTCATTTCATCATATTTGAGCAAAACATGCAAGTCTTATGGATGTTTATACCACTTTTCATTGTTTTTAAGAGTTATATATATTTATGTCATCCTATAATTATTCCTTGTAATATATCACTCTTGGTGATGTCTAGGAACCTATGACACCCTAAGAAGGTGTATGGTAGGATTAGAATAGCTTCGGAGTTATTTTGGGTTAGAATAGGTTTGGCGCGAGAAAACTCATTTCGACACGCTTTCTAAAGGGTCTGTCCTTATTTTCAAATCGAAATCTCGACAAGAAATAAAATTTTTGGCCTAGATATTTAGAAAATACACTTTAAAACAAAACGTGGCGCTTGAACGGATTAAAACAGAGCTATAACGAAGAAGTTATGAATTTTTCAAGTTAGGCGACGAAAACTATAAATCACGAAAATTTCAAAGATGTTACGTTTACTTTGTACGAGTCAAAAATGAGGCTTAGGCATTATAAATTATTTCGACTTATCAAAATATATTAGTATACTTTGATACGAAGCTAAGGACATATAAAACGTAGAAAACGGACTTGTAACGATTAAATTATACACGTTTACACAAAGTTGCCGTAACTTTATTATATAAGAAAACTATTATATTTCTAATAGACAAGTATTACGGCAAACAAGTGACCATGTTGAAGGTCGTTTTAACATTGATGTAGAACTTTTATAAAGTGATGTCTTCTAGTAAAAGTAAGTTTGCCAAGCATATTTTCCAAAATGTCCGACCGTTTGTCTAGCGAAGTTGTAATGAATTAAATACGGTTACTCAAACTTGGCGAAAACCACCCTTAAGCGATATTTTGGACTAAAGTACCATACTTAACCTATATTTTTCTTTGTGATCGAGACCTCTAGTATGGAAACTTAAACACTAAAACTTTGAGATAATGATACGAGCTTCCTAAAACCGTTGAGTTTGTTTCCTAACGCTCGGCGTGCACCATTTTACGACTAGCTTTTAGAGGCCGTTTTAGTCACTTTCATGGAAATTTCAACGACATTATTTTACTGACGAAAAGTTATAATCTCCTAATAAATCACTAAATGATTATCGTCGGATATCATTTCAACATAAATACATGTAAGGTAATTTAAAAATGGTCAAGACGTTAAAAGATTATTTTTTCGATTTAAAGGTATTATTTTCAAAAATTCATAAGTGGTATAAATATCATCCGAATTGCATGCATAACATTACATCATAACTTATTACATATCATATCATTCATAATAGGTCGAGGTTAGAGATTCACGCTACATTTGTGTACTCACTTTTGTCTTCGCATCAATTCATCAAGTGAGTTTTCATAGCCCCGATTTATTCAAGTTTATACATTATTTCAAACCTACGGGAGAATACATTGCACATCATTTTATTACGATACCAAGTATATCAAATTCATTTACATTGCTTAAGTTACCTCATGCCAATTGAATGTCCCCATTATATAACATGAACCGTTGATTTCATAGAAGCGAGGGTGAGTGGATAGATCTATCGAGGTGACTCCTCCATCCGGGTTGGTGGATTCCAACGGTTAAACGGATGCATTTCATTTAATATCATTATTTGAGTTGTTTGGCAAACACTCTGTTGGGCGAACATCATGATCGATCTAGTTTCGGTGTCATGGACTTATAGCAATTGTAACATTTTTATGTGGCATGATTGTCATACATGGTCTATACTTGTGTAGTCATATAAATCATTTTCATAAACCTATGATTTCTCACCAACATTATTGTTGACCGTTTAGCAATGTATTTTCGGTAACTAAGACATTCGCATCATGGCACGAATAAGGAACCCTCATAGAGTCGCCAAGCGTCGACGCGCCTCATTGTATATTATGGTTTTCTTTCAAAACATCGTTTGACTTGTAATGATATTTTCCGCAAACTTTATCAACTTTTGGGACCTATCTTGTAACTCGAATGTTTTAAATAAATATCAAACGATGTGTTTTTAAAACGACACTTTAGGTCGTTCAATATAATCGTGATTGTGATGCTATGACGATCAATCCCAGAATTCCATTCACGCAAAGCAGTAATTTGGGGTGTGACAATTTCATTATTGTTCAATGATGTTGGATAAAACCTTATATCCTCAGTAGTTACTTGTGTATGACCAATCACTTAGAACCCGATAGACAAGTCGCTTGTTGAGTCAAATTGCTTCCAAAAATCGGGACAACCGCATATCAATTACAAGCACAAGTCGCTGACCATTGACAAGTCGCTTTTGACCATAGACAAGTCACTTCTTTGTTGACTCAATAGTCAACAACTCGCTTCCATTATAAAGGACAAGTCGCTTTTTATTCGTTAACAAGTCTCTTTAAAAAAGCGAGGTTGAGACAACTGTTTGCTTGACATATATAGACAACTCGCCAATTGCTCAATGTATCGGACAAAGCTGTGACAAACCTCTACGAAGAATCGATTACCATAAAACGCTTCCAAGAACATCAATAATGATTCAAACCGCAGCAATGACATAAACCGAAAGGATCCGAATACACACATTTTAAAAACCAAATCTGTTAAAACCAAATCCAAATCATTAAAACATTTTGACAACACATCATAATCAAAATTTGTTAAAACCAAGACTTATGAAATCCTTTTAAAATCGGTTAAGAATTTTTGACCACATAACATCAACAACCAATAACATCATATCCATTCGACAATCAACTTTATCAAACCGCATACTAGAACCGAACAAACCGCATACAAAAACCATTCGAATCGTCAAAAATAACACAACCTAGGCTCGGTACCAATTGTTAGGATCTTATATTTATGTTGTTTGATGATTCGGTGGTCTAGGGTGGTGAAAGATCAAGTAAGCCATCTTAGAGAGAAATAGTAGAGAGGGTGATCTTTAGAGAGAAAGTTAAACAACAAATGAAATGTTAGATTAAAGAAGAACCACCCTTCCTTAGTGGGAAGGGTATTTATAGTTACAAACTAAACGACCTCCGACGGCTGTGGATCGGTATACGATGGGTAAAGACCCGTCCTTCCTCCACGGTGTTACACTACGCTAAACTAGGCTAATAACTAACTAATAAAACAAAGAAATAATGATATGTCTACAAGCTAACATATGCTAGACTATAGATGGGGTGACCGACACTTCACTATGGAATTTCCAATTCTAACACCTCCCTTGGAACCATGTGCTTTAGATCAACACTTTGTATATATTTTACGTCCTTGGAACTCTAATAGGATCTAACTTTCATCAACCAACTTAAAGTTTGAGGACAAGACAATACATTCGAGGTCGATAGAAAAAGGACACTATTCTTTTGTCACACATTTGTGACACATCAAGATTGAACTTGATTTCTTTGACAAAGTACACATCTTCAAAGTCCGAGAACTTGTTTTAATCTTTCCTTCCGATGATCTTTCCACCCTCGGGTTGCTTCCAAAGGCCACATACCCTCCATCAATAGGCACAAATTCGAGATATAGGACATGTTGCTGTCATGTGGCTAGAGCATCCATTGTCAATCACACCTCATCCAATAAGTCCACATGTGGATTGCCACGCACATAAAATAAGAGAATTAGTTTCTCTTAGGACCCAAGCCATTATAGATTTGGATCTCGCTGTGCATTTATGTAATTAAATCTTTGAAATACATATGATGCATTGTTGTCTTTGGAGACATTGCTCCATGGTTGCTCTATTTTTCTTGTTTAGGGACAAAAGTTTCATAAACATTTGGTAATTTTGAATAATCAAAAGGTTGATTATATGTACTTTACTCATTTTAATCGACCCTCATCCTCTTGTTCCCATTCCTCCTCACACCATACACAACAACACGAATAAGTGCATCATCATCTAAACATTCTTTCTTGTAAATTTTCGGACTTTCTTTGAGAGTCGTGTGGAGAAAACTTTGTGCTTTGAAGCCTAGAGCAAAACTTTTGAACCATCGATTTGGTTTTAAAGTTAACATATGTATTTGTTTAAGCTGACTCACCGCTTTGTATACAACATTTGTACAATCTTTTAACTTTGCTTCCAAAGTGACAATTTCATCAAGGTGAGAATCGAGTAATCTCCTAGATTTTTGTTAATGTTTGAAAAAACTTTGTTGACAGAGAGACAACTTTGAGTTTGTTTTTTGAAGATCAGTTGTGAGTTGATCAATTTGTTGTTTTTGTTCAAGTTTTTTGTTATCAAGTTTAGAAATTAAATCTTTGTAGGAGGTTACCAATTCTACCATTTGACGTTGCAAGTCTTGTTCTTTTACGTAAGATTTTTGAAACACAACTTCAAAACTTTTTTCCCTTGCTGCTTGATTTTCAAAATTTGTGAGTTGAAATTTACAGCTCTCAAGTTCAGTCGTTAATGATGCAATTTTGACTTTTAAAACCCTGTTTATTTTAGTGCATTTTTCAACTTAGGATTGGGTGGTCAAGACTAAGGCCATGAGATCTGGATCTGTTGCATGTGTAGATTCATTCTGTTCAATTTGATCATTGTGAAATTCTTCAAATGGATCATTAAATGTAACAATTGGGTTAATCTGCTCATCTTCTTGAAGAAACAGCGATGAGTCATTTTGAACAGATTGCTCTTTGTCATGTGCAGATGCAGATGGAGACACAATTTCATGTATGAGACATGTGTTTGAATTGGGTACCTAAGGCAGAGCCATCGATTATCATAGATCGGGCTCGCGTCACTCGTATGAAGTTTTGCATGTTATCCATTAAGACATGCGACATTGGCTTCCATATCTTCCATGTCATCATCGATGCAAGATCAACAATAAAAGTTTGTTCCTTGTCCGTGAGTTCCACCTACTTCATCTTTAAAAGCTAACAGTAATACCAGCTTGTGATGTTCACTGCCTCTTCTTTTTGGTTGTGGACAAGCATTAGCCAAGTGGCCCATTCCTCTGCAGTTGTAGCACCTGATGTCTGCATTTCCAGTTGTTGCATTCCTAATTTCAGCAGTCTGAACCTTTCTCTGGGGAGCACCCATGTGGTTAAAACGCTTGCCTATAGCCTATATTCCCAGTATAACCACCAGTAACCCCCTGACGTCCATAATTCCTGTTCTGAACTTCAATCTTTCTACCTTGTATCACAGCCTGATTTCTAGTGTTGGATGAGCTTCAGAGACGATTGTTAGATGGATTAACATATCTCCAAAATGCTTTGGCAATAAGTGCAAATCTATCAGTCAACTCTTGGAATGCATCTTCATTTAGATCGGTTGCTTGTGCATAGTACATGGTGTCGGAGTTATTGTATTCAACCATTTAATTAGGAGTTGATTGGTGTGGGACGAGTTGGTTGTTGGAGGATGATTGAGGATGAATAAAGCTTTGTTGTTGCTGGACATAAGCGTGATTTGACTTTGGAAATTGTTGAGATTGAGCCATGCATGCAAATGAATTCAGAGGTGGTGACGGTTGAAACATTGCACGCATAGCACGGTCTTTTGTAACTTCTTTTTCATGATGCTTTAGATATTTGTACAGTAACCCGTGTTTGAATTCATGGAGATTCTTGGTTTAACGAACAAACGTGACGTATTTTTCCCAATCTGGACCTAAGGAATTCAGAAACTTGGTGTTGATGGCAATCTTAGGCATGTTCACATTATGTCTATCCATGTCATTGATAATGTCTGTATACCGATGATAGTATGATTCTAATGATTCTCCAGGTGTGGCAGTGAACGTGTCATAAGAATGATACAACTTAGATTTCATCTTCTTGATTCAACTCTGTTCCTTCCATCAAGAGATGAATGTTTTCCCACATTGCTTGTGCAGTCTTTTTCGAATCAATGCTTAGAAGATTGGATTTGGTATTCCCAAAAAAATGTATTCCATAGCAAGTTGATCTGCTGCCACCTATGGTATTTGGTCTGGGGTGAGATGACTCTCATCTACATGAGTTGAAGTTGCAGCGCGAGGTGGAACAGCAGTGGGATCTCCTGGGACTGTTATAGTAGGCCAGGGGTATGGTCCTTCAAGGATAACACGTTTCAGATGTTTGTCGTTCGGCTTCCTTAGTTCAATAAACCTTAAGAATTTGCTTGCCCATTGAACATAATTTCCTGGTGTTAGCATGGGAGGTTTGTTAAGAGAACCAGCTTCATGGATTGATTGTTGACTGGTGAGGTTTTACACATTTGTTATGTGGTTGCTTTGGAGTGATCTAGGAAATGGTTGTTGTTGAGGGTATTGTTGTTGTTGTAGTTGCTGGAAAAATTGTTGTGGTGAAGGTTGTTATAGTTGATTGAATTGTTGTTGTTGAAGGAATTGTTGTTGCTGATTGTTGAGGAAAATAGTTGAAATACGGTGGTTAAGACATGATACTTGTGTAGTTATGATGGATCTTGTAGATGTTTGATAAGTGAGTTGAGGTGCAAGTTCTATGGAGTTGACCCAAGTTCGATAAAGTTGACTAAATCCATGTTCGATGATGTTGATTAAGTCCAAGTTCGATAAGTGAAGTTCAAACCAAGTTCTATAAGTTCAAGTTCTATGAGTTGAAGTGCGATAAGTTCAAGTTCTCTATGTCTAATGTAACCACCCGCATTTTTAGGTTACTTTTCATTTTCGAGAATTACTATTCACTTTTACTATTCACTTTCACTATTCATCCCGTAAAATTTTTAATCCACATTCTCGTAAGATAAATTATTTTAGTAATAACCTGAGAGTTCGACCATCGTTAGATCATTTTCGCAAAAGTTATTAAGTAAACATCGTTTTAAAGTTTCGTTTAGATGGTCCACGTTTAAACATCACGCGCATAACTAAAATCAACTCGACAATTTTCCTCGCATCGGATAAATTTTAGATCACTCATGATTAATTTGAGAATTTTTAAGATTTATTATTTTAATATTACCAAATAAGCCCGGTAGCAGAACAAAACTAAACTTACGTTTTAAAAATTCTACTTACATCCGGACTTAACGATTCTGCACCGTGTTTCTAATATGTTTTGAAACTTTACATTTTTGGAAAAGTCAAACATATTTCCTCCTCCTTTGACCATAAAGGAATTAACCTTGTACATTCTACATTTTGCTTAAATCACGTAACTTTTAAACTTCGCAAATAATCATTAAGTTATCCCGCGTATGACTAAAACCACATTTTGACATCTCATATCACTTTTAGACTAATTTTAGTCAACTCTAAATAAATTCACGGTCGTTTCACGAAATTTCGTTCTTTTCGATAAAGCTGCAATTACGCGTTTTTGACCCGTGATTTCGAGCTTTAAGCGGCGTTTTGCATCCAATGAGACTTATCACCCATTTTATATTTTTATATGGAGTATAATGATGAGTTTCATCATTCCTACAAGTTTCATATTTTTACGATACCGGTTTCGCTTTATGGCTTAACGACTTATGGTTGGCATTTAACGGAACCAAAACTTACTCTAAACTCAAGATATTATCAAAACTTATCATCTAAGCCACCTAGGCACATTGAGACCGACCTAAGGGGGAGTCATCATATTGGTGGCTTAATCTAACCAAGGTTCATTTTGATCATTACAAGTGTCCTAACTTAACCATGGTTAATAATTAACCCAATATATGGTTAACCAAACTTACCCTCCTATAAATAGGAAGTAAAATACATCATAAACTCCCTCACATACTGATTTTGATCGTTCATACCTAAACCATTCACATCTTCCATCATTTGATCTATAAACTCCAAGTTTATGCAAGGAAGTTCCAAAGATCAAGCTACTTCATCAAATCTCTAGCAAGTTTAAGTGATCTTCTTGAGTTTAGATCCACTCAAGTCACTTAGTACTTCATCACCAAATCTTCAAGTTTGCAAGGGTGCCAAGGTGTGGAAAGCTAGCTCAATCCCAAGTCTTAAGCGATCAATCAAAGTCCGATCCTTACTAGTTACTCCTTTCTTATTGAAAGCCAAAAGTTGTAAGCAACTTATCACCACCATCATCTCATCTTTATTATTCATAATCTTAACTATTTCATGCTATATATATAGTTACTATGTTGATTCATGATGTACATATACTCAATCACTTGTTTTAATTCACATATTGTCATAAAAGTAACAAACTAGTAACCTAGTCATATTCTACACATTTGAGACCATTAAAATCAGTAACCTATGGAATTTCTAACTTACATAATATGATAGACAAGATAAAAAGGTAAATATAGCAATTTGAATCACCCAAAACGGACAAACGAGTCAAAAGTTATAAGCAAAAGAAGTTAGCGAAACCTAAACGCCGAAACTGCCAATAGCTTGCTGTTTTGAGTTCTGCCGTTTTAAAAATGGTACTTCTGTTCCGAATCATCAAAACGTTAAAACATGAAAGTTTTCCGGAACGACGTTTTCCTTTAATAACTCGGACCTTGAAAACGCTTAAACAGGCCATAAATCTTTCAAAAACAGAAACTGCTATATATTTAAGTTTCACAACTATACTTTTGTCACAACTACAAGCAAACCAAGAGGCCTAATGGCCATAAGCCAAGACCACAACTACGGCTAAGCTCAAGGATGAGTCTCAAGACCATGGTAGTTAAGACCAAAGTCACGGCAAGACCATGGCTAAAACCTTAAGGCTTGTTTACCCAAGACCGTTAACTAAGGTAATCATATTTATGAAACGATGAGAACTTATAAAAACATGATAAGCTTATTTATGTAACAATCTTCACTCAAAACATATGTTGTATCTACTAAGTGCTACAATAGTAGGGAGCTTCATGTGAGGGTTCATTTGAGTAAAACGTATCGACGAGTTCTTGGATTTACGATTTAAAGTGTCCTAGCTCCTTGAACGTTCTTGCATGACCTCGAATTATGATGGCCCGAGCGATAGTACGATATCTATAAACTAAATATGTTTTCATATATTAAAGATCTTTCTATAAACATCATATGATAATTGACTACATCATGATCAACATAGGAATATATATATATATATATTTATATATATATATATATATATATAGGATGGTTTATGTTTTCTTAAACATTATTCCAAACTTAAGTCGCAACATTTCGTTTTTAGGTTGTACGTAGAAGTCTTCCGACTTATCCATCGCATCCGTTAAAGTACTTAATATCATCAACTCTTGGTGAGTTCATAGCCCCACTTTCTATTACTTAATTGTTTTACAAACCCTTGGGGGAGATACATGCTTTATTTTAAATCGAACACATTGCTTTCAAATTATACTTGAAATATATTAGTTGCACTAAGTACACTATTGCCAAAGTCCCTATTATCATGAACCATTAATCACTTGCAGTGAGCGAATAATGTGGATAGATCTATCGGGAATGACAAATCCCGTTTGTTTGACCAGGTCTAGCAAACAAAAGCACTCTATTTGAAGATCCATAGTTTTAATGGCAAATTACCTATTAGGGCATCGGTTACTATTATATGACAAGTATTAACGTTTCGGTATCATGAGCTTAGTGCAATAATATCTGTTTTGCTTTCAAACTATTGGTGTGAGTCTATAGCTCACACTACCAACATAATGTGTTCAACCATCAAACAAACTCTATGAATTTCACTCAACCTTTGTGTTGTGATTTTAAGCATGTATTTCGTGTCCATAATGTCGGAAGTCGCACGGAAGAGCGAGGACTAGATCAAGAATGCTATAAATTTTATTATCATTCGAAAACCAATTTAATGTATTTTGTAAACTTGGAACCATTTGGGACCTCATTTTTGTAAACTCGATATTTATATAAATCGAATGATAAATCTTTTAAAACGACTCAATTTGAGTTCATTTTCTATTGTTATGATTGTTGTGCCATGAAGTAACACCAGTTTGAATTCATTGCGTATCACGAAATTGGGGGTGTTACAGATTGGTATCGAGCCACGATTATAGAAAACGGGTCTAATGAGACTTAAACTATAACTACTTTTACAAACAAAAATATTTTATAGCCTTCCGTTCTCCGTGCCTTCCATCCTCCGGCGATTATGTGACTCTTAGGTTTTTTAAGCTATATAAACATACTAGTATATTGATATATACACTCGACATAATTTCAATCATAAACAATGTACTTAACATATCTGCGTATGCCTATTCTAAGGCATTACGGCACAATCATATTTTCCCAATCTCCCAATCATGCATCTACTCATGCATTTTAGGATTACGAAACTTTATCCAAGACATTGTAATTGATTACAATGGTCTTTCCTACTTCCCAGACATTGTGAGATACAATGGTCTCATTCATTTTCAAGACACTGTGAGATACAGTGGTCTCTATTACTCTCGGACATCGTAAATCCTACAAGATCTCTATTACATTCTCGGACAATCGTAAATCCTATAGTGGTCTCATTTATTTCTCAAGACATTGTGGGTTACACAATGATCTCTATCATTTCTCAAGACATTGTGGGTTACACAATGGTCTCTCCATCTTTTCTCAAGACATTGTGGGTTACACAATGATCTCTCCATCCTTTCTCAAGACATTGTGAGCTACACAATGATCTCTACATCATTTCTTAGACATTGTGAGTTGCACAATGGTCTTTATTATTTCCTAGACATTGTGAGTTACACAATGGTCTCAACTGTTTCTCAGACATTGTGAGTTGTACAATGGTCTCAACTACTCCTCAGATATTGTAAGTTATACAATAGTCTCTAAAATTATCTTATAAACATTATATGATATTGTTTTACATGAAACCCGTCACGATCTATCAATTTCCCTAATGGAAATACAAGAAATGGGATTTCTAAAAGATAAACCGACTCATCATCTACAAAAGTCGAAGTTCAAAAACTTTCTCTACATTCATCAAAATTCCCTTCTGAAACCTTCATTATTAAAGGTTCGTGATTCTAGCCAAGTATAGACTATCTTAGGATTACTTAAGATTTCCTTTCCATACGTATCTACCCATACTATCTTCTATGCAAGGGAATGTGAAAACATAGGTTGCAAGTCTTTTATGGCCAGGACTTGCAACTGGATGGTTTGATATCACCTTTGCTTAGTGGACAATTTCTCAAAAGCTATGGACATTCACAAGTATACCTAATTTAGGTATTTGAAAAAGTTATCGAACATCAGCCAAATATAGTCTAGTCACCTATATTTAGCCTAGGGATAGTGGAACATAGTCTGACTAACTATGTTCGACTTAAAATTTTCAAATACTAGGAATAGTTATACAAGTTATTCAGGTTGATTTCCTACTTAAACTCGATAAACCATCAGAATTCATTAAAAAGATCTAGAGACATGATAGTGTTTTACCACTAAGCGAGATCTTAATACTTATTTATACTACCTAATTTCATTCTTGAAAGTTTTCATTTATGAAATAATCCTATCTACTATCTTGGGATAGTCATCAAATCTTCTCGTCATTTCTTAGAACTACTAGCCTGATTAGGTTTCAAGGATATCATTCCGCCATATTCCTTCAAAATTCACTTATGATTTTAAAGCAAACTTGACATCTCTACCTAAGAATAATGGTAAACATACGCTACACTCTTCTAATCATCAACATATCACATCATTATCTGAACCCCATTGAAATTCAGTATGTAAAACTTCACGATATCACGTTTCTTTGAAACACTAGTAGACATAAACACTATACGATATAGCCTTCATCTCGAAACCACCTAAGACATGATCAACTTTGGAAATGGTTTGGATAACCACTTGCCACTAGCAAGATTTTTCCTACAACGACGTTTTCAACATCATTACAAACCATTTCACATCAACAATATCTTACACCTTTGATTAACAACAGTTACCCTAACAACAACAAAACTATTCCATTTTGAGGCACTATATAGACAAAAGTGTTAGTTAACCATTTGATTGACTAAGGTGTTCAAACATCACCCACGAAACAACTAAGGAAACCATACAAATACAAATTAGGCTCCATGCCGCACACTATCACCAAAAACTCCATGTTAGAAATTAGGGTTTTATTAATAGCCTCGATACAATAAGATATGATTCGTTTTGAGAATCGGGAAAAGCCAAACTTTAGGTATATTGGATTCTATAAGATTTTAACAAAACCCTTTAGATTACCAACGCCACGACCAAAAACTTAGAATGGTACATAACACATTCTATGACCAGAAACTTAAGGGCGCAAAGATTAGAATTCGGCGCATATAACCATATTTTCCTAGACACTTCAACATTAGTAACACACACTTGAATTCGGACGAATTCTCATTAAGGGGTGAGGCCAAACCACCCGCATTTTAGGTTACTTTTCATTTTCGAGAATTTACTATTCACTTACTATTCACATTTACTATTCACTTTCACTATTTATCCCGTAAAATTTTTAATCCACATTCTCGTGAGATAAATTATTTTAGTAATAACCGAGAGTTCGACCATCGTTAGATCATTTTCATAAAAGTTATTAAGTAAACATCGTTTTAAAGTTTCGTTTTAGATAGTCCACCGTTTAAACATCACGCATAACGAAAATCAACTCGACAATTTTCCTCGCATCGATAAATTTTAGATCACTCATGATTAATTTGAGAATTTTAAGATTTATTATTTTAATATTACCAAATAAGCCCAAGCAGAACAAAACTAAACTTACGTTTTAAACAATTCTACTTACATCCGGACTTAACGATTCTGCACCGTGTTTCTAATATATTTTTGAAAATTTTACATTTTTTGGAAAAGTCAAACATATTTCCCTCCTCCTTTGACCATAAAGGAATTAACCTTGTACATTCTATATTTTTGCTTAAATCGCGTAACTTTTAAACTTCGCAAATAACTGTTAAGTTACCCCGCGTATGACTAAAACCACATTTTGAAATCTCATATCACTTTTAGACTAATTTTAGTCTACTCTAAATAAATTCACGGTTGTTTCCGAAATTTCGTTCTTTTCGATAAACTGCAATTACAGCGTTTTGACCGTATTTGAGCTTTAAGCGGCGTTTTGCATCCAATGAGACTTATCACCCATTTTATATTTTTAGATGGAGTATAATGATGAGTTTCATCATTCCTACAAGTTTCATATTTTTACGATACCCGGTTTCGTTTTATGGCTTAACGACTTATGGTTGGCATTTAACGGAACCAAAACTTACTCTAAACTCAAGATATTATCAAAACTTATCATCTAAGCCACCTAGGCACATTGAGACCAAACTAAGGGGGTCATCATATTGGTGGCTTAATCTAACCAAGGTTCATTTGATCATTACAAGTGTCCTAACTTAACCATGGTTAATAATTAACCCAATATATGGTTAACCAAACTTACCCTCCTATAAATAGGAAGTAAAATACATCATAAACTCCCTCACATACTGATTTTGGTCGTTCATACCTAAACCATTCACATCTTCCATCATTTGATCTATAAACTCCGGGTTTATGCAAGGAAGTTCAAAGATCAAGCTACTTCATCAAATCTCTAGCAAGTTTAAGTGATCTTCTTGAGTTTAGATCCACTCAAGTCACTTAGTACTTCATCACCAACTCTTCAAGTTTGCAAGGGTGGCAAGGTGTGGAAAGCTAGCTCAATCCAAAGTCTTAAGCGATCAATCAAAGTCTGATCCTTACTAGTTACTCCTTTCTTATTGAAAGCCAAAAGTTGTAAGCAACTTATCACCACCATCATCTCATCTTTATTATTCATAATCTTAACTATTTCATGCTATATATATAGTTACTATGTTGATTCATGATGTACATATACTCAATCACTTGTTTTAATTCACATATTGTCATAAAAGTAACAAACTAGTAACCTAGTCATATTCTACACATTTGAGACCATTAAAATCAGTAACCTACCGAATTTCTAACTTACATAATATGATAGACAAGATAAAAAGGTAAATATAGCAATTTGAATCACCCGAAGCGGACAAACGAGTCAAAAGTTATAAGCAAAAGAAGTTAAGCGAAACCTAAACGCCGAAACGCCAATAGCTTCTTTGTTTTGAGTTCGCCGTTTTAAAATGGTACTTCGTCGAATCATCAAAACGTTAAAACATGAAAGTTTTCCGGAACGACGTTTTCCTTTAATAGCAAAGAAGCTCGGACCTTGAAAACGCTTAAACAGGCCATAAATCTTTCAAAAACAGAAACTGCTATATATTTAAGTTTCACAACTATACTTTTGTCACAACTACAAGCAAACCAAGAGGCCTAATGGCCATAAGCCAAGACCACGACTACGGCTAAGCTCAAGGATGAGTCTCAAGACCATGGTAGTTAAGACCAAAGTCACGGCAAGACCACGGCTAAAGCCTTAAGGCTTGTTTACCCAAGACCGTTAACTAAGGTAATCATATTTATGAAACGACGAGAACTTGTAAAAACATGATAAGCTTATTTATGTAACAATCTTCACTCAAAACATATGTTGTATCTACTAAGTGCTACAATAGTAGGGGAGCTTCATGTGAGGGTTCATTTGAGTAAAGCGTGTCGACGAGTTCTTTGGTTTACGATTTAAAGTGTCCTAGCTCCTTGAGCGTTCTTGCATGACCTCGAATTATGATGGCCCGAACGGTAGTACGATATCTATAAACTAAATATGTTTTCATATATTAAAGATCTTTCTATATACATCATATGATAATTGACTACATCATGATCAACATAGAATATATATATATATATATATATATATATATATATATATATATATATATATATATATATATATATATATATATATATATATATATATATATATATATATATATATATATATATATATATATATATATATATAGGATGGTTTATGTTTTCTTAAAAATTATTCCAAACTTAAGTCGCAACATTTCGTTTTTAGGTTGTACGTAGAAGTCTTCCGACTTATCCATCGCATCCGTTAAAGTACTTAATATCATCAACTCTTGGTGAGTTCATAGCCCCACTTTCTATTGTGTTAATACAAATAAACCGTAAAAACGTTTATTAGTATTTTGCGATCTCTTTGTGTTTTGTTGATAACATATATAATGTTGTCTTAAGTATTATTATAAGGATACATGTTATTTTTGTAAAGCATTTACATATAATCTTTTAAATACAAAAATGTAGTAACTTAAGCATTTGTTGTAATAGTTAATTAGGATGAGTAAAAATCACAACCCATGGATCTTAACCCATACCCAAAGAGACTTGATACAATGTATACTTAGATACATTGAATCTAGATATAACCCATGGACCAACCCATGACCCATAACCAAAAACCCATGGGCAAGAGGGCGTTCCACGGATCCCTAGCTTTGTGCTAGCGGATCCCAAGTGGAAGGATCGTGGGATCCGTGTGAGCAGGTGAGGAAATTTGCCTATAAATAGAGAGCCATTTCTTCATTCTAACTCACCCTCTTCTTACTAAATCTCTCATACACTCTCATTCTCTTCTAACATATAGATCACTTGATCTAGAGAGTTGTTCTTCTTTTCCTTCTATTTGTGATCCTCATATAGGTCCTTCTCTAAGCGAGATCACGAGCATTCTACAAGTCATCCAAGCAAGGGTCCTTGATTGATTTGTCACTCATAAGATTTACATGGCGAAGATCTTGTATTTGATATTTCACATATTTGTTGTGTAATAGTTGTGTTGGTTTGGTCCACCGTGCTACGGACTCGGTATCTAGCTTTGTACGGATAAAGTGTAAGCAACATTGTGAAGGCTTCTCCGCCAAGTGAAGGAGTTTGTTGACATAGTGCTTGAACTCTCGAGTAGGTGACTCGGGGAGTGGAGTAGGGCAAGGAAGGTGTCCTTGTGGCGAACCACTATAAATCGGTTGTGTCATTTCTATCCCTTATCTTTGTTTATTTGCTTACATTATCATTAGATCTATCGTTCTCAACATCCATACGATTTCACATAATATCGAATCTAAAGTTTTGAAATCAACTTAAAATCGGCAAAACTATTCAACCCCTTTCTAGTTTTCCACAATTGGCATCAAGAGCTAAGTTTATAAAAGTTTTAAAATAAAATTGTATTTTAAAACTTTTCGATCACTATGGGTTCGAAAATTATAAGGAAGGGCAATCTATGCACGACCACCACTACTTGAAACTAATGGTTTTATATATTGGAAAATAGATTCGAAACATATGTGAAGTCTAAAGATATTGATCTTTGGTACATTATTGTTGAAGGTGATTTTGAGGCTACCTCAAATGATGATAAAGGAAATTTAGTTCACATACCTCATGATAAACTAAATGATGAAATGAAGAAAAGCTTTCTAAAAATAGTGAAGCAAAATGGTTTTATATAATGCTTTACCGAAAAGGAATTGAAAGAATTTCTATGCTTAAAACCTCTAAAGAAATTTGGAATTCTTTAGTTGTAACTCATCAAGGCAACCAACAAGTTAAAAACAAGAAAATTGATCTATTTGTTCAACAATATGAACAATTTTCAATATCGGATGAAGAAACTATAGATCGTTCATTTGCTAACTTTAATACTATTATTACATCTTTACAAGCACTTGATGAATCCTTTTCTAGCCGTAACCATGTTAGGATATATCTAAGGGCACTTCCATCAGTGGAGATCCAAGGTGACGGCAATCGAAGAGTCAAAAGATTTGACAATCCTCACCTCGACGAACTCATAGGCAACCTAAAAGTCTGAGCTTGTCCTTGCTAAAGATTCGAAGCCTCAAAGGTGAAAGAGAACACAAATCTCTTGCCCTTAAAGCCAAAAGGTTTCGAAGCGATGAGGAGAGCTCATCTTCGAGTAGTGACGACGAAGAGTGCGCTATGGCGGTAAGGGACTTTAAAAGTTCTTTAGAAGAAAGGGTAGATCGTCAAACAACCGTATGAAGATAAGAAAGGCTTGGAAAAACAAAGAGGACGAAAAGCCAAAGGATGATCGTACTTGCTTTAAATGTGGGGACCCAAACCACTTTATTAGTAAGTGTCCCAAGCAGGATGATCAAAAGGCATTCGTGGCGCACGTGGGAAATGGCGACGAGGAGGGCGAAGAAATTTGTCTCATGGCAAATGACGAGTGTGCTTAAAGGTCGACCTAGACCCCGATGAATGGGTCAAGGATAGCGGGTGCGAGGCACATGACCGGCAATAGGATCTATTCTCCACATATGAATCCGTAAATGGAGGTAATGTGGTGTTTGAAAATAGCAAAAGTAGAATCATCGGTAAAGGTACGGTTTCTAACAAATCTCTAACCATTAACGATGTGTGTCACGTAGAAAACCTAAACTTTAATCTCTTAAGTATAGGACAAATATGTAATAAAAAGTGCAATGTACTTTTACCGAAACCGATAGTAAGATACTTAAAATGGCATAACCATAGGAAGAGAATTAGGAAACATGGAGTCTATGTCATTAAAATCGGTAATGAACCTAAAGACAAACTATGTCTTACCTCTATGGATGATACTTCGACCTTATGGCATCGAAGATTGGGTCACGCCAATATGCGACTTCTTCAATCGCTATCATCCAAAGATCTAGTAAGAGATCTACCTAAGTTAAAATATGAACATCATTTTTGTGATGCTTGTAATATAGGAAAACAAGCTCACTCGAGTCATAAAGCTAAAAACATGGTGTCCACAACTAGGTGACTATAATTACTACATATGGATTTATTTAGTCCATCCGCTATCCAAAGTTATGGAGGCAACTACTATACTTTGGTAATAGTGGATGACTACTCTAGATATACTTGGACAAAATTTTTAAAGAACAAAACGGAAACGTTTAACTATTTTGAAATATTAAGCAAAAGATCCAAAGACAACTAGGAAAACCCATAGTGTCTATTAGGACGGATCATGGTAGGGAATTCGATAATGAAGTGCAATTGGAGCTTTTGTGGCGCTAATGGTATTACTCACAACTTCTCGGCTCCACGACTCCACAATCGAATGGGGTAGTAGAAAGAAAGAATAGAACCCTTCAAGAAATGAGTAGAACCATGCTTAACGAACAATCCATACCTCAAAATTTTTGGTGTAATCTTGTTGATACCTCAACGTACATACTCAATCGAGTCTTAATTAGACCAATCTTAGGTAAAACTCCATATGAGTTACTCCGAGGCAAAAGCCTACTTTAAATCATTTAGAGTCTTTGGAAGTAAATGCTTCATTCTTAACACTAAAGATTACCTTACAAAATTTGATCCTAAATCAACGAAGGTATCTTTCTAGGTTACTCGCTTAATAGCAAAGCTTACATCATATTAAACAAAGAAACAATGAAGGTGAAGAGTCATTAAACATAAAATTTGATGAAAGTCCACCCAAACCCTCTCCACCTCTTGTCGATGGCGAGATCATAGAAAGTGAAGCTATTGTAATTAAGAAAAGATAAATGAAGAAGAAGAACCTTCAATTAGTGAAATCACAAACATTAAAGAGTCCAAAGATCACCCGTAGATAAGGTCATAGGAAAGCTAAGCGAGCGAGCGTTAAGGTCTCAAGTTCAAAACCTAAGTAGCTTATTTTGTTTTGTTTCAACTATAGAACCTAAGAACACACAAGAAGCCATAAAAGATGAAAGTTGGGTAATGGCTATGCAAGAAGAATTAAATCAATTTGTTTCTAATGATGTATGGACACTTGTCCCTCCACCTAGTAATCAAACCATAATAGGAACAAAATGGGTGTATAAAAACAAATTAGATGCAAGCGGGTAGTATCTAGGAACAAGGCTAGACTCGTTGCCCAAGGGTATAACCAACAAGAAGGAATAGACTTTGATGAGACCTATGCCCCGTGGCTAGATTAGAGTCTATAAGAATACTTCTTGCGTATGCTTGTGCTAATGATCTAAAGCTTTATCAAATGGATGTCAAAAGCGCTTTTCTAAATGGTCTTATTAATGAAGAAGTATATGTAGCTCAACCTCAAGGGCTTCATCGATTTTGAAAACCCAAACACGTTTATAAATTAAAGAAATCCTTTATGGTCTTAAACAAGCTCCAAAAGCTTGGTATGATGACTCAAGTCCTTTTAATTAAACATAACTATACCATGGGGTTAGTTGATAACACACTTTTACTAAGAAAAAGAGTCACACTTAATCATAGTACAAATATCGTAGATGATATTATATTCGGATCCACTTGTCAAGACATGTGTGATGATTTCTCTAAAATCATGCATGACGAGTTCGAGATGAGTATGATGGGAGAACTTAGTTTCTTTCTTGGTCTACAATTAAACAAGTAGAAGATGGTATCTTCTTCAATCAATCTAAATACATCAAGGAGATGTTAAAGAAATTTGGTCTAGAAGAGTCGAAACCAATTAGGACACCACGTCATCCGACACCAAACTCACAAAAGATGAAGATGGCGAATCCGTAGATAATACTAAATATCGTGGCATGATAGGTAGTCTTCTCTACCTCACGGCAAGTGAGGCGGATATCATGTTTAGTGTGCTGCTTATGTGCTAGGTTTCAAGAAAACCCCAAAACTTCACACCTTGAAGCCGTAAAAGAATTTTAGATACATTAAGGTACAACACAATTAGGATTATGGTATCCTAAGGGCACGGTGTAGAAACAATTGTATATCTGATTCGACCATGCGGGGATTACGTTGATAGAAAAAGTACAAGTGGGTGTGTACTTTCATGGGATGTTGTTTAACATCATGGTTTTCTAAGAAACAAACCGCTCTAGCAATATCAACAAGCTGAAGCAGTCGTCTCACAAGCAAAGCATGCCAACAAGCACTATGGATGAAACAAGCGTTAGTAGACTACGACATTCATCTAAGCGACATAGCTATTCTATGTGACAACAAAGGTGCCATCGACTTAAGCAAGAATCGGTTGCATTCGCGCACCAAGCATATAGAGATTTGTCATCACTTAAGAGACAATGTTCAAAGGGAACATTTCTATTGAGAAAGTAGCATCCGAAGATAACATAGCCGGCGTCCTCACCAAACCGTTGAAGCGGAACAATTCAACCTACTTACGTCTTGGTCTTGGTTTAATGGAACACACGTCGTAATTTATTTTGACTCCACAAGGTATGTAAACACTAGCCTTCTTCCTTACGAGTCTAGGATCTCTATTTCACGCACAACTCACAAACAATACGGAATTTTCAAAACCAAAGATAAGTTTTTTTTTCACTTATAGCTTTCCTACTTTTATATACACATTTTCAAAGAAAACCTACTTGCACAATGTTTTCTAAAAGATGATACCTTCCGTATCAATTTCACAAAAGCAATCTCTCACGTCTAGGACAAATCGCTTTTTCATTATTAATACAAAGTAAAACCCGTTTTCATTGCATCTCATGTCTTTTGAATGCTAAAGGGACACATAACTAATATGTGTTTTCGGGTACATTCATTTAAGCTACAATGAATTAGGAGCATTGACAACACAAGATTACGTACTTATGTACTAAATCGTGTTTCGGGTTATCTCAATAGGATACTTTTATACTTCTAGTTTAATTTTATTTCTTTTAGGGTCGAGATAACCGCAACTCCAAATAGTTTGCATATAGGCACAATAGGCAAAAATATCTCCAAAAGGAGAATTTTGTCTTGCTGAAACACGGACCCACGGATCCCACCTTCATGCGGACGGATCCCTCGAGGAAGGATCCGTGGGATCCGTGTATCTGTTGTTTTCAACTTCTATTTTGTCTTTTGGATGAAATCCACATTTGTTTTATTTTTAGGAGTATGCTCTTTAATGCTTGTGTTCTCATGATCACATGCCTTGAATTCATATCTAATCATTAGATTTTAATCCATATTTTGGGTCAAGCATTCATTACAATGTGTTGTTTTTTTTATATATATAACTCCTAAAATGCTTGCATACTCCATCTCCTTCTCACAAACACACTTCATCATGTCATCCAAAAACCCTTTAGGAGAAACATCTAGTACAAACAATCATGATATCCAAACCTTTGTACTTCCATCATCCAAAATACCACAATCAAATGCTAGGATATCCGCACGGATTAGTATCCGATCTTGTTGTTTAGCAAAACCAACCTCAAATGATTCATCCTCAAATAACTCACCACAAGATGCTTCCATTATAGCACCACCTTCATCACCAACAAGTACACCAACTTTATCACCACCTAAAATAACTCTTTTGGAACTCCTTAGAACTCCAACAAGATCTACCCAACCTAAAGAAAAAGAAATAGTCTTTCCACACCCCCACATCACCAAATACTATTTTCAAGATCTTGAAACATCACCACCTCTAGCTCCCATCTCATTACAAGAACATCTAGGTTCTTTTCCACCACCACGTCTGAACATTCCGGATTTTGATCCATATTTTCCTAATTTTCCACCACAACTTCCGCATAACTCAAATCAAAACAACCCGGAAAACTTCCGCACTCATTACCCACATCATTTACAATGTGAACATTGCCAATCCACTAGGGAAATTGTAATAGAAGTTAGGGAAGAAATGCGTTTCATACTCAACCTCATCCTTGATCGCATCAATACCATTACTCATCAAAACCTCTATCCATAACCTTATGCAAGCATGGAAGGAATCTCTACTACTATTTTTCACTTTTAGTATTAAAATTTTCTTTGTCATTTTCAAGAACAAGTCTTGTTCTTATTTTTACATGCTTGTGGCTTAACTACCACTACAATTTGTCGTTTTATTACAAGGCCTTGTTTACATACCTTGGCTCCTATCTTGTTTCTCGACAACCATAAGATCATTTAAGCATGTTACTAACTTTCTTTTGTAGATTTTTTTCTTTTGGCCCCAAACTAGGGGATCTACCATCGAGGGGAGTAAAAATCGTAGACTACTTTTTCCTCCAGGGTTAACTTTTGTTTCGACAAAAGGGAGAAGAAGTAAAACTTAGGAGCTTTCAAAACTTACATCTATTCTTAAGTTTTACTCATCATAACATTATATTTTGTCATCAACAAAAAGGGAGATTGTTAATACAAATAAACCGTAAAACGTTTATTAATATTTTGCGATCTCTTTGTGTTTTGTTGATAACATATATAATGTTGTCTTAAGTATAATTATAAGGATACATGTTATTTTGTAAAGCATTTACATATAATCTTTTAAATACAAAAATGTAGTAACTTAAGCATTTGTTGTAATAGTTAATTAGGATGGGTAAAAATCACAACCCATGGATCTTAACCCATACCCAAAGAGACTTGATACAATGTATACTTAGATACATTGAATCTAGATATAACCCATGGACCAACCCATGAACCATAACCAAAAACCCATGGGCAAAGAGGCGTTCCACGGATCCCTAGCTTTGTGCTAGCGGATCCCAAGTGGAAGGATCCATGGGATCCGTTTGAAACGATGAGGAATTTGCCTATAAATAGAGAGCCATTTCTTCATTCTAACTCACCCTCTTCTTACTAAATCTCTCATACACTCTCATTATCTTCTAACATATAGATCACTTGATCTAGAGAGTTGTTCTTCTTTTCCTTCTATTTGTGATCCTCATATAGGTCCTTCTCAAGGCGAGATCACGAGCATTCTACAAGTCATCCAAGCAAGGGTCCTTGATTGATTTGTCACTCCGCAAGATTTTTGTATTTGATATTTCACATATTTGTTGTGTAATAGTTGTGTTGGTTTGGTCCACCGTGCTACGGACTCGGTATCTAGCTTTGTACGGATAAAGTGTAAGCAACGCGTGAAGGCTTCTCCGCCAGTGAAGGAGTTTGTTGACATAGTGCTTGAACTCTCGAGTAGGTGACTCGGGAGTGGAGTAGGGCAGGAAGGTGTCCTTGTGCCGAACCACTATAAATCGGTTGTGTCATTTCTATCCCTTATCTTTGTTTATTTGCTTACATTATCATTAGATCTATCGTTCTCAACATCCATACGATTTCACATAATATCGAATCTAAAGTTTTTGAAATCAACTTAAAATCGGCAAAACTATTCAACCCCCCCTTCTAGTTTTCCACATATTACTTAATTGTTTTACAAACCCTTGGGGGAGATACATGCTTTATTTTAAATCGAACACATTGCTTTCAAATTTTACTTGAAATATATTAGTTGCACTAAGTACACTATTGCCAAAGTCCCTATTATCATGAACCATTAATCACTTGCGAGTGAACGCGAATAATGTGGATAGATCTATCGGGAATGACAAATCCCGTTTGTTTGACCAGGTCCGGCAAACAAACGCACTCTATTTGAAGATCCATAGGTTTAATGGCAAATTACCTATTAGGGCATCGGTTACTATTATATGACAGCTGTTAACGTTTCGGTATCATGAGCTTAGTGCAATAATATCAGTTTTGCTTTCAAACTATTGGTGTGAGTCTATAGCTCACACTACCAACATAATGTGTTCAACCATCAAACAAACTCTATGAATTTCACTCAACCTTTGTGTTGTGAGTTTTAACATGTATTTCAGTCCATAATGTCGGAAGTGGCACGGAAGCGAGGACTAGATCAAGAATGCTATAAATTTTATTATCATTCGAAAACCAATTTAATGTATTTTGTAAACTTGGAACCATTTGGGACCTCATTTTGTAAACTCGATATTTATATAAATCGAATGATAAATCTTTTAAAACGACTCAATTAGAGTTCGTTTCTATTATTATATTGTTGTGCCATGAAGTAACACCGGTTTGAATTCATTGCGTATCACGAAATGGGGTGTTACATCTACGTTCGATAAAGTCAAGTTAGATGGCCAAATGAGATATTAAATTTGATAAGTTCAAATTATATATCAAATTCGATAGTTCAAACTTGAAGTTCGTTGGATCTATCTAACTTGTCCAATTTAGAAGATTTGTTCTTAGTCGAAGTATTCAACTGGCTTATCCAAGCAAGAGAAGTACTGAGTAACCTTGAATCAGTGATGAAACTTTGAAATTCTTGAAGTTCGATAACCAAGTCCGATGACCAAGTCTGCCAAGTGCGAAGAAACCCCCTTTCAAGTTCGATAAATAGACTATTTTTTAGGAAATCTATTTTACGACAAACTACAAGCTTCTAAATAGTTTCTTTCAATATAAAACCCTTAAAAACACTTAAATATTAAGAAATTTTCAAACTTTGATGTTTTTAATGGTTTGTGTGCAAGTTCGATAAAATGTACAAAACACTAAACGACTTAAAACTTGATTTTGAACCTAAAAGTTATGAACTTTATGCTAACAACTAAGCTTCTAAACACTATAGAATCCTTCAAATTTTCCAAGCTTTAAGATTAAGTGCTAGAATCAAAGCTTTTAGCTTTGTAAGAAATAAAAATCAACTCGTATGTAGAAAATATGAAACGTAGTGCACCAAATCACTTTAACCAACCATCATATGGCAATTGATACCACTTGTAGGTTCCCAAGTATGTAAACTAACACAAGATATCTAGTGAGAGAAAGTATAGAGAGAGAAAGAGATGGGAGGATTCATGAGAAACAAATAAAAAAAAGTAATATTGTAAATGAATCAACCAAGGCTCAAATGAGCCTTTACAAATGTATGTATACAAGTAACCTAGGGCAACACCCCTACTTGGTCTTTCTAGAGAATTCCCAAAGCCCATGGGCTTACTACAAGGCTAGTGGGCTAATACTAACTTATAAGCCTAATTATGATAACCTATTACATAAACTAATGACCGACACTTTATATTGATTACATGTAATCCCAACACATAGATTGCATGAAATGTTTTTATGTATTTAGTTAACGAATAATTAGATTTATTTCGTTAAATCGATCTTGTTACCTTGTTATATTAATTGTTAATATGTATATATGTGATTATATGTGAGCTATGACAAAAACATGCATGTTTTGTCATGGTTATATGAATCTTGATATTTGTGCAATAATTGTTAAGTGCTTATACATATTTTATTATGCGATATATGTTAATTAATTAAGATTTATTTGTGATTAATTATACGACACGTCAATTGGCTAATATTTTATTAATTATAAAGTTGGGGAAGACCCCACATGTATCGTTTTATTTTATGAACTTATGTGGTTATTGTATATTATTAACGTGAGGTTTACGCAATCAATTCATTGATGTATCTAATCCACTTGTACCATTAGATCAAAAATAAGTGGGAGTCTTAGTTAATAATATACATGTTAGTTGATTTAAATTGGGATAATTACACGAAAATGTATCTAACTTGTCACTTTTTGTAGTTTTGTGTATCCTACTATTTTTTTGTAGTTCCATGTACTCAACTTTTAAATCCATGTAGTTCCATGTACTTAACTTTGCAAAGTCACCAATTGAGACCAATATACCCAAAAGTTGCATACATAGAACTACAAAAAAAAGTTTAATAATACATACAACTGATCACCCTGGTACACAGAACTAAGTGAATTCAAAAGTTGAGTACATAGAACTATAAAAAATAGTAGGATACAGAGAACTTCAAAAATGAAAAGTTAAATACATTTACGTGTAATTATCCCATTTAAATTTCACATATTAATTGTATTAGTTGGTTATTTTTCTTATTTGCGTTATTATTGTTTGACAAGTAACAAGCAAAAGGTGTTTTTTAGAAGAGAAAATAAACTGGACTAATCAATGGTGAAATTTAATTTATTATAAATTATTAATCTTGTGAAATCTTATGTGACACCAAGGGGTTAGCCTTACATGCCGTAATGTGTTAAATGCATCATGGCGTCGAGATTTGCAAGAGTTAATGATTTATAATGTGTTTTAACAATAAAACTCAACTTTTATCCTATTGGTATTATTTGTTTCATTAGTCTAAATTAGCTCACCCATTGTGACAAACTATAAGAGAGGTATAAGGAGGGTTTCTCCCTAAAGAAGAAGGTTTTTAATACGCTTCGCGTTGACCCGCTTCTCCACTTCTTTGTGCGTCAAATGGAGCTACCGATGACTTTCAGTAGAATAATGTCAAGATTAAAAGCTCTTTACTTTATTAATCACATTGAATCGTCGATTTTAAAGGTGTAATGGTAATAAATTTATGTTCACGAGATTGACACATAAATAAGACATACACCATAATAAAAGAACTGATTGAGTAAAGTTTTTTATTAAAATTCTATGATATGAAGATGTATCTATGCTTCTTCATACATATTTGATTGCACATCAAATTAAACGTACCCTTGAACAATTTAAGTTTATGCCATCCAAGATTAAAGAAACACTTGCAGTTGCCAGTTACATTACGTGAAACGTAGCTAGATTGTAATCTCAAGGTAAATCTACATGTTGTATGAGACGTAGCTGAAATAAATTTACAATTTTTAAATTGGACAACTTAATTGAGTTATGTGGTGAGATCCCATAACCTAAGGCATTAGATGGGATGAAACATGCTTACATGACACTATGTGATTGTCCTTAGTGCCATGAGTAAGTCCCATAATAATCTAGGAGTTGCAAAAATGTTTGGCAATTATTGTTTGACTCTTACCTTGTTGAATACCATCATTACTAGCTGATCAACTAATGTAATGGTACTATGTCAATTTGGATCCTAGCTTTAAGAAAATTATATGGTTTATATGAATATTAACCAATGTGTTAATACAAATAAATCGTAAAAATATTTATTTATATTTTACGATCTTTCTGTATTTTATTGATAACAATCATAAAATCATTTTATCGAAATAAATAAAATACGTAAGTTTTAAGCCAATCAGTTTTCCAACTTAGTTTCCTAAATAAATCATCAAACACACTTTTATAAAACAAGTACAAGTTATTTACATTTTTATAAAATACATAGTAGATAAACATGTGAACTCTTGGACCATCCATAAACCCAAAATCTATATCTAAAACCCATGACCCATTGCATGAAATCATGGATGACATAAATAATGGGTAAAACCACGACCCATGACCCAAAGTTCATAACCCATGACCCAAAGTCCATAACCCATGACCCAAGATGACTTTGACATCGGACATGACATAACCTATCCATGGATCATAACCGATAACCCAAAACCACATGTGTGACCCAAAATCGAACTGGTATTACTAGTTAGCGGATCCCTTGTTAATATTGGTCGGATCCCTTTGGGAAGGATCCATGAATCAGGTGAACGATGATCGCTTTTCCTATAAATAGTGAGCCATTTCTTCTTTGTTTCTCACCATTCTCTAATATATCATCTCTCCTACTGATATATCTCTCTAACCTCAAATCTATAAAGATCATTCTTGTAGCTTTCTTTCTCTTGTGTTTCTCAAGGTACTTAGTACAAAGACGAGATCACGCCTTCTTGCATACGAGCCATTCTTCTCTCCAAGTTGCTCGGATTCTACATCACCTCAAGACCATCGGGTTGTTTCTTGTTGTTGATATTTCTTCTTATATTTCTAAAGTAGTTGTGTTGTTGTGTTGGATTGGTTCTTCCGTGTAAAGAAATCGGTATTTAGCTTAGTACCAGAAAAAGTGTAAGCGACGTTGTGAGGTTTCTCCACCGGTTGAAGGAGCTTGTTGACATAGTGTCTACGAACTCTTGATTTAGGTACTTGTGGAGTGAAGTAGGGCAAGAAAGGTATCCTTGCAGCCGAACCACTATAAATCATAGTGTCGCAGTTCTATCCCTTTTATCTCTTTATTTTTATCGTACTTATTTCCTTTCTTATTAACTTGCATTATCTATACCTCAACATCCAAAGGTTTCACATACTATCGATCTAATTTTTTACAAAGTAAGTTTAAAACGGTAAAAACTATTCAACCCCCCTTCTAGTTTTCCACACAATGGGTATTTAATTTTCTTTAAAGATTTAATTGTCGAAAATACTAAAATTGAATTTTGTATATTCTTTTAAATGTATTAATCTAGTTCTGATCTAGTTCTGCTTTCAAACTAATATTTAATCGAGAAAAATTTACTGAAAAGATCAATCGAGTATACTTTCCGTATAAGAAAGAGAGAGACTCATTTATATTCTTTTTCATATTTGAGAAGGTTATAATGGGAATATTAGAATTGTCCTAATTCTAATATAACTCATAGCAAACATTAAAATAGTTAAGTAGGTTGCACATCTTATTTTTATAGAGATTTTCTCACCCTTATTAGGTGTTGAATTATTTTGGAATGAATAAGACATTTGGTTAACTAGGGAATATGTTCAGATAGTTAAACGATATCTTAATGTATGACATTTTATGAGTTATTAAGTTAGAAGTTGGACTAATTACCGCAAAAGTGGTAAAGGCAAACTAGCATGATTTTTTTTCCTTTAACCCTTTAGAGGTGCTACATATCCTAGTGGAATGGTAGGCCTATTAACGAAGAAATTGCACGTACAATTTTTCAAGTTAATGGCATTGATGGATAGTTCATCATCTACATAGTAAAATACACTCTTTTAGTACCTAAGTAATTGTTAGTGTGGGCTTTCAAAAGTGTAGGAAAGTAAATAGCACGCTATTAGTTTTCACAATGTTTGCAAATCCAGTGGGAGCATTTTGTTGTATTACTAAACAAGGCATTACTTGTAATGTTGTCTAATTCATGGGAGCTACAAGCTTTACCACCTTGGTAGTAACCAGTTATTCTCGATTGTCTCGAGATAATACATTAATTTCAAACTTATAGACACTCATAATTTCAAGGATAGTCATGAGCGTTTCCTTGTTAATTAAGTGATTCTACATCTACTTGTAATGCTAATATATATGACACTATCATATTGTTCACATAAATAAACGTTTTTCGTGTTGTTTGTCTGCTACATGATGTTGTTCCATGCACAAGTGGGAGATATCTTTATTGTGTGCAAGGTACAACACATAGCAATATGATTAAAGGATTCTCTACACTTAAAGTGTAAGATTGTCTTATTTACTTCAATTTAAATATTTATGTATTCTTGGAATGACATGAATAAATGAAGTAATCTAATACTACTTCAGTTTGAATATTTATGTATTTTTGGAATGACATAAATATAGGAAGTAATCAATTAACTTGAAATTACTATTGAAACCAAGAGGTGGTGTTCATGATTACTTTAGTTATGCATGTTTATATCTCCTTAATAAGATATAAATATGAAGTTTTTAATTGTTACAAGACTTATAATAATATAAAGTAAGACGTTAACTTGTTATGTCTTTATATTAAGACATATACATGAAGTCGTTGAGTAGATCAACGAATTATAACGCATAATGGGATTATAACAGTCTATGTCTTTTTGTTAAGACATGGACATGAAGTATGTGACTTGGTCAAAGAGTACTTGTGTTATAAAGCATGCAATTGGCTTGGAAGTTCTATTATACCATTCAGTTTGACTTGGTTGGTAAATAGGAAAGCCAAAGAGTGCATGGTTATCTTACATATTGTTAGATTGTCTCACAATATTAATTTTAATGAAATACCACAGTTTAGTTAGGAGAATCAAACTCTATTGGCATTGTTTGATTCAAGATAACTATAACTTCTTTTCTTCCAAAAGTTATCAAGGTTAGAAAACTGAATATCGCTTATATATACTCAATAAGACTCCAACCTAGAAGATTAATAAGACACCATTATATTATGGAATGTGATGAATCACATTAAGTCTTAAAATGAAGTTCTAAATTTGTTAACCTTCTTATAAACTAGGTTATTAACAAGCAAACTAGAGTCAGAAACTATCAATGTGTTTTGTAATATCCCAAAAAGAGAACAACATATTGTTGCTCTACTTGCTAAGTATTTATAGATAGTCTCTAAATTACAAAAGACAAGTGGGAGTTTTTTCAGATCTTGAAGATTTAAAATTGCAAAATACATAATCTTCTAAAACACACTAGTGAATATCATGATGAGGCTAAACATGTAAATGATAGACCTCAAGATTATAGAATTCTCATTCGTAGATCTACAAGGATATCTCGGACATAAAATTGGCATACTTTAATATCAATCTTTGAGGAACATGAGTTACAAGATCATGATAAACACGTTAATCATAATGATGCATTACCAAATATTGAATTTGGTAAATTACTCATACTATGAATGTTAAGATGTTGTCCATAAAGATAATCAATTTTGGAAACTTGGTTTATCTTAATTCTAAATAGTTAGATTATAGAATAAAGATGAGTTTCAAAGTGAAGGAAAACCCTAGTGGTTTTAATTCTTTGTGTAGAAATCATATGAAAATATTGTACACATATTTAATGCATGTTATGTGACAAGATTATTAATCATACTTAAGCAATTAACTGTAACTGAATATTCTTTCCTAGGCACATTAAATATATAAAGATGATAATTGTCATACCTATTTTCATTCATATGAAATTTGAAAATGGAATATCAAAACTCTTTCTTGTGTGATTACTTAAGCGAGGACGGTAAGTAATCAAGAGTTTCATGAATTCATATAATCTTAGAAAGTGTACAAAATGCAAGAACCCAAGTATGGATCAATGCATGCATCTAGTATATGAGTCTTATGTTTAAATATTAAATGCAAGTTTTGATTTATAATTAAAATAAGATAACTCCTAAGTATTCCTGAAAGCTAGTGGGAGTATTATGTTTATTTACTTCAATTATATATGTTGTATAACATATGGGCACAAATATTCTAAGATAAATGTTAAGCTTAGAATGAAACTTCACTTGAAAGATTTAGGAAGTAAAACATACAACCTTGGAATAAATGTTTATTCTTATAAACATGTGCGGTAAATGATTCTAATAGAACATGACATATCATTAGAAAGTCTCAACTGATACATATCTTTTGATAAGATAAAACATGAATGAGATCTTAAGTCTCACTCAAAGATTCATTATGTAATGTTGTGTATTGAAATTGTTGTATCATGCTTTAATTCAAGATGATTTGAAAACATTGAAAGTAATTAGATAACTAGTGTTATAAATATTCTAAAAAATATGTTTGGATTTAGAATTACATTTCACAGCCAGAAGCTGTTTCTCAGATTCTATGGATGTACATACGGAAATTGTTGTGTAATTTGTCATAGCCAACAAACTTGATGTTTTGGAAGGCACCAAACATTACACAATAACAGAAGTTTACGGATGTTTATAAAAGGAGCATATTGTTGGTTGTATACAACGATGCTAGTTTAATTGAGATGACACTCAATACTAGTCATGGTAGAATTACATCGTTGATAATGACCATGTGGACTAGTTGTGCTTAACTAAGAGCATAGTTGCATTATACATATTAATAAGAATACTTTAAACTTTTAAAGTTTGAAAGATGATTATAAATAATAGGTGTTTTATGTTGTCACACACCTTATGAAACATTATGTAGCAATATCAAGATATATGAATGCACACATACAAGAACTTCACTAATTGAATTCTTGAAATAAGTATTCTCAAAATTTTGATAGATCAAAGTTAGTTTGATGTATGCCATGTCAACAAGTATGATTGTCATGACTTGAGGTATAATTCGTTAACTAGAATTATCATGCATTGATTTATTTAGTATTTGGATAAAGGATGTATTAAACAATTATTTATTTTTTAATGAATTAAAATACTTGGTATGTTTGTTTTCATTTATAATAGATTGTATCATATATTTGCATTTTAAATACTTGAATAACTTATGTTATTCTAAATGTCCATTGTCGATTAATCATATGGGAATATGATTGAATAAAGACAAATCTGAGGTGTTGAATAAAAATATACTTTGTATATTAAGGAAGGTCATGCCAAACTCACATGATATTCATAGGATGTATATCAAACTTATCCCAACTAACATGATTGTACTTTATGGATCTTTATCATCAAGTAAATCATGTAATTTTATCCTTAGACTTGAGATGCAGGATGGAACGATCGTGGGTGGAGCCCATTTCTGTGAAGTAGTTTAGCCCTATCCATAATTGGTTGACAAGATGTTTGTGTGGCCACACCCAAGATCGATCTGGATTACATCATGATGATTTGGTAATCTTATTCAGTCAGAATATAACGAGAAACAGAATAGTTAAATTATGAAATGACTTAGATCCATATTCATATTTAACATGGTATTAGAAACAAAAGGATAAGATAATGATAAATCATTAAAAGTGCTTCGTGAAACCACACACTAGTTGTTTTGGGGGCATTGGCGTGTTGATGGACGCTAACCAATGTCATTACATATATTAAGATATGTCTAAGTGGGAGTTGTAAGTTTATGGACGATACTTAATAGTCGTATGTCCGGTTCGAACTCGAGACTATGGGATTGCACGCATTGTGTATGAGATTCAATGATAATAATTAATAAATAATAGTAATGTTTTAATTATTAAATCACAATATACACTAACGGTCGTTAGTATTTAACAGTAATTAGTCTAACGATTGTTAAATAAGAAAAGGAAAGTCGAGAAAAGGAAACAAGCCAAGGTTCTAAACCCTTCTCTTGGGCTTAGTTTGACCGAAACTCAACCCTTAGGGGGTGAGGGTTGGTTTTCCTGGACTCTGAGTTACTTCAACTATAAATACATCCCATGTATTCATTAGTTGAATAATCTTGAATCCCTAAAAGCTAAGCTTTTCTTCTTCTCTCTCTTTGTATTTGGCCCAATACACCCTTTTAGGGTTCCAATTCGGTTTGTTTACAAGATTCAAGTGAACCGTTTAGCTTGTGTGATTCTTGAAACTAGCATTCACATTAAATCGCAAACATTACGCGTGTACAAGACCATAGATTAAATCCCCATTAGATTTAAGTGTGCCCTATCGAATTACCCCAAATTCGATTTTCCTAAACCCTAATTAAACAGGGTTTGTGATTTTTGTTCTTATTGATTCGCGTGAACGCAAATAAGGTACATTTTTGTTTAATTTAAGTTAATTAATTACAAATATAAGATTTAGTATTCCGTTGCGTGCTAAGTGATATATGTTAAGTTATATGATTGTCATGACAATTAAATTCCAACATTTTACATGGTTACTGAACATTAATTCATATTAAAATTGTTCTTTGTTGTTGTAAATTCATTGCATATAATACTTTTGTACGCAAACATCCGGCGCGAAACGCGGGTATTAAAACCTCGTTAGAATACATGTGTGTGATTAATTAATTAAGCTTCTGTTGAAAACTTCAGTTTGTTCATGTACTGGTATCAATATGTCATCTCATCGCTTGGTTTGAGAATTTCACTATAAGTCTTGTTATACTGCGAACAACATACTACTATACTTCTTTTAGATAAGGATACTAGTATACAAGTTGCAACCTTGCTTTCAACACAATCCCGCCTTAATTGTTAATTTTAATTTCCATTGGCCAATTCTGCTATTTTTATATGCTTTCAGTCATCCAATTTGATTAGTATGTTTTCATTGTGTAAGGAAGAGACTTTGACTTTGATTTGCTACCGTTAACGGTAGATTTTTGGATATATAAATAGATAAATAATTCAAGTTAAATTAAGATTTAAGACAAAGCATGCAAAACATATATATACAATGTATTGACGCCATAAATTAAAGGAGCATCTTCGTGCATGTTGAGCCGGCGTTGAAGTGGGGTCAGCTCTGATGGTCCGCGTGCTACGTTTAGTTGCATTGATGGTTCGCGTTGTCGTTGCTTCCAATTCTACATTTCATATTACTACTCTTCCGGATAATATATCTTTTAAATAATAGTAAAGTACTAGTTTCGATTAACTATTTTCATTTATGACTTTTATAAGTACTTATATAACACTACAAGGATGGGTGGCACTAGCGAGGAAGGTTTTGCTCTTTTGGCGAGCAAGGATAGATCAGAGGATTTCTGTAGGTCTCGGGACATTCATGGATTTTGTATTGTAATGTTAATTTTGTTACAAAAAACATCGATTTTTCTTACAAATGCACCCGGTTCCAAAAAATTATGTATGTAGTATTGTTTGATTTTCTCTAAATGCGCCCAGTAACTTTGTGTTCTGGTTCCCTCCATGTTGGCAAGGACACGATATGCTCGTCAAAAGCCATTAAATGACAAAAAACGAAACAATGTCCAGACTTTGAGTTTATCAAAAAGCTAAGAAAATTTGACTAAACCCTTTGACAAAAACGTGTCCCCGTCAAAAGGTTGACTTTTTTGTTTTTTGTTATTTTTTGTTATTTTGTTATTTTTTGTTTTTGTTTCTTTTTTTTAACTTTTCTTCACTACTTCTTTTACTTTATTCATTTTCCTCTCATTTCTTTTGCCAATCTTTCAAAAAGAACATGTTCTCGCTAAAAGTTTAACCAAAATGTTGACCAATTAATTATGAGATTAATTAACAGTTTAGTTGTTAATTAAATGCACTTGTGATGTGGTTTTATCTTTGGCGAAGACATCATTTCCAAAAGTTGACCACTATGTTGACCATAACATACAATTAACATTCATCATACAATTATACAATTTTAACGTTCACCTTATAATTTTAACACTAACCATACACCATACAATTAACATTCACCATAAAGTTTTAACATATGAATTAATATTCACCATACTATTTATAGATTCTAATGCATCTATTATCTTTTAAAGCGTTGATCACAATTATTTTCATGTGGTACCTTGGTTTCCCATTGTCCCAAAATTAGTCTTAGTATGAATGTATTGGTGTCACTAAGCAAGTTTTGTCATTTACGAGTATATTCAAGTGTTCGAGTTGTATGAACCAAGTATATTTTCATTCAATCGATAGGAATCGTCGCATTTAATTAAATTATTATGATAAAGTGTATACGCAAAAACATCTTTTGAGTTACATAAGTCAAATACGAATGTATCATTTTCCCTAAGCAATATTGTCACTTACGAGTATATTCAAGTATTAGAGTTGTATGAACCAAAGTGTCTTCTTATTCAATTGATAAGAATCATCACATTTCATTAAGTTATATTGATAGCTCATATACACGACAACATCTTTTAAGTTACATAGGTCAAATACGAAAGTATCTTTGTCCCTAAGCAATTAGTCTTATATATTCAAGTAATGATCAGGGAGTGGTACTAACCAAGTGTCTTCCTATTCAATAGATAAGAATTATCACATTTCATTAAATTGTAATGATAGCATATATACGTGGAAATAATTTTTGAGTTACGCAAGTCAAATACGAATGTATCATTGTCCCTAAGCAAGTCTTGCCGCTTACGATTATATTCAAGTGTTCGAGTTGTATGAACCAAGTGTTTTCTTACTTAACGATAGGATCGTCGCATTTCATTAAATTATATTGATATCGCGATATGTGACAACATCGTTTGAGTTACATAAGTCAAATACGAAAGTATCGTTGTTCCTAAGCAATTAGTCTTATATGTGAGTATTCAAGCGATGATCGAGCCACCGGTACTAAGCAAGCGTCTTCCTATTCAATAGAGAAGAATTATCACATTTCATTAAATTGTATTGATAGCGCATATACGAAAACATCTTTTGGGTTACTTAAGCCAAATACGAATGTATCGTTGTCCTTAAGCAAGTCTTGTCACTACGAGTATATTCAAGTGTTCGGTTGTATGAACCAAGTGTACCCATATTCAAACGAGAGGAATTGTTGCATTTCAATAAATTATAATGATAGCGCATATACGCGACAACATCTTTTGAATTACTTAAGTCAAATATGAAAGTATTGTTGTCCCTAAACAAGTCTTACACATCACTTCTTATTGGTATTCAAGTGATATGAAGAAAGCATCATCCTATTCATTCGATAAGAATATCAGATTTCATTGAATTGTATTGATACCCTAATACGCGAAAACATCTTTTGAGTTACGAAATTCAAATACGAATATTATTAAAACGGTTCGGTATAAGTCAAGTACGAAATACTAAATTCTAATACGACCACATCCTTAGAATATTTTAATTAATTTATATTCAAAGTTAATAATTTAATTTAGAATTTTTAGTTAAAAACTTTTAATTTTTTTTATTTAAATAAATACATTTATTATGGAAATATACTTTGGCGAGGACATGTCCTCGCCAATACCATTTTGTCCTCGCCTTTTTTTTTCATGAAATATTTAGATAATCCCTCTATTTTTTACTTTATCCTGCCAAATTCACTAAACAAAAAGATACATTATCGAGGAACGTCATCGCTAAAGGTGCCAACGTTTCCTCGCTAATTGGTGTGGCTAATAATAAAATCCAGTATCTTCTCCAAAACACATAAACACAAAAACACATAACACAAACCCTGTTGTTTTTACCACTATTCACCTCTCAAATTCACCACAATTCAACACCACCTTAACCACCACTTGCACCACTGTGCACACCACCATTGCTACTGACCACCACTCATATCACCATTGTTGCCGACCACAACCATAGTCGTCCCAGCCACCACAACTGACACCCATACCACTGCCACCTCCAAGTATTAAAAATTGGGGTTATGTATTTTTTTATTTGATTTTTTTAATGAATTTTGGTATAATTTGTGTTTGTGTTTAGGTTGTGTTAATTTGTCTCTACCACCACCACTACCAGTGTCATAGCCGACCACCAAGTATGGATTTATTTTTTAAACGTGGTATTTGTATAATTGTATGTATGGGTTTATGTATAATTGTAAATGAGTTATTTATTTGTTTTTGTATAATTGTAAATAAGTTTAGGATTTTAATTATTAGTTGCGGAATGTCCAATCCAAAGTTAATCATCTTATAGGAAACGTCCAGAAATAATTTATTAGAAATTGATTTTGGAAAGCCCCCTGTTGGGTCCGCTTTTTAAACGTTTTATCTCATTTAGGATATAGATGCGTATAACTAATTTACTCTTTGGAAAACTTGACAGTATTTCCCCTTTACTCCTACAAATATGTGTTTAATACACATATTTGGGGAGTTGACGAGAAATGGTCTCGAATCTTTCTCAATAGTAAATCGGTTATACGCACTCATATATATGGGACGAAATATTCAAAGCGTGGGTTAGGATTACCTTCCATAGTTATTCAAAGTGTGGGTTGGATTAGGTGAACAAGACAACTCATAATTCCACCTTTACATGTGTATATTTATTTATGTGTTTATGTGTAGATTTTTTTTTCAACGTATTTATTTTTATATAATTATTTATTGCATCATTAAAACGTAGTTATGACAAATTGATAATAGTTGGACCCTTTTAGAGAATCGTGGTTTCAATTTTTTATGGTCTTTCCGCATACCTTGATCATTGCAAGCCATTATTGAATTCCTCCATAAATATAAAAATGTCCATTACGTCGTTGTTGTAACATAAAATGGGTATCTATCATCAATCTTAGAAACCACATAGGCCAAAATGGGTGGGACAAAACTTATACGACATGGCATCTACATGATAACCTGATTACTCCGATTGTAGTACACAACATAACACAACTTGAGATGAATGACATGTCTGGGTTCCTTAATGATATTCGTCCGAATAATGAACAAAATGAGTCAACTCAAGCAAATATTGGTAAGACAATTAACAAGCCAACTCAAGCAACGAGACATGTTCAACGTAACGATTTTGAAGAGTTACTAGCCAGTGCCAACGACGAACTATTATCGGGTTGTGAGTGATGACTTTATTAGAGTTTATGGCAAAGATAACACACCTCAAGGTCAACATTAAATGAACTGATAGTTCATTTGACCAAATGCTAAAATTTCTCCGAACTGCATTTTTGACCAAGCTAGGATACAAAAACCCATCGTCATACTTTGAAATGAAGAAGACATTTAAAATGTTCGGTTTAGGATATGAGTCGATACATGCTTGTATAAATGATTGCTATTTATTTGGGGATAAGAACAAAGATTTGGATACTTGTCTAATCTGCAGCGGGTAGATGGAAAGACAAGAATACACCGAGGAAGAAAGTTCTAACAAGGTCTGCGTTAGTTTCCTTTGACTCTTAGACTACAATGTATGTACAAGTCAAAACAAAATGCAAAGTATATCACCTAGCATGCCTTGGAAAATCTAGGAAGAACGGTAAGATGCAACACCAGTTGATGATAAAGCGTGATGATGCGTTTAAGTTTGTTGGTGATTGGTTTGTTGAAGTTGGTTATGGTTGGTGTAGTTGCTTTCTTGAGTTTGATTATTGTTCTTGGTTAATGATGCTTAGTCGAGACCTCGTAGTTTTGTTTCAATCTCTAAGCTACATAGAGCACGATAGAAACCATGAAGGAGGAATGTGAGGTTCTTAATCAAATGAAGTTTTTTTTATTTTACCTTTTTAGTCAAATTTGGCATTCTTGCAGTTGCAGGTGTGTGTTCCTGTCGGTTTTAGTCAAATAAAAATAGAAATGATTTAACAAAAAGTTTGGATAGATTTGTTTGTTTATTTGTTTTGGTGGGTTGAATATATAAAACTACGAAAATAAAGGGGCGAAAAAAAGAAAGGTCTACACACTCAATACATATAAGCATAAAATTAAATAAAAAAGTCAAATAATCTATTTTACCTGTTGACCAGGTAGCCAGTTATCATATTTCTAATAATATAACTAATTCGAAAGTTTCATATAATAGCTGAGCGATAAAATAAGCTCGTTTATAGTTAAAAAAAATAAGCTCATTTACTTAGTTGATAAATTTGTAAAATTATGTTTCTATTTAATGGATTTAACCCTAATATTATTGCTAAACTAATCCTAAACCATAAGAGCATGGAGTATCACGGCGTAATTGCCTCGCCACTCCAACGTGGATGGCTCGCCACTCCAATCCGGCCCTCGCCACCACACCATGTGGCCTAGCCACTTGCTTCTTCGTCGTTCCAACGACGAGCAAAAAGACAAAACAAAAAGTTAAAAACTATCCGTTTAAAAAACAACAGTTATTTTTTTTTATTTTTTTTCAAATTCAAATTATACCCACCCACTCTATATATACAGCCCTACTAGTCACAAGTTACACACACAACTCACACAACTCACACAATTCACACACAAAAATGTCTCGCAAAGATTTTTCTCAGGAATTCCCAAGTCCACCAAAGTTTAGGAAACAAGCTTTTCAACTTCACCACGTTCCTCCAACTAGCTTTTCAACTTCGGAAGAAGTTGAAGTTTACTCAACACCACCGAAAAATGTCTTTCCGGTTTCCAACCGGAAAAGCGTATTTTAAACACTCCACTGTGAGCGATTCACGGTGGTTCTTGAAAACAACCCATTCGGGTTAAGTGAGCTTCCTCGTCAACTTGAACAAGGCGAAGAAAACTATAGGGAGATTATGGAAGAAGCGGCGCGCGGGAAGGCTGCTCGTCGTGAACAAAAGCGAGGAAGCTCAAGATCTTCAAGATAACTATTTTGACATAATGAAGACTCGGCTCGTTAATGACGAGTTTAATTCCCCTTCAAGTTCGAGGTTGGGTCCGGATGATTAGTTTTTAAGTTTTAGTAGTTTTATTTTTATCGATTATCGTTGTAGTTTTTATGTTTAAGCGTATTATGTATTTCATGTTTTCGATTAATTGTTCAAGTTTCAATTTGTGTTTTCATGTTTTCGATTAACTGTTTTATTTTAATGAATTTTAAATTTGTTGGTTAAAGGTTTGAATTGTGTTTGAAAATTATGGAAAAAAAATAAAATGAAGGTAGGTGAAACAAATGAATAGGTTTGAGTTAGTGGTGATTGGAGGTATTTTAAATGAGTGTGTTGAGTGATGTGAAAGTGATGTGAAATAAGTGAAATTTCGAATGAAAAGGTTTGTTATGCCACTGACACTCTATGCTCTAAATACGATAAAATCTAAATTGGAAAAGAAAAGCAAGAAAGAAAGTGATAGTCCAAAAGCCCAAGAAAACGGAAAGTTGTATAATATAAAAATAAAAATAAAAAAAGAAAAATGCCAGCTTTTGTTCATCATCTCTCAATATTTATGGTTTATTAACACCACTTCTGTGAGAGTGTCTCCTTCTGTTTCCACCGCCACTCAACGCCGCTCTCTTTGCAGAAATATTGGGAAAGTATCAAACGCATTTAAGTTTTTGTGCTTCTATCATTTACCTTTTGCGGCTGCTTTTCCAATTATTTCTCATACTACAACACTCCTTGTCTTTATATGCACAACTTTTATTCACCTTAACAACTACCCAAAAGTTGGTTTTTATTTTCTTGGTAAATTTTTTTTGTCTTTAGTATCTTGGTTTCTCTTGTTAAACCAACTTGAGCTAGGCGTTTAAAAGCTGACTGTTTTTGTTTGGATCTTGATAAGATTTTATGTCATTCTGATATTAGATCTTGTTGATATATATAGTTTAAGAAAAATGTCGGGTGACAAGCAAGCAGCTGAGGAGTCAATAGTTCCATCAAATTTTAATGAAAGTGAAATTGGAGGGAAACAAGGAGATGGTGAATCAGAAGATCATTCTGTTTTGAATATGAAAAGTTTTCTGTGGCATGGTGGTTCTGCTTGGGATGCTTGGTTTAGTTGTTCTTCTAATCAAGTGAGTTTATCTTTCTATATTTAGAGAGTGATTTTTTTTTTTATATGGTTTTCATGGACTTACTATTATTTAAGGGTATTTTACATTGTTACATGTGCTAGCTAAATTTTAGCAGACTATTAATGTACATTTTTTGTAGGTGGCTCAAGTGCTATTAACACTACCGTACTCGTTTTCGCAATTGGGAATGGCGTCTGGGATTGTTTTACAGATCTTCTATGGTCTTCTTGGCAGCTGGACTGCTTATCTTATTAGTGTTCTTTACGTTGAGTATAGAGCTAGAAAAGAAAAGGAAAATGTTAATTTCAAAAACCATGTTATACAGGTTTGTGTTGCATTTCTAAAATGTTTTGTTAATGAAATCATATTAATTTTGTAAAAATATCTAATGATGTATGGGTTGGTTTTTTGTAGTGGTTTGAAGTGCTTGATGGATTGTTGGGGCCTTATTGGAAAGCAATAGGACTAGCTTTTAATGTCACTTTTCTTCTCTTTGGCTCTGTGATTCAGCTTATTGCTTGTGCAAGGTTTGTGTTTCTTATAATTCTATGACTCAAATTTATTTTATTTATTTTTCTTTTAATTCTAACTTTGGGTAAGGGTATGGTTATCTCAAATTTTATTTATTTATTTATTTTTAAAACTTTGGGTAAGGGTATGGTTATCTCTGTTATTGTAGATCAAATAATTACTGTAGTTTTTTTAATAACTATAGTTTGATTTGATAATAATAGTAAAAAGAATTTAAAAAATAATGATTATTCATATTTCAGATCCATATATAATTCTATTTTAAAACGTAACCCATACTCACTGTATTGACGGAAATGAACATGGTATTTTGGTATTTTTATAATGTCCCTTTGACCAAAGATGAACATGCTATTGTTGTAGTAATTGTTTAATATTCGATTTTCTTTCTTTTTGACTAAATTGGATCGAATATGAACATGGAATTTCTTGGTCTTTAACGTGTTTGTATTCTAAAGATTAAAGAATCAACATGAATTGTGTGTTATAATTCTTTTATAGCTAAAAGTGGATCAAATATGATTTTTTTTTCTTCTTTTTTTCTTTCTGATTTAATATGGAATAGAGGTTTATAAACTTTTTCTTTAGTCATTGTATTTGATTAATTTTTCCGTATACTAAATGATGGTTAACAAGTTAAATTGATGTTTGGACAATATGGTCGAAAAACCAATATCTTTGGTGGTGTAAATCTTGAATGTCTAAGTTAATATTGAGTGTTGTTTTTACAAAATGGCAGCAACATATACTACATAAATGATCATTTGGACAAGAGGACATGGACATATATATTTGGAGCATGTTGTGCTACCACTGTCTTCATTCCTTCCTTCCACAACTACAGAATTTGGTCTTTTCTTGGCCTTTTCATGACCACTTACACTGCTTGGTACATGGCTATTGCAGCTTTAATTCATGGCCAGGTGCCTCTCTTTCTCAAACTTACTATTGTATCATCTTCATTGCATGATGTATAACTACTCATTGCACCAATACATAACATATTTTTATTTGGAAAGAAGTATGGTTAATGTACATGTTATTGCTCCATTATTGGTCTGGGGATTAAATCCTTTACATGCAATAATTGGTCAGTGGATATAAAATGGCTAATAATATACTAGTACGACTTTTTTTTTTTTTTTTTTTTTTTTTTTTTTCAAAAAACAATTTACTCTAATGACCAATTACTATAGTGAGTGAGAAATTTGTTTTCCTACAAAATATACCAAGTGACCAATTACTATAAGTTCCAAACTGAATAAAAGTGGTAGAAAATAAGACATGATAAATTTTGGATTAGAATTCATATTTTTTTAACTTTTGTTGTTTTTGGTTAAAATGGTTGTTTTTAGGTTGATGGGGTTGTACACACTGGTCCAAAGAAACTTGTGTTATATTTCACTGGAGCTACCAATATCTTGTACACATTCGGCGGACATGCTGTCACAGTGTAAGTATTACTTTTTTTCTTTCCCCATAATTGAAATTAATAAATACAAGACAAATCTTAATGTACATCATTCAATAAGATTTGTTATGAAAAGATTTAATTTTTCTTGTCTTTACAAAGTATAGTTTAATGTTAACAAATATGAAAAAGTCATTCTTTGAGTTTTGACTTTTAAGCTTTTATAACTGCTTTGTGGATCCCCATAAAACATTATTGTTTTTAAGTTTAGACTATAAAAATGCAACTTGTGTGTGTGGCAATAAACCCGGATCCAAACTCTTAAGTCGTAATCTAAACATAATTGCTAAGGGTGGTGGATCTCCAATAAAACCTTCTGCATCAAAAAAACAAATGGAGGGTGGTCACCTATATACAAAAAATCCCATCCAAAATCACCAAATAATACTGCCGACATATTAATAACCAAATACAAATTTATATAAAACAAAATAATATGCACATATTAATAACCAAATAATGTTTTTGCTAATGTTTTACAGAATTGTCCTATTTGTGATATGATATTGATTTGTAATCTATAATTTGAATCATCATTTCAGTTCAGAATGTTTCTATCTTTTTCTTTTAATCGTAATATTTCAATCTTCTAAGAACACGAGTAAAAGTACGTACACTTTTATCTATTGTGTTTCAATTCCAGCAAATAGATTTGAAATTAAAAGTACTAAAACTAGTGTTTTTCAATCTTCTGAGACGCGAGTGAGAGTACAATTTTACCTATTTGTGTTTTCAGTTCCAACGAATAGATTTGAAATTAAAAGTACTAATTCTAGTATTTATTCACTTTTTGTTTACAGGGAAATTATGCACGCTATGTGGAAACCCCGAAAGTTCAAATATATCTATCTTCTGGCTACGCTGTACGTTTTCACATTAACCCTTCCATCGTCTGCCGCTGTCTACTGGGCGTTTGGTGATGAGCTTCTCAACCATTCCAACGCCTTCTCCCTCCTCCCAAAGACCCGATGGCGTGATGCAGCCGTCATTCTCATGCTTATTCATCAGGTCAAATTACTCTCGGTCAACTACTACTTTGTGCATTAAAACTTCTATATTATCAATTTCAAGACATCTAAGGACATTCCAATAACATATAGGATCATGCATTTTTTTGCAAGTTTCAATACGGTTGAAATGTACAACCAACAAAAAATACATGGTCACACTCTAATTTATGGAAATGTTGCTTACATTTTTTAGTCATATTGTTATGTGCGCAGTTTATTACATTTGGATTCGCGTGCACCCCATTGTACTTTGTGTGGGAGAAGGTGATAGGGATGCATGACACAAAGAGCATGTGCTTAAGGGCATTAGCGAGGCTGCCTGTTGTCATACCCATATGGTTCTTGGCTATAATCTTTCCCTTCTTTGGACCCATTAATTCTGCAGTTGGGGCACTCTTGGTCAGCTTCACGGTCTACATCATTCCTGCCCTTGCCCATATGCTTACCTACCGTAAAGCTTCTGCCCGCCAGGTATATTTTTGAGTTATGTGCATATCTTAAGGGAAACTGTACTAGTTAATTAGTCAAGAGACTTTTGATCCTGCCCATATGCTCACATGGTTAGTTATGACTTATGGTTCCATGCCACTTTCTTTAGTGTCATAGTGAGTAATTATGTAGCATCTCTTTAGGGGTATAATTATCAAGTAGATGAAATCGGGTCTTCCATTTATGTGTTTATTTTGGATTGATAGGTAACAAGTCCTTTTCAATTTAGTTATATAATGTACTAGGAGTCTTCATATTATTATTATTGTCTGTTTTTGTTAATCACGGAATTTATAAATTTTAAATTCATTGTCATTACAATCAAAATGGGTTGTGAACATGGTCTAATATATTCTTCTACTTGGTCCTACAACCAATTTCAAAAAAATTGTTTATAACTTTGTCCTTTCATTTTCTATTATTGAGTCTTCACTTAGTACTTTTATTTGTGCTAAGATAAATATTGTTGTGAAGCTTAATCTTTTTTTATTTGTTCAGAATGCGGCAGAGAAGCCTCCTCGTTTCCTACCAAGCTGGACGGCCATGTACGTGATTAATGCATTCGTGGTTGTTTGGGTTCTAGTGGTTGGATTTGGATTTGGAGGATGGGCAAGCATGACCAACTTTATACGTCAAGTTGATACATTCGGTCTCTTTGCCAAGTGTTACCAATGCAAGCCTCCAGTACCGCTGAAACACTGATTTGACTCGTCCAATATTAACGAGTCTACTTAGTAGCGATCGAGTCTATCTATCTCTCTCTTCTCTTCATATTTTTGTATTATAGATGGGGGAGTATAAAATATTTCCCCCACATGTGATGTGTCTTGGCTTGTCTTCCATTTGTTTCTTTTATAAATTAAAAGTGTAGATTAAACGTAGTGTGATGAATTGTGATGATTGAGGCTTCCAAACATTGGCTAATTAAATACATGTTGCTTAGTTTTCTTAATTATTCTGCTTTTAATGGATGGGCATCTCATAATTACTATGGCATGTTCCAAAAGTGAGAGGTTCTTTTTCCTTTGTTTAATTTTTATTTTAATATGCTTTTGATCTTAAAAATGATGAGCATCTGACCTAGCTATGACAACTAAAAATTGCATGTAAATGCTAATTAAAACTTACAATACAAAATACTACATTGGGATCATTTGATAACGGTACGGCTGACCAAGTAAAATAAATTTATAAAAATTGGACAATAATCTTGAAATATATGAATGCATAACATTATAACAATCTATAATTGGATGAAACGATTTATTACAATCTACTGTGATAAAATAAAACTTATTAACCACAGTCGTAGAGGTGTCATTAGCAAAACCCAGTAACGGTTGTTTGTTCTATTAAATATCCGTTATACTTAATTGATGCTAATGCTCTACTTCTTGGAGGCGAAATGTATTTCGCTCTCTTTTGTTAAGACACAACGAATGTAAGGATTACATAGTCTATAGTAAGAAAAGAAAACATAGAAAACTAAGAATATGACAAATATGAGTGGTAAGAATGTGGTACAGTAATTTGTTCTGTGATGGTGAAAGCAAAGGGAGACCAAGTTAATTAATGCAATAATGGGCTTTGATGTAATGAGAGAAGATGTTGACATAACTAAACAAAGGAGTTTTTTCATCTTTGAAGGAATGGGGCAATGGGCCATGGACCCAATTGCTTCATTTCACATGGGCGACACGTGACCTTCTTTACTCCTTTATATTCTCACAATCTTCATTACTTGAATTCAAATCAATCTAAGCACATGAGTTTCAATTTGTGAACATGCATCATCCGTCACCCATATGAGCCACCTTCAATAATCCTATAACTCATCAATCCTTCGGGTATCTTTCATTAAAAATATAAAACATAACGAGTAATACATTGCTAATTCTTATTTAATGACACCCAATACAATGCTTATAATTCATAAATGAGTATTGTCTAATGAATCATTTGTAACGAGTGCTAGCAAAAAAATTGCATAATAAAGCAACATGATTCATGTTCTTTAATAGGGTAAAAGTCAAAAATGATAAATATGCTTTTTCAAATGTACCAATATGATAACCATAGTCATTTATATATCGATATCTTTAAACCAAAGTCGAATATTTGCGATAATAGGTCTTCTTCACATCTTCATCTCGTCATATGTGCATCGTTAGTCTTTTATAACTTAATGGCCGTTAGTAAATAACTTAAAATTTGGTTTCTTCGTTTTAGTTTTGTCCTATTTTCACGTTTTCGTTTTTTTACGTTTTGTCCTTTTCGTTTTCGTTTTTACGTTTTCATCGTTTTTACGTTTTGTCCGGTTTTTACGTTTTTGTCCGTTTTTACGTTTTAGTTTTTTTACGTTTTCGTTTTACGTTTTCGTCCGTTTTTTTACGTTTTACGTCAATTTTATCGACACGGATGAAACGTAAAAAAGCGTTTTCGACGTTAAAATCGGACGGCGTTTTAAAATTTGGGACGACGTAAAAATCGAACGAAACATAAAAAGGGCAAAAACATAAAATATCGGATGAAACGTAAAAATCGGATAAAAACGTAAAAAATGGACGTAAGCGTAAAAAGCGAAAAACGTAAAACGATTTAAAACGTAAAAAACGGAGGAAAATGTAACAAATGGGTCGGCGTAAAAAGCGGACGTGGCGTAAAAATCGGACGGCGTAAAAAGCGAAAAAGCGTAACAATGGGGTCGGCGTAAAAAAAAAGATGGCGTAAAAAAGTCGGCGGCGTTAAAATCGGACTAAAGCGTAAAAATCGGGGAAAACGTAAAAAGCGGTCGACGGCGTAAAAATTGGTCGAAAACGTAAAAAGCGGACGAAACATAAAAAGGATGAAACGTAAAAATGGTCAGCGGCGTAAAAACGTAAAAAGCGGACGAGCGATGGGCGAGCGGCGACGACGTAAAAAATTCGGACGGCGTAAAACATCGGACGGCGTCGAAAAAGCGTAAAGAAAACCAAGTTTAAGTTATTACTAACGGTTGCAAATATGAGAGATGAAGATGTGAAGAATTACCCATTATTGTACATATTTGATCTTTGGTTTAATATTGATAAATTGGTATGTTTATCGTATTAGTACGTTTGAAAGCGTTTATCGTTTTGGCTTTTATATTGCTAACTAGTGTGCGAACTCGACACTCATGATGAATAATGTATTTTAGTTTATTATGTCTTTTAACAATAAATTCGCGAAAATTTCGTATATGCTCGGTTCGGGCTCGAACTTGATCCGTGTCTGCAGGGCTCGAGCCGTTTGGTCCTTACCCGATTCCCATTGTTCATTCTTGAACTTGAATATTGTATAATATCTTTATTATTTGTAGTAGTGAAATTTAATGCGGAATTGTGTTTAATTTGGTTGTACAATATCTTGATAATTTGTATTTCTTATGTAAGGGTGTTTTAATAAGCGTATTAATTGTATTTATTAATCAGGTTAAATAATTGACTACATTAAATAGCATTAATGTGGTGTTTTGTTGTACACTATGCTTCTTATCTTATGCGTCGAAAATTATGTGCATTAAAGTGTTGTACACTATGTTTCTTTCTTGTAAGTAGTAGTCATTATAGTCATTAATAACGTTGACCACTTTAATAGCGTTAATATTGTAAGTCGAAAATTACAACATGCCTATTTTGTTGTACACTATGCTTATTTTGTTGTAATCGAAAATTGGTTCGACTATTGTACATTGTGCTTAAATGGTTGTAATTTTTGGTGAAGGGTGTTTTAATAGCATTAATGTTCTTGATAAATTTTGATGCGAAAATGACACCGCTTTATTTTGTTGCACAATATCTTACTTTGTTGTAATTATGAAAATTGGGTGCATTAAAGTGTTGTAAACCATGCTTAATTTCTTGTCGTCTTAAAATTAAGAGTGAAGTGCGTTCGTGCGTTATAAGTAATATAGATATAGATATAGATTATTGTATTTTTTTAATTGACATACGAAGGGTGCGTTTGGTTTGTCGTAGGTTTAGGATTTGGTTTAGAACTAGAATTTAGATTAGGAATTAGTGGTAAAAATTTTATGGTTTATGTAATGGGATATGTTTGTTTTATTATTAAAATTAATAAAGATAGTAGAGGGACACATGAGTATTAAATGTATTTGTGTGAATATGTACGAAAAAAGAGAGAAAATGCAATAAGCATGAATACAAAAATAAAAAAGAAAGAAACAAGTGGAGTGTCGGACTAAAACTTGTTGTCTTTATAAGGATTTGAGTATCCTTTATTATTTAGGTTGAGTCCTGACTTTTAAATCCTATCCACCTCAACCAATCAACTTATTTAACTTTAAGTCTAACCCATTCAACAAAAACCTCAAAACAAATGCCTCCTAAGATTGTGTTTGACAAACAGATGGTCAAACATATCACTACATTCGATTCTCTAGACAAAATTTAGTAAAAAAGGTCACCAAGTTGGACATATTTGAGTTTATTTTGTTTATTAAAAATAAATAATAAAAATTACGATAATTGACTAATAAGATTCTTAGATAGAGCGAAGAGATTCTAAATGTCTAGCATTTTTTAAGGGTTGTCGCGTACGTTTGAAATCCGCCGATTATGTTTTTAGTATTAATTATACTAATAAACATAAAATAAAATAAATAAAATAAAGTACAAGACATATTGGTTCTGGTGAAAAGAAGATCAAGAGATAAAGGTGGGCTTACTTTGCTAATCCCCTAATTCATTAATGATCAAGTTCTTAGTGCAATGTTTATCTAGTGTGCTTTGGTGAAATCAAAGATGTAGAGAGTCACTTACCTCTACCTTCTTCCTAAAAGTCGGGCACGCCTATGTCACACCCCCAAATACATTTTGCAGCGGAATGGAATACCTGGGGCGTGACTATCATTGGGATACAAGATACAATTATATTGAACAACCTAAAGTGTCGTTTTAAAAGTACATCGTTTGATTTATAAAACCTGTCAGAGTTTACAAAGTTAGGTCCCAAAAGATTTTCAAAAGTATCAAAATGAGTTTGTTACAATCAATCGATAGTTTTAAGTGCATAAAATCAAAATAAGACGCGTCACCTCAACGACTCTATGATGTGACTCTATGCAAGCCATGATGAACATACTTTAGTTACGTGAGAAAATACATGCTAAAACGATCAAAAATAATGTTGGTGAGTTCATAGGTTTATGTAAATAATGATTCTGTACGGTTGCCCAAAGTAAAATGCATGTATGGAAAATATAATAAGTACAAGGCCACATAAAAATAATACAATTGCTCTAAGCTCATGACCCCGAAGCTAGACTGATTCTGATGATTCTGAAATGCCCCACCGAGTGTTTTGCCAGACACTCTCAATATGATAAAATTGATATGCGTCCGATTGCCTAACCGGTCAACTCGGACGGGGGTGTTAATCCAATAGATGTATTCGCAACATTTTCGCTTACTAATAATTAACGGTTCATGATATGAAAAGGGACTTAACATGGCAATGATGTAACTTAAGGAATGTAACTGAATACTTGGGTCCGCATAAAAAGACATGCATTTATTCTCACTCCTGCAAGTTTGAAAATGAATTAAACAATTGAAAACGAGGCTATGAAACTCACCTGAACAACTGATGTGATACTAGCAAATGGGTGCACTGAAATGAGGCTCGATACTTTAACCTCAACCTAATATGAATGTTATGATTTAGGTCATGAATGATATCGTGATGCAATTTATGAAAGTTAAATCACCCCCACATGTTTGTTTGTAAGTTTTGTTCTAAAAATAACGTTACTTGTTAATTCCTAGCGATAGTAAAAAATATAATATTTTGTGCTTTTTGCAAGTATATATCGTAACTACGATATGAATGTTTTGGTAATATATATTTTGAAAAGTCTC